>JAVGWX010000009.1:69457166-69777166 GCA_036924085.1 Ariolimax columbianus | reverse complement strand
TCTCCAGTTTCGTAACCAGTGTGTCATGCCAACTCTGATCGCCCTGATCTGACATTCTCTGCTTTCCCTGCTCCTCTAGATCTGTCCCGTTACAAGGTCTCGACCCAATGGTCTCGAGGTAAGGTGTCCGCCTCGGGTGCAGTGTGGGTCATGGGTTCAAACCACGGTGGAGACCGGAATTTTTTCCCTTGAAAAATCCGGTAACAATTTAACCTGATCTCTGAGTAGTGAGATCAGATACCCGCGTGTAGCGGTGCTCACGTTAAAAATCCATTGGCAGTGCTAAATCGAAAATAAAAGACTTAAAGGCCGATGCAAAGCAACCAAACGCTTAAACTTAATCAAAAGACTTACTAGTACAAATTGGGGAGCTGATAAACTAACTCTTCGGCAACTATACCTTGGCTATGTACGACGGGTGATGGACTACAGCCTTTCTATACAGACCACTGTGAGTATAAATAATTTCTCTTCTATTGATCGCGAACAGAATTAAGCTCTCAGACTAATTTGTAGGGGGGGGGGGGGGGGGGGGGGGGTTGGCGGGGGATGAGATCAACATCTACAGCAGCGTGCGAGATAGAGGCCAACATAGAACCGCTAGATATCAGGAGAAAGGGGGCACTGATTGAAGCGGTGGAGAGATACAAGAGACCAGAAAATGGCCATCCAAATAGGGTTCAAATAAACACTTGGAAGCAAATGCGAAGAATGGCGCAATTGTCCCCACTGGATGTAGTAGAAGAGGAAAGCCATATTCACCATCTACCAGAGGTGAGAGAAACGGAAATATGTTCTGAATTAGGTTCGTTTCTACCTACCGTAATATAAACAACACAATGCATATTACGTTTTCTTACCTGTGTGTCATAGGTTTTTTGGACCACCCCCTTGGGAAAATTTTTGCTTGCCAGTCATAAAAACACCCGATAGAAAAGACGGTCACAAAGGAGACTACACCTAATACCGCGAAGACATGTGCCTTGGAGACAGTATCCAGCTACCAAACATCGGCAGTCCTAGTCTATACGGTTGAATCAACATTCAAATTTACGTCATTTACAAGTTATGATATCCATATGAAATACCCGAATGTGTCCATGTACGAGTTTTGTGATTCATTCGGCGAAAACCCTTCAAACGATGAAAATGAGGCCGAGGCTATAAAAACAGCAGTTGAGATTTTACACTAACAGCTTGACTTGGGCGAATTGTTGTCGGTGGATTTTGTGATTTTTAGTGACTCCAAGTCGGTTCTGGAGGCGATGAAGAAACACCCTATACAAAGGAAGGAGATATTCTTGACGGGGAGGGCGATCAACGACATCATCACTGCCAATGGGATAAACAATACCTTTCATTGGATCCTTTGACATAGTGGGCTACTAGGGAATGAGATGACCGACAGATTGGCAAAACTAGGAGCCTCGAATCAACAATTGGATAGACCCTGCAGTAACCACACAGTAAAACGAATTATTAAGAATAATATTTGGAAAATCTGGATGAACAGGTGGGCGACGGTAACAACAGGTCGCAATGTATTTCGCGAAATGTTACAGCCAAAAAGTACAGATGACATAAATGAGCTACATAGCAGAGATAAAAGTCTCATCTTTCAGTTCCGAACAGGACATACCAGAGTCAATAACCACTTAAACGGCATCATTCCCTAGATCCAGCCCTTGTGCAGTCATTGCTCTCATTCTGATGAAACAGTTCGGCACCTACTCATTGAGTACAAGACGCTTGCGGATATGAGGAAAAGATTTTTACAAGACTGCAGCCAAATGCCAAAACACTGTAATGAGCAGTGACACAACTGAAGAAGACCTGTATCTATATAAGAATGGCATTGGGCTGCCAAGAGCAGGCTTGCTCAGCAGCTATGAGATAACAACAACAAGCACAATTCGTTGACATATCGGTGGCTCTGGGCTAGTTTGATCTGAAAATTAGAATCAATGTTATTAAAGCGTGATTGAAACGCCACAATGTTAGAAACATAAGCGATAAAACTGATAGTGAGAACCGGAATTACAGCTATGACGAAATACTAATAAACGCCGGACTAGAAAATGTAAAAACTCGAGATTTATAAATTAATCAAACGAAAGGACAAATTAGACTATTACGTATATAATTATTAAGTTTTTTTAAAATACAGACGCCTGCAAGATCAAAAGGGCATGGCTGCAAATTAGTTAAAGAGAGGTTCAGACTAGATATTAGGTAATAGTTTTTTAGTAAGAGACTGGTGAATGGTTAGAATGCACTGCCACAGGAAATAATGAGAGCATGAGGGTCAATTAATGCATTCAAAAATACATTGGTCAATTGTAGATCAAATTAAGCCGACGAAACTGGTTATATACAGACTCTGTAGAGCCATGTAAACCAAAATAAGGAAACGAAGTTCAGTTAAGTTAAAAGGCTGCCGTTTTGATGAGCATTGGTGTTAGCAGTTTGGATGAGTTCTTATCTCTATATCCATGGTTGAATGAGATGAATTTCAAAAGTCTTTTAGCTCTTGCCCTTTAGTACAATCTGAAAGGGTGTTCTTGTCTATTTGTTTTGTTTTCCTCTCACATAGGTTCTCTTTCTGCTTAAGTTTGATATTGATTACATGTTTCTTAAGTGGACCTTGTATTCTGCTAATTTTCATAGTTATCGCGTTGTATGTACCAATTTTAAGGGTATGTGTCTCACAGACTGTATCAAGTGCACTCCTGCAATCTATCTTCGCCTTACTATATACGAATATGGTCGTCTGCATAGAGCAGATCACGTGATGGTTCGGGTGTTCCTCTATTATGTGGAGTTCCTCTTCTGATATTAGAATTTAGCTGGCTAGTATTGTTATTATATAGCTGTGAATGTTGGACAGCAAGGGTAAAAGTAAGGTTGAAACTGTTATAAATGGACGTCTAGCCGGATAGAGGGGTTAAAATAATATGATCAAGTCCCTCAAATGGAAGTTTAGATAAGAACCGTACATTTATCAGTTGGACGGAGTTAGGAAATAACACTGCCTCTGGATACAGCACCCGTTACATAAAACAAGCGATACACATTACAAGACCGTCTCTGTTCTCGAAGCGACAAGGCAGGACAAAGTAGGGACAACCGAAAACAATCATGTAGAAACATTAAGGCTTCCTGGAATACGTCGACGGACTTCTGAACGAGATTTCTATCAAATGACTGTGTTGAGAGGGCCGTTCTGTCAAGGATATGCTACGTGATAATAATGGTGATGATGATGGAAGACCTGGGCAGAACTGAGAGGAAATTTGCTGGTCAGGATGACTTTAGGAGTATTTGTTGAAGATCTAGCTTCTGCATGGAGCTGAGCCATTCTGATGATTAGGGTGATGTTGAATGGTGAAAGTTGTTATGTTTTTTAAAAGTTAACAATCTTTTAACTATTTTACTTTGATTTCATTTAACTTCACTCATAACTTCCGCTAGACCACCTAATTTGTTTATTTGACTTTGATTATGTTCATGATTTCTTGTATCTTATTTGTTTCAATTCGTTCCGACATGCTTCTTCAAAATATTGACATCTCGAAGGCTACAATTCTCTGTTCCAACTCGTAGTTACCTACAGTATAGAAAATCAAAGAAGGTCAGGAACATTAGTCAATACAATTAAACCAATACCAAGAGCCAAAATGTCTTCGTCAAGAACTAACAGCACCACAAATTGATAACCCCAGATCTGGCAGAGGAAACAGCTGGATGTTGAACGGCTATGGTGCACCGCTGTAAATGTTTCTTGACCTCACAGGCCACCAGTGACAAGTTGTGATATGATCTAGTGCAAAGATCGATATAAAGGTCTTGATTTATATCGTTTGGCGTGTCTTCCTGTTGGAAGGTATTCGTCCTGGGCTCAGTTAACTTTTATTGATGTTTCTTTGCTGGCCGGTTACAATGGCTCTTCTACTTCCCGTACCGTACTTGAAAATGTGTATCAGGGTCATCCTGGCTGTACTACAATGCCAGACACCTCAATAACCTCATCACTGTGGGGATTGTAGTATCGATCCCTACCTCGTTGACCCGACTGTCGTGACACCGCCTGTTTCGAGAAGCACTAATGAGGACATCAGGTGAAGTTTGGATCAATATGTTTCACCTGACCCTGATTACTGTTGGCTGCCATCGCGTGTCTAATGCATTACGCGGTAAGTCATGCTAAATAATGTACTCCTAGTCATTTACAATGACGGTAAACGTGGGCGTTTATTATTGTAACTGATTGAGAGATCGATGTTATTGTACCCAACAGCTTACAATAACAAACAGATTTGTTGTTGGTACGACAGACGAGACACGGTGACCTACGTATCGGTAACGTTCTGGTGGTAGATCACAAAATGATTTTACGTAGCACTGCGCTTTACATTTGATGAAATACAGTGATGTACTATTCTAAATCCCTCTTTTAAAGATTCCTTACTACATAGATTGTTATCTACATCGTGTCTATTTTCAAAACGAAGTAGCCACAACGATCGCAAAGACTAGTTCTCGAATCAATAGGAATTTGTTGCAGCACAATCAGATTCCTACCTCCACGCTTGAATCTCTACATCAACATAAGCAGTATCGGGAACCACTACTGAAGTCCTCTTTTAGTCAGTCCAGAGACCATTACTGAAGTCCTCTTTTAGTCAGTCCGGAGACCACTATTAGAGTCCTAATTTAGTCAGTCCAGAGACCACTACTGGAGTCTTCATTTAGTCAGTCAGTCCGCAGACCACTACTGGAGTCCTCTTTTAGTGACTCAGTCCGCAGACCACTACTGGAGTCCTCTTTTAGTCAGTCAGCCCGCAGACCACTACTGGAGTCCTCTTTTAGTCAGTCAGTCCACAGACCACTACTGGAGTCCTCTTTTAGTCAGTGTGAAGACTACTGTTCATGTTCTTTGATCATGTCTCCACTGTCCTCTGTTAGCCAGTCTAGAGACTACTGTTCATGTTCTTTTGATCATGTCTCCACTGTTCTCTGTTCTAAGCATATCTCTTCCACTCTACATGCAATGTTCTTACATGGCCTTGAGATGTTCTTCTTTTCTCCTGTAGTTTGGCCTCCAGCATGTTCAATAGTAGACCACCTTGGTTCATAATGTGGCAATGGGAAGACAATCGACATTCTTGTATACTGTTCATTCGTTACCTATGTGCCCCTACATCGGTTAGCACTTTCTCGTTTGATCATTGTTCTGTCCAATTATCTTTGCATCCTGACATAGTACCACATCTCAACAGTTTAGTAGGACGTTTCATCCTTTCTACTTATTCTCCATGTTTCAGACCCATGCAATGATGTGGAACAGATCTTATATGCTGATTATTCTTTAACGCAGATCAGCATTTGTGTTACGAGGCGTGTCCAAATGAAACCGGATGAAACTGCAACAAGTGAACATACGTACGATACGCAAAATGACGTCATTTCTGTTGTAAACAGCCCATACCAGCCGTCAAGTTTGCAAAATTGCATTATCCTCCGACTCAAAGTTTCCTCAGCAGACCGTTGAAAACAGCGGGTGTGATACGGAATCCGTCCAGAGTTGATCAGCGAGTGGTTATTCGGTTTCTATCAGTGATGGATGTCGACTAGTTGACACTCATCACAGAATGCAGGTGACAAAAGTGTGTTGAAGACAACAGGGAAGAACGATGTTGAAAGAAGGACGTGAGTTAACGAAAGATCTTATGAGTCCAGGTCAGGCGCACTTTGTTGCATTAACCCACGTCCATCGTTAAGCATTGTTGTCCAGTTCTTCACTGTTGTCTTCAACACACTTATGTCACCATACACTGCCTGCATTCTGCGATAAATGTCAACCGGTCGACATCATTCAGCTGTTAGAAACCGAATCACCACTCGCTGATCAAATCTGGATGGATTCCGTATCACACCCGCCATGTTTTCAACGGTCTGCTGAAGAAACTATGAGTCGGAGGATAATGCAATTTTACAAACTTGACGGTTGGTATGTACTGTTTACATCAGAAGGGACGTCATCATGCACCTCGTACGTATGTTCACTTGTTGCAGTGTGGTCCGGTTTCATTTGAACACGCCTCGTATTTGATGTTTAAAGCGTTTGTATCTTACATAATGTTTGTTATGATACTGCTATCCTAATACGCATTTCAACTTAACAACGGATATCATCTGCGATTTAATGCCCCACATTTGGATACCGTTGAACTTGTTAAATAGTATGTTGCTCTATACTTATATGTATTTGGATTATTTTTACATTTACCATATTTTATGTTTTACTAATATCAATCTTCATACCAAATACCTTTACTGTATCGTTGTTCTTGGTGAATATCTTTTGCATTGAATTCTCTGTTCGTTCTGTGATAACTTCGGCGTCATCAAATATCATGGTACATATTCTTTCTAAATCGATTTTAACATGTTGTTGTTATTGTCCTATAGCTGCTCAGCAAGCCTGCTCTAGCAGCCCAATGCCATTCTAATATATATATATATATATATATATATATACAGGTCTTCTTCAGTTATGTCACTGCTCCGTACATTGCACTCAATGGGTAGATGTCGAACTATCTCAAAAGGATGAGAGGAATGTCTGCAACAAGGGACTGTGCTGGGGATTAATGCGGTTTATGTGGCTTTTGGCTCTGGTATGCCCTGTTTGGAACTGAAAGATGAGACTTTGATCTCTTCTATGTAGTTTATTTATGTCATCGTTACTTTTTGGCTGTGACATTTCGCTAAATCCACTGCGACCTGTTTTTCCCGTCGCCCACCTGTTCATCCAGATTTCCAGAGTATTATTCTGAATAATTCGTTTTTCTATGTGGTTACTACAGGGTTTTAACATCTATGTTGCATTTCCAGATAACTTCATCCATCATTATCTTGAGATAAGAATTCGATATTCTTTGTGGCAATAACTATCCCTGCCTTAGTCATATTCTCATTTGGACCGTGCTAGCTATGTTTCCATTGAGTGCGGTATTCACCGTTTGATTTTCAAATATGTTCTGTATTAGGTTCATTTCTGCCTACCGTAATATAAACAGCACACTCCTTATTATGTTTTCTTTCCTGTGTGTCACGTCCTGATGTAAATAAAATGTATGTGTATGTAATTGGAAATGGTGTAAAATAGATACTGGTAGTCTCTTAAGAACGTGTTAGAGATGTAATTGTATAAGTTCCCAGCGTTTTGTACGAGGTCAGCTCCACATTCCATTTGCCTTACCTGCCCTTACCTCAATTTGCAGCTGGATTGGCAGGAGAGTAAAGATATCGTTGAGGAGACACAGTACAGTATTAGCGAGGAAACACATAATCACCACTAAGACGACAGACACAAATCAAGATTCAGGTGAATGTTGTTTTGATTGTTGGCCTAGTTTTGATGAGATACTCATGGGCGTATTCCTCTAGGTCAGTAGTAACAAATCTGGGGGTCCGCGTAGCCTATTAGGGGGTCATGATGTGGACAAAGGTTCTTTTCCTTCTCCTACTTCTTTTTCAGTGTGCATCCTGAAACGGTCATTTGGCTATGATGTCTCGTAGTTTACAGCGAGGCTGCAATATCTGCGCATTTCTGTCAGCCACATCCTGTTTTAGCGCGATATTTCTGGACCAGGTTTGTCTTTCCTGTTTGAAACCTTTTCTCTCAGCTAGTCTGCACGGGTACAGTGTGTTTCCAGGGTCACCACTTAGAATCAGAATAAGGATTTATTCAGTTCTGATTCGCTGACGTTGACGCAGACAGTCAGCTATTAGTAAGAGACTGCTGTCAGGTTTTGATTGCGTCTTCGGGTCACGGAAAAGGTTGAGAACCATTGATCCATGTAATGTTAGGGCGCGCTGCCTTTAAATACACGAGTAGTGTCACCGTGATTCTAATACTTCAGATGAAGTCAAAAGAGGGTCGCTGTGAGACCTGATATCAATGTTGTTTGGTTTTAGTACTTATTTCAGTTGGCTTCTTACAAAGCATCAGTTCATTCCTACATTTTGCCGCATACTGAAGTCTGCCGTATGATACTTAGTGTGTTCCTGAAGTGATAGTTTCTGTAGTAATTTACTTAATGAGGTTGCTAACCTATACATAACTTCTCTTTTGTTGCTTTTACAATGAGCGTGAAAAATGAATTGCTGTTTTATTTGTTCGTGGAATACAGGAAGGCAATACTGAAGTTGATGTGCCTACTTTCCATTTATCATTGAGAAGTCGTTTTTGGAAATACCTAGGGAGAAGAAAGGTCACATTGTTATTATAGAAAGATGTGGCTCATACCAAAGTTCCATCTTAATGCAGCGACGGTAAGGGTGATGCTCCCAGATATTTAAAAAGGTAGCGGCCAATGGTCTCGACAGACAAGCAAAACTACGCCATGCTCCCTTATAAAGACCCCTTCTCGTGTCAGAACTACGCCCTGCTCCCTTATAAAGACCCCATCTCGTGTCAGAACTACGCCCTGCTCCTTTATAAAGACCCCTTCTCGTGTCAGAACTACGCCCTGCTCCCTTATAAAGACCCCATCTCGTGTCAGAACTACGCCCTGCTCCTTTATAAAGACCCCTTCTCGTGTCAGAACTACGCCCTGCTCCCTTATAAGGACTTAATCTCGTGTCAGTACTACGCCCTGCTCCCTTAAAAAGACCCCTTCTCGTGTCAGAACTACGCCCTGCTCCCTTATAAAGACCCCATCTCGTGTCACAACTACGCCCTGCTCCTTTATAAAGACCCCTTCTCGTGTCAGAACTACGCCCTGCTCCCTTATAAGGACTTGATCTCGTGTCAGTACTACGCCCTGCTCCCTTAAAAAGACCCCTTCTCGTGTCAGAACTACGCCCTGCTCCCTTATAAAGACCCCTTCTCGTGTTAGAACTACGCCCTGCTCCCTTATAAAGACCCGTTCTCGTGTCAGAACTACGCCCTGCTCCCTTATTAGGAACCCTTCTCGTGTCAGAACTACGCCCTGCTCCCTTATTAGGAACCCTTCTTTTGTCAGAATTACGCCCTGCTCTCTTATAAGGACCCATTCTCGTGTCAGAACTACGCCCTGCTCCCTTATAAAGACCCCTTCTCGTGTCAGAACTACGCCCTGCTCCCTTATAAAGACCCCCTTCTCGTGTCAGAACTACGCTCTGCTCCCTTATAAAGACCCCTTCTCATGTCAGAACAACGCGCTACTCCCTTATAAAGACCCCTTCTCGTGTCAAGACTACGCCCTGCACTCTTATAATGACATTCTCGTGTCAGAACTACGCCCTGCTCCCTTATAAGGAACCCTTCTTTTGTCAGAATTACGCCCTGCTCCCTTACAAAGACCCCTTCTCGTGTCAGAACTACGCCCTGCTCCCTTATAAAGACCCTTTTCTCGTGTCAGAACTACGCCCTGCTCCCTTATAAAGACCCCCTTCTCGTGTCAGAACTACGCCCTGCTCCCCTATAAAGACCCCTTCTCATGTCAGAACTACGCCCTACTCCCTCATAAAGACCCCTTCTCGTGTCAAGACTACGCCCTGCACTCTTATAATGACATTGTCGTGTCAGAACTACGCCCTGCTCCCTTTTAAAGACCCCCTTCTCGTGTCAGAACTACGCCCTACTCCCTTATAAAGACCCCTTCTCGTGTCAAGACTACGCCCTGCACTCTTATAATGACATTGTCGTGTCAGAACTACGCCCTGCTCCCTTATTAGGAACCCTTCTTTTGTCAGAATTACGCCCTGCTCTCTTATAGGAACCCATTCTCATATCAGAACTACGCCCTGCTCCCTTACAAAGACCCTTTCTCGTGTCAAAACTACGCCCTGCTCCCTTACAAGGACCGCTTCTCGTGTCAGAACTACGCCCTGCTCCCTTTTAAAGACCCCTTCCTGTGTCAGAACTTCGCCCTGCTCCCTTATAAAGACCCTTTCTCGTGTCAGAACTACGCCCTGCTCCCTTATAAAGACCCCTTCTCGTGTCAGAACTTCGCCCTGCTCCCTTATAAAGACCCCTTCTCGTGTCAGAACTTCGCCCTGCTCCCTTTTAAAGACCCCTTCTCGTATCAGAACTACGCCCTGCTCCCTTACAAGGACCCCTTCTCGTGTCAGGCTCAATAGTTCAGTATAACATCTCGTATAGGGGCGGCTACTCTCAAACAAATAACTGAACTTTTGCAGATAGATCTGGAACACTTAAAAGCTAAAGAAACTGTTTTTTAATGCATTTTAACGACGAATATTTTGGTTTCCTAGGTGTAAATGACAATGCCACAGACATGACAGTTGGATGCAGATGTCGGATGATGAATAAGGACAATCCTGTTAAATAAATGTTATTTGTTTAGTATTGTCACGGGTTTATCGGTTTATCATTAGGTACAATCGCACTAGATCAGCAGGTATTCACAGATAATGTGAGAAGCAATGTCAACAATACACACACTGATGTACTTTCACATCAAATAACGGTCTGATAGAGGGGTGTATGTGACGACGGGGTAGGAGTGTGTACAGCTAATGAGCTACAGGAACTATAATATCAACACTTTTCAATAAAAGCTAGACTAAGCATACATGCGTATGTCTGGAGTGCAGTAAAGCCGATTTGTAAGAACAGAGCAGAACATATTAATTTGATACTGACAGTAACTTACACGAACCAGCAACACAGGCAGATTCATAATATAGTGGATCTTATCAGATTTTATTTAGTTATGTTACGTTACGTTATGTTATGTATTATGTTACGTTAGGAGGAGGAGACGGTATAGATAATAGGTAAAGCGTTTGGTTCTCAATAAACGAAATCACAAAACTGGGGAGGGAACCGGAATAGGGTTCGAGTTCTAGACATTTCAAGAGTCTCCTGGTCTCAAGAGAAGTTGGGATCAACGTCTAGTCATATTGGAGACTGACGATAAGGCCGAAGACGTGCACGTTACAAACCCTGATTACAGTTCGCTGTTAGCCACTGTCATGGCGAATATTCTACACATTCGCTGTTAGCCGCTGTCATGGCGAACATTTTGCATATTCGCTGTTAGCCGCTGTCATGGCTAACATTTTGCATATTCGCTGTTAGCCGCTGTTCTGGCGAATATTCTATATATTCGCTGTTACCCACGGTCTATCAAACCACATGAAGTAAAGCAAAGATCCTACCTCCCTCTAGGTCTAGTAAACCACATGAAGTAAAGTACGGAACCTACCTTCCTCTAGGTCTAGTAAACCACATGAAGTAAAGTACGGAACCTACCTCCCTCTAGCTCTAGTAAACCACTTGAAGTAAAGTACAGATCCTACCTCCCTCTAGGTCTAGTAAACCACATGAAGTAAAGTACGGAACCTACCTTCCTCTAGGTCTAGTAAACCACATGAAGTAAAGTACAGATCCTACCTCCCTCTAGGTCTAGTAAACCACATGAAGTAAAGTACGGAACCTACCTCCCTCTAGGTCTAGTAAACCTCATGAAGTAAAGTACAGATCCTACCTCCCTCTAGGTCTAGTAAACCACATGAAGTAACATACGGAACCTACCTTCCAACAGGTCTATCAAACCACATGAAGTAAAGTACGGAACCTGCTTTCCAACAGGTCTATCAAACCTCATGAAGTAACATACGGAACCTACCTTCCAACAGGTCTATCAAACCTCATGAAGTAACATACGGAACCTACCTTCCAACAGGTCTATCAAACCTCATGAAGTAACATACGGAAATTACCTTCCACCAGGTCTATCAAACCTCATGAAGTAAAGTACGGAACCTACCTTCCAACAGGTCTATCAAACCTCATGAAGTAATATACGGAATCTACCTTCCAACAGGTCTATCAAACCTCATGAAGTAAAGTACGGAACCTACCTTCCAACAGGTCTATCAAACCTCATGAAGTAATATACGGAACCTACCTTCCAACAGGTCTATCAAACCTCATGAAGTAAAGTACGGAACCTACCTTCCAACAGGTCTATCAAACCTCATGAAGTAAAGTACGGAACCTACCTTCCAACAGGTCTATCAAACCTCATGAAGTAAAGTACGGAACCTACCTTCCAACAGGTCTATGAAACTTCATGAAGTAGACATCGTAAAATAAAGAGCGTTCTGCAGATAGATTTATGTTACCTGGCAGCACGTCTAATCTGCCTTTTTCAACACCAGGATTCCAAGTATGTTATGTTACGTTGCCTTATGTTATGATCTAATATGACATGTTGTTATTTTATAACATGTTATGACATACAGCAGACATATCGTTGCTGTCTCTCAAAGCAAATATCAAAGATAATATTTACTTATGCTTCCAGTAGCGTATTGGTTGTACACACTCTGCTCTGCGTGTTCGCTAGTTGATATTGATATAAAAAATGCTCAATATTACGTTGCATAGAGCCAATCACTCAGCCAATCACTCAGCCAATCACTCAGCCAATCACTCAGAAACATATCATAGACCACCAATATAAGCTAGTTGGAGTATTGGAAAGGGAAGACACATTCATACATTTTTCAGGACCCAATAACAAAATTTCAGGCGCACATTATTTTATTTGTCAGGCGTTCTTCCTTAAAAGTAGGCTGTGTCGTAATTTACAGAGGCGCTGCGATATTTGCACTTTCGAGCCGAAAACACAGTTTTCGAAAGTCATTTTTTGGAACTAATTTTGCCAGCCATTTTCGATCCGCATGCTCCTAACCAGACTACATGAGTTCAGACTGTTTCCAGAACCGCCATTTGAAGGGGAAAAAGTGTCTAGACCGCCATGGTTTGTTGACTCTAATTCAAGAAATGCTATGAGTTGCTTGCTGCTGTCAACTCATTCGCAACCGCACTTTCGGTCCCAGCTTTACGGCTATAAAGAATGCTAATGAAGAAGTTTTCGGCAAAACGGCTCCTCAAAAATAATGTGCCAGCATAATCTGGGTAAGTAAAGGCCGTCTCCGTGATGTTGTCCACGTCACCCCTAGCGTGCCGTTGGTCAAGAACAATATGGACCTGACACCACATTTTACAGTATGCCACATTGACGGGCTAACGTTATCTTTCCATATTGTTTTAATGAAACGGCAAAGTTACACGTATCAAAATGAAACAGGTCCAGTCTTCATTGATATGTTATGAACAAGCGCAGATAAGAGCACCAAAAAAAAAAAAAAAAGACAAATTGACAGGAAATGAGACAACGGATTGTACAGCGAAAATGTAGGAGTTGTACTAGCCAGTCTCGAATTCTTTCATGAGAGACAAACTACAAAAGACATTTTTTTGTTCGTTTTCACCCTTTTTTCTCTATTCCCCAACTCGGTATGCGTTGCAATATGTTTTTATTTTGCGCCTGTCGGCCTAGAGCATCCGACTTCGGCATGCGTTTTCTGTAAAGGTCTGCTTCCTACTGCATTTTGAAAGGGTTTGTCTCTCCGGGGTAACGGCCAGTGATATGATTGGGGAACGAATCCAGCACCTTCGGGTTGTGAGGCGTTTCACTTAACCACTAGACCACGGCGTCCCCACACTCAAACGAAATAATAAACATGACTAGGAAATTGTTCATGGCCGCTGACAGGTAGTCGAAGGCTTTCCATATTACATTCTATATTTTTGAAATGTTTGGTTTCTAAGGCCTACTAGAACTGCAGGGAAAATAGATTGCGTATTGAGTAGGAAATGTTATTACTTTTTAGAATTGTTTTGTAGGGACAACAACTTACATTCTACTCAACCTTTTGTAAGGACAGCGACCTACATTCTACTCAAAGTTTTGTAAGGACAGCGACTTACATTCTAATCTTAGTTGTGTAGGGACAGACACCTACAATCTACTCAAAGTTTTGTAGGAACAGGGACCTACAATCTACTCAAAGTTTTGTAGGAACAGCGACCTACAATCTACTCAAAGTTTTGTAGGAATAGCGACCTAAATTCTACTCTTAGTTGTGTAGGAACAGCAACCTACATTATACTCAAAGTTTTGTATGGACAGCTTCTTACATTCTACTCTTAGTTGTGTAGGGACAGCGACCTACATTCTACTCTCAACGTCTTTCAACTGGCAAGGGCTCATCTACTTCCACATCTTGCACATGGGATACTCTACCTTTTTGACAATCTTCATTATGCATAGACGGAGGTCTCCCCTTCTCTTGATACCAGTGGAATTCATACCAGGCGGATACATTTGTAGGATTCGAAATACCCCCTTTTCGCGGTTTCGTTCTTGAAGAGCAGGCGACTTTACCTCTCCGCTGTGGATAGTTGGAATAGGTTGTTTGAGGGTAAATCTCTCGTGGAATTGAAAGAAACCTACAGAGAATAGACATTTATGTTGAAAATGTGTCTCGTTTTTTTCGTTTTACATTTCCAGATTTTAATAATATTGTTGCATGTGTTTCTCTTCGTGTTTTAGCGGATGCAACACATAGTTAACATGATTTCATGTGTGGTGGTACATCTACACGCGAGTAGAGATCGTTCTGCGCTGATGGACGTCACAGTCAGTGCGCTTAACTCTTGGTTTCCATTTTAGTCATGCATGTTAAAGTGTTCTACGGCGCTTCAGGTTGCACGAACTTGCGCTTGGGGCTTGAGTGAATGGGTCAAAATCTGGCAAAGATGGCGCCATAACTGGCTGCGAGTCTACATTTCTCTACTGTTTTGGATCATTATTGATGCTGCCAGACCACGGATTTGCCTGGAATTCACACTAGTCTACGACTTACACTTGTGTTCACGGATACGTGGAGTTGTTTTCCGTCTGGACTTGTTATTTCGTTCTTTTTTTGTGATTTCTTCCATCCGTTTATCCTGGTCTGGACGCCGGCTGAATGGCGCTACGCTTAAACTAGTTATACCTGTGTCGTATCTCACGGGTTAGTTCTGCCGGTTCACCTTCACTAATATGGCGTGTGGGAATTTTAGATGCTACTATGATGAACTGAATACAGCTGGGGAGAGATGCCAGACTCACTCACACGCTGAGTGTTGTCCATACGACCTCTTGTGGTTATCGAAAAGGCACGACAGACTGCGTTAGATGCCTTCCCGGCTTTCTACCCTGCATGTTACATGTTTACGGAAAGGCTTCGGTGGTAACCCTGAGGCAAAATCTGCATCCTATGCTATCTCCAGTCGTCTCGATGAATGTCTTGCCACTGGTAAAAGGTAGCTTAGGCTCTGTGAGTGAGGTTGACAAAAGGCGCAGTTTCTTCCTCACTTTAATCCAAATCTCCGCGCAAGTCACCCATTTCAGCGGACACAGCAAGAGATACGACTGTCCACACGGCTGAACAAAGAGAGTGGTCTTCATCACTTGTGATGGACAAACTACGAATGGGTCTACAGTTTTACCAGATCAAACATTCGAGCAGCGCGTGGCTGAGAAGTTAGCATGCTGTTTGGTTACTTAACGAATTTGGCTTGAGCTCAAAACCTAGATGCAGATTTTTTGTTCTATGGGAGATACAATATCTAACGTTAAATTGATGCGCCGAACTGCAGTTGAAGCATTTACTTCATTTTGCAGCTAAACACTTAATGATTGCAAGTGCTTTACAAGTATCCAGTCTTCTTTTAAATGAGTCCAGCTGAAAGTTCAATCTCAGGTGCCACTTCCACAGCAAACGTCTGCTGCAATGGATCTCCAACGTCCTCTGTCTCTTGCCTTGATGGTGCAATGAACCAATGTTTTTTCCTGTTCATGTTTTAATGTAAACCTCTCACTTACAGAGTTGTTAACATCTGGACCTCCTGATTTCCTTCTAGTATTCTTTTTAGCTTATCAATAGGCCGGAGGACAGCCCTAGCTTCTATTCTAGAACATGGGATACCACCTCCACTTGGCCTTTTTCACGGTGGATGTTCACCACAAAATAGACCGCCAGGTGCTCAACCAATTGGCAGGTAACGACCACAGGCCAATTAGGCTAGAAATTGATATGGAAGTAGGCCCACCGGAAATAAAACCGCTCCCACGTTGGAACTATAAACGAGCCGACTGGGACAGATTTGCAATGCTGGCAATGACTGTGTGAAACCATCAGCACACGAAATAACAATATGAAACCTATGGTGGAAAGCCTAAGCAAAGCAATAATGCAAGCAGCCACCGAAACCATCCCAAGAGGGGCAAGGAAAAACTACAAGCCATATTGGAATGATGAACTGCAGAAAGCGGAGAATGAAGTCTCAAATGCTAGGAACATGGCAGAGAGAGAGAGCAATCTATGGAGGCAAATATCGCTCTCAAGGCCATCACGGCGAAATACAAAAGAACACTAAACCAAATAACAAGAGACAGCTGGAAAAACAAAACAGATAAAAAAGTGAACAAACTATGGAATTTAGTCAGAGCTATGAAGGACGAAACACCATCAAATAAACTAATTACCATCAAGCAGGGCGACAACATGCTTACTCGAAAAAAAGCAGCAAACGCCTTTATAGAACATTATGCTAGAGTAAACCACATTGATGTCCCTACAGACAGGCATACAGACATTAGTGAAGACCAAAAGAGCCGCGACAACATCAATATGGCACCAGAGGAGCACATGATGGCAAAACTAACAACGAATGTTATGGATGAGGCCATGAGAACTTTAAGGAAAAAAAATCGCCCGGAAAAGATGGGGTAACAAACGAAATACTAATGGGGCTGGGCCAAACAGCGAAGAGGAAGTTACTTTCAGTCCTGAACCAAAGCTGGAAAAGGGAAATTGTACCTAAGGAATGGAAAGATGCTGTACTTATAACAGTACCAAAGAAAGAAAAAGATAGAACAGATCCAAATGGATGCAGGCTCATCAGTCTACTGAGCTGTGTAGGTAAACTGATGGAGCGTATGATAAACACCAGACTGAAGTGGCACCTGGAAGAAAAACACATACTAATTCCACAGCAAGCAGGATTTAGACAACACAGATCCACTGAGGACCAGATCACTCTCATAGCACAGAAAATAGAGGATGCTTACCAAGAGAAAAAGCATACAGTAGTGGTTTGGGTGGATCTAGAGAAGGCATTTGACAAGGTGTGGAAAGAGGGACTTAAAATCAAGCTACGAAGAAGTGAAGTGTGTGGGAAAATGTACAGCCACTACTTCGAAAACAGAACAGCCAGAGTTCAAGTACAAGGGTAGATGAGCAAAACATTGACACTGGAGCAAGGAGTACCGCAAAGGGGGCGGGGGGGGGGGGGGGTACTGTCACCCACACTTTTCCTGGTGTATTTAAACAGCATCACAGAGAATATACCAAGAAAAGTCCACAGCTCCATGTTTGCAGACAATCTGGCAATGTGAATCTCATCGCAGCAAGCCATCGGATGCAGCAGACCGTAACATCGTTGGAGGAGTGGGCGAACTCATGGCTGGTAAAAAAAAACGAGAAAAAAACAACATGTACGATATTCTCGCTTTTAAACAAACTCCAGAACACCAAAATATGTCTTAACGGCAAATATATGCGGCCAAGCGACAACCCAAACTACTTGGGTGTCACATTTGATCGCCGCATGACAAGGAAAAGTCAGATCGAGAGAAACCGAATGAGAGCCAGACAAAGAATGGCAATCATGAGGAAACTTGCTGGCACAAGCTGGAGAGCAGACGAAAGAATACTAAAGAAACTGTACACTGGAAGAGTGAGACCAGTTCTCGAGTATGGCATTGCGGCATGGACAACAGCAGCAAAGGCGAACTTTGATAAAATTAGCAAACTTCAAAACCAAGCCATGAGAGTTATAACAGGAGGCATGAAGTCAACGCCAATTGCAGAACTTGAATAGATAACAAATCTGCAATCCATGACCGACAGAAGAAACTGCAGAGCCTAGTAGGAAGCAGAGAAACTCAGAAGACTGACAGACTATCCAATGCATCAGAGATTAAATAGATTTATAAATGGGAAACTAAAGCGGTGAAACTTTGCAGAAATAGCCAAAGCAAAGATGAACGAAGACCCTATGAACACCGTAACAATACCAAATCCCATCCCTACTGTACGCAAACCTACATGGAAGCAGCATATCATTCTGGAGGTGGTAAAAAATATACCAGGTATTGGAAACAAGAAGAGCCAGATTGAAAAAGAAAGAAGAGACATAATCTTGAGGTGCATAACTGAAAACTACCGAAGCATGAAATAGAACCATGCATACACCGACGGTTCTGTAACAAACACAACACAGAAAGGAGCAGCAGGGGTATTCCTGGGCCTACCAAATGGAAGAAAAATAACACTATCAGTGGCAACTGGAAAATTCTCAAGCAATTTCAGAGCAGAGGCAGAAGCACTGAGGTCTGTGATAGAAGCAATGCTGACAGGCGAAAGCAATGAAAGCCAGATAGTCCTGTTTACAGATTCCCTGGCCGTAGTCACAGCACTAAAAAGCCAGAAAAATACTGAACTTAATGATTTAAGAGCAGTAGTCTGTCAACTATGCCAGCAGTCCGCACCAAAAAGAGTAGTGGTACAGTAGGTCCCATCCCACTGTAACATCCAAGACAACGAGGAGGCAGACAGACTGGCAAAAGAAGGTGCAAGACTACCACAAACAGATTCTAGTGTGACCTACGAAGAGTCCAAAAGGCTTATTAGGGCCAGATACATGGCCAAATTGGAAACAGAACATACTGGCTACACAAAATATGATGCCTACTACCAATTGAACAGAAGAGAGCAGGTCGTGGTCTTCAGACTCCGCACAGGCCACAACAGACTGTGGTATCACCTATTCCATAAACTTAAGATAGGTGGCACTGACGAATGCATTTGTGGTACCGGGAAAATGACCGCTGAACATCTGCTGCAAAACTGCCCGACATACAAGAATCAGAGAAAGCACATGTGGCCATCACCAGTGGCAGCACTAGACAAGCTCTATGGCAGTGTCGACAGCCTCAGAATGACCACTGCTTTCGTCGAAAAAGTACAGGTTGACGTCTGACAGCGTACAAAGAAGAAGAAGAAGAAGTATTCTTTTTAGCAGGGTCTCATGTATTTTTATGCGACAAAAATATTTCTTAACTGTCTTACTCATTTCTTATAGGTATAAAAGATAAAGAAAGGTCCCGTGGCAATAATTGCCGTTGGGGATGAAAATAACTCTTCATGGACTAAGCCGCAGTCTATGTGAGGTAGAGTGGCCAGTTTCCTTCCTTGCTGTTTATACCTTTCCCAACTCATGTGTAAATTCTCTCCCCATCCCTAATTTCTCTTAGACTTCTTTATTGGTTTTCTTTTCTTTCGAGATGTCCCCATTTTTCTATGTATCCACAATTCTGCTTGGGTGTTACATGCCCTACTTTTGATAAGTCATTTGACCCACCAGAAAAATCCCTTTGAAATGTCACCGTTCAAGGCGGACTAAATAACAGAACGCATATTGTACCCCGGGTTATAATCAATCCATGCCCTACACTGAGAAATAAAACACATTCACTCAAAACACAAATTTTAAATATAAAACGCAACAAAATTTGTTGAGAGTGATCTTTTCACAGAATCCTGCCCTGAAACCAATTACATAAACTGCTTTGTTTCCCGAACAGCTATTATAGTTGCACTGACAGTTGACAAACGCAAGTTCCCCTATTTAATCAACCTTTAAATGGGACGTTTCAAATGGATTTCTCCATTAGTCAGAAGGCCTGTATCTGCAGTAGGCTGTAGGTGTTACATGCTAAGAATTTGAGCGAAAAAGCGGATTATGATTAGTGAAAGATTATTACTTCATTTTATGGAGCTTCTCACTGACAAAGTGGTTAGAGCGCCTGTGTCTAGCAGCATAATAACATTGTTCAACTTTTTTTTAATGTCCTTTTTTTTCTTGTTCTTCTTCTTCTTTGGCATTCCTCTCGAAAAGGACGTTGCGTCGTATGTTATAGTTTACAACAAGGCTGCGATATCTGCGGCTTTCCGCTAAATACATCCTGTTTCAGCGTAGCATTTTTATGACTGTATTAGCCTCCACTCTGTGATCCCTATTCTCTTAGTCAGATTTGCACCCACTCTGTGATCCCTATTCTCTTAGTCAGATTTGCCTCCACTCTGTGATCCCTATTCTCTTAGTCAGATTAGCCTCCACTCTGTGATCCCTATTCTCTTAGTCAGATTACACTAAGACAGACTGTTTCCTGAAATGGCATCTGGAGGAGAAACGGGATCTTGGTTATCTCTTGTTCGGTGACCCTGATGCAAGAATCCAGCTATGAGTAGCTGTACTGTAGTGCATCTTTGGCCTCGAAATTGTTTTACAATCCCAACGTGCAGGACCATATCGTGTTGTACTCAGTTGAACAAACCTGGCGTCGTTTTTCCATGGAATGATGACACCCCCCACCCCCACCCCACCCCACCTGTCACGGAGAATATAGCTGTAAATGGGTGCCTGGTGGAGTCAGGTGTAAATTTCGGAGCCGCCACGAGATCTACAGAGTTCGTACTGTCGTCGACACTTTCAGCAATAAAAGGTGCAGAGCCGATACGGATGCTCACGGGTTGGAAGAATTAAGTTTTATGAAGTTTTTGTCAAAACATTAGAGGACATTTTCAAATTGTTGCCGTTTATTTCATTTTACAAGATCTACACATGAGCTATACATTCACTTAAAAATTGGAATGTCATTTAGGTGATGTGTTATTTTTTTCCAACGTAGTCACAACTTCCCGTCCCACACACAAACGTCCGACAAGTTGTTGCATCCTGTTAAGGAAAAGATCTCACGTCTTCTCCCGTAACCAGGTACGCACAGCTGCTTGCATCTCCTGGCGTAACGCACACTTTCCTATACCCAAGCAGGCATGGTAAATGTAATGGTCTCGCTCAATCGAAATCATAAGCAATGCGGCGATATCGTTCTGCTTGACACGGTGTTAGGCACGAACAAGTTCGTCCACGCGAGCTGGGTGCTGTGCATACATTACTGTGACCGGTCGTCCGCTTTAAGCCCTGTTATGCAGGTTCGTCGAAGAAGGATTGTCGCCTTTGACAGTTCGTGCCCACCTTCTGACAGTACAGACTTCCATACAGGCATATACCGCAGTTATTCTTGGATGCATATCGATGGACACACAACCTTCCGCCATCACATCACGTTGCTTCTACCGTATTTCGATATAGATAGACTCTCGCACGAAATAAAACCTAACACCGGGTTGCTGTCTACCCTAAAAAAAAAAAAGATCTAGTCCTGTAGTGCAGTCATGCCCACCGTAGGATCCCTAGAAACGAGAAGGCAGGGGAGCTCGCAAACGCTAATAATAGCGGCACGCAATTCCGTCATCCACAGAGCTATAAAGAAGAACTGATAATGATGGAATGAAGGGACCAGCACAAAGAATGCAGGTCAGAAAATGGCAACATAGTTCAACTTGGTGGAGATGGACAGACAAAGATCGTCATACTCAAACTGAGACATTGGAGACTCAAGGCCCACCTCCATTCAATGCGTATTAGAAACACCACCATATGAGATTACGGAACATCCAACCAATGGGTATTAGAGACACCACCATATGAGATTACGGAGCATCCAACCAATGGGTTTTAGAGACACCACCATATGAGATTACGGAGCATCAAATCAATGGGTATTAGAGACACCACCATATGAGATTACGGAGCATCCAACCAATGGGTATTAGAGACACCAACATATGAGATTATGGAGCATCAAATCAATGGGTATTAGAGACACCACCATATGAGATTACGGAGCATCCAACCAATGGGTATTAGAGACACCACCATATGAGATTACGGAGAATCTAACCAATGGGTATTAGAGACACCACCATATGAGATTACGGAGCATCCAACCAATGGGTATTAGAGACACCACCATATGGGATTACGGAGCATCCAACCAATGGGTATTAGAGACACCACCATATGAGATTACGGAGCATCCAACCAATGAGTATTAGAGACACCACCATATGAGATTACGGAGCATCCAACCAATGGGTATTAGAGACACCACCATATGAGATTACGGAGCATCCACCCAATGGGTATTAGAGACACCACCATATGAGATTACGGAGCATCCAATCAATGGGTATTAGAGACACCACCATATGAGATTATGGAGCATCCAATCAATGGGTATTAGAGACACCACCATATGAGATTACAGAGCATCCAACCAATGGGTATTAGAGACACCACCAAATGAGATTACGGAGCATCCAACCAACGGGTATTAGAGACACCACCAAATGAGAATACGGAGCATCCAACCAACTGGTATTAGAGACACCACCATATGAGATTACGGAGCATCCAACCAACGGGTATTAGAGACACCACCATATGAGATTACGGAGCATCCAACCAACGGGTATTAGAGACACCACCATATGAGATTACGGAGCATCCTATCAATCACTAAAACATTCTGCAGGACCGCCTCATTCATGCAGACCAAAGAGAGGCAGTCAGACCCGAGGTAACGAGCATTCCTTACAAGCCGTGGGGGACCGGCGAAGACCTGAAACACGCAGCCTCCTTTGTGAACCTCACCAGGCTAAAAGCATAGAGTCACTTGATCGAAGAAGGAGAGAAGACGATGTGAGATTCTGTCTTATCTCATCTAATAAAAACCGGCGGCTCTGTAGTATCGATACAAATATTCTCGCTTATCTGTTCTAATAAAAACCGGCGGCTCTGTAGTATCGATACAAATATTCTCGCTTTTCTGATCTTAGAGGAACCGGTTTGGAAACAAGGGCTCAGACAAAGGAAGAACATGCTCAAAACGTCAAAAAGGTGTATGTTTTTTCTTCTATTAGAGGTAAAACAATAAATAACACCTGCAATACAGCGAGAATCGTTTATTGAGCACGCGCTTATGACGTCCCAGTGGATTAGTGATGGGAATAGGGCCTGTAATGAGAGATAGTTTCATGTGATCTAAATATAATCATGTTTGTTTAGGCATTAGTGGCCCGTTGCATCGATCGGACACTGCCTTGGCCAGGTACTGCTGTAAAGAAGGGCACTCAGGGGTACAATTATCATTGAACTTCCAATATCCGGGCACTGAGGCCCTGTGGTTTCATGAGGAATGTGTGTACCAAGGTCCTTGTAGACACCTTGAGAGAAGTCGAGTTCTTCGCTGCCTTGGATGGGAGGCCACGAGAATTAAATGTATCACTCTCTTGTCAATCGAGTAGTGCGCGATCTTTCAAGGGCAATGTTTTATTTTCCTAACCACACCAAAACGACATTGGTAATAAACAGGGGGAGGGAAGCCAGTCTCGTTAGATCAGTCGTGTGTACTGGGTCGTGGAAATACTTTAGAGGTCCTACCGCTAGATTAATAAAGACACACCTATGTAGCTTTAAATACTACATTGTTTTGCAATTACTGCAAAATTAGTTGTGTACATACAGATAATTTATCAAGCACATAGCAATAACAAAGAATAGGTTATTCTGATCCTCCGTAACATTATCAAACAATGTTAATACCAGTCTAACGCCTTTTTGATTGCATCAAAGAAACGGCAAAGGGAATATAGTGACATGTTGGTACAGGAGGCAGAAGATGCAGCAGCGAGAGGGAATATTACATATCACTACTGATTAACAAAGAAAGTGGCAAAAAGATTTATATATAGACAGACAAACAAATTAAAAATAGAGAAGACAAGATATTGACATCATCGAAGGAACAACAGAAACAGACCTCACCCACACGAAATACCAAACATCCTACCAGCAGAGGAGACCTTGAACTTGGACTGCAACCCACCAAGTAAGATAGAAATCCATAGGGCCCTTAACACAAGAAAGAGAAAGCGCAGGATCAGAGGGAATGGCATAAGAAGCCGTAAAGGCAGATATAGATAAGGCCACTGATACATTGTAAAGATTATTCAAGAAGGTATGGGAAGAGGAGAGAGTATCCACAGAAGAGAAAGAATAACATATGATTAAAGTGCCTAAGAACGGGAACCTGGCAGACTGCATCAATTATAAGGGAAGGGGGGGGGGGGGGAATTACATTGTTGTCAGCGGCAGAGAGGATATTCAACAGAATCATCGTGGACAGATCAAAAACTGAAGTAGACAAAAAACTCTAGGAACATGCAGCATTTTGTCGGTGAAGATCATGTAGAGATCACATAGCTACGCTACGCATGGTAGTAGAACAAAGTATTGAATAGAAATCATCACTAGACGCAAATTGTATATACTGTGAAAACGCGTTTGGCAGAATGGATCGAAGTACTCTATGGCAACTGTTGAGACATTATGGGATATCATAGAAATACACAGCCCTCATCCAGAACATTTACAAATAGTAGAGTGGTACATGAATGAGCACTGACTGACAGTTTCTGGGTGCAAACATGGATGAGACAGGGATACCTACTCTCATCTTTCCTGCTCTAGTTGGCTATAGATTGGATAATGAAGACATCAATCGAGGGAACATTAACTGGTATTCAGTGGACACTATATTCACATTAGAAGGACCTGGACTACGCAGGCGATCTGGTACCTTTGTCACGCAGTCATTGCCAAATGCAAGAGAAGTGATATAGGGTGTAAGAACAATCAGGCAAATTGGAACTGAATATCAACATGAAGGAAATCTATTTCTTAAACTCAACACTGTCAGCAAAGAACTAATCATGATGCAGGGAGAGCAGTTAGAGAAGTGGATACATTTGTTATTTGAGAAGCACAATTGACATATCAGGGAGGGGGGGGGGGGGGGGTGTACAGACGCAAATGTAAGGATCAGAATTGAAAAGGCAAGAATGGTATTCCTAGCACTAAACAACATATGGACATCCAGATAAACTAATAGCCACACAAAAGGTAGTATATTCAATGCCATCGCCAAGTCGGTGTTGCTGTATGGAGCGGAGACATGGGGAACAACCAAGGTCATACAAAAAAAGACTCCAGTCCTTCGTTGACAGATGCCTACGAAGGATAATGGGCATAAAGAGGCAACGTGGTGAGGAATGAAGCCATGGGAAAGGAGCCAGCAACATCCACTGGAACAACTAATTTAGCGAACAAAATGCTGTTGGATAAGACATACACTGCGAAAGGCACAGCTCAACATAGCCAGATAGGTTATTATATGGAATATTCAAGGAAAGATAGAGAGAGGAGCAAACCAAAAAAATACACTGAGGAGAGAATGTGAGAAGGTACTAAGATGACATTATTACTTTCTTACTAACTTAGTCGCTCCTGTTCTACCGTGAAATTATTACTTTCTTACTTACTTAGTCGCTCCTCTTCTACCATGAAATTATTACTTTCTTACTTACTTAGTCGCTCCTGTTCTACCGTGAAATTATTACTTTCTTACTTACTTAGTCGCTCCTCTTCTACCGTGAAATTATTACACCTGAAGAGATTTAGAAAGAGCAGCGCTGAACCTTCCTTATATGCTGGCGTTATGTTGCCAATGGCCTATACACCAACAGGAGCAAAGGGCTTTGATTGATTGATTGAAAGTGGTTTTGATTATAGGACCGCATGCAAAAAATGAGCTTGATTCAAAAATGATCTATTAAGGTATTTAAAAAAGAACGTAGACACTAATTTCAAATTTAAATAGTAATATCCGCATTGTGTCCCATAGCGACCAAGATGGTCGTGCCTTTTTGTGAACTTCACAAAAAGTGGTTAGAAATTATTTACAAAAAATAATTTTCTTGAGTTATATACTGAAAATGATTCAACCTTTAAATAAAGACACTGGACGCGTGCTACTTGTGTGTTTTTTTTTTGGCTGAAAGCGTGCTATTACCAGTTGCTGTGTATTTCGTCATCAAGAGGCAAGCCGGATTAATGCGTTCGTCATTATTGTCCTGTACCATTTGTTATAAACATAGAGATTAAGCTCTGGTCAGCGCACATTTTTAACATATTGAATGTCACACCCCCGTTGCCTTACGGGATACCCGTTTACGGGAAAGGCTTCGAGAGTAAACCCTGAAGAAAAATATGCTTCCTGTGCCATCTCAAGTCGTCTCGATAATGTCTTGACACTGGCCAAAGCTAGCTCAGAGCAAGAGAGATAATGAGGTTGACACATTGCGCAAATCGTTCTCACTTTAATCACCGCGCAAGTCACCGATTTCTAAAAGAAACAATGTTCAAAAATGTTGAACAGACAGAGTGGTCTTCATGGCGCGTGATGGACAAAAGTCATGCATTGTGTTTCAAGTACATCATAAACGAACATACACAAAAAGCTGGAATGCGTCACACATACCGTGTTCTGGATATAGCAAAGCCATAGTTTGACTGTTTAACAAAGTTAATAATATACTCTTCTTTTTCCTTTTCTTCTTCTTCTTCCTCTTCTATCCACTAATGCTATCCTTCTAGCCGGTGAAGTTCACAAAAGAGACTGTTTAAGGTCTTCGACGGGATCTTTGGACGATACCTTTCTGTTACCCAATGTTGCGTATTCAAACACCAAACAAATAGATCATGACAGGTCTCAAATACTTAATATATTCCCTATAATCCCTAATAGTAAATATAGCCTCGTTGCATACTATTCAAGTACCGCTGGAAAGAGCTCGAAAAAGCACAAAAATAAACTATAATGCTCATAGTATTTCCAAATAATTTCAAATATGTAAAATAACAAGACTAAACTTTGCATAATTACATTTGTCTTACTTTTCGTTAAAGACTCTGAAACATCGTTGTATGCAAGAACATACCGCACAAAAATAATGAACCGCTTTCATCTAATGCAATTTTGAAGTTACTCCGCCTAACAACAATGATTCGCTTTGATGTAGAAAACCTCATATGAAGCAATAAAGCTTTTACTTAAGTGACAATCTTGACAGAAGCAGTTTTGGCTCAAATGAACTTAACCTGATATCTTGTCGAATGAACAACAACTCGTAAGAGACATTGGAACACTTCAATCTAGTCTTCTATGATCGTAGACATTTTTTTTTTATCCTTACGTAAACCTGAGCGCTATTTTCAAACAATTGCTCTGGATCTGATATTGTCGGCGAAACGTTTTTAATCGGGTATACGGTGGCACGGGTTCAGTAATGTCATGCTTGGGAAATCTTGCCTTCACCCATATGATTTTTGTTCATAAGGCTGATATGGGTTCTGCAGCATGTTATTCTGTGGACCTTCGTTGTAAGCTTCTCCCATGAACTCTGGTCGCCTTGTCCTTCTATTTTATCTTGTGTCACCTTTCTGTCGATTTCTGTTAATCTGTGTTCCAATTCAATGTATTTCTGAATCCATAATGAAGAATTGAGAGAGAGAGAGAGAGAGAGAGAGAGAGAGAGAGAGCGAGAGAGAGTTACACATAAGAAGGGAACACCAGAGGTAAACAGTTAATACTCTTTTGAAGTGTACCACAAATGAAAGAATGAAAGTGTGATGGATGGTCTATTACTGCCAACTTAGATATGGAGGCGACCCTGCATCAGATATGACATTATCAATGAATGTCGTTGACAAGGGTCCTCGTTAAATGTGTTCTAATTGAATCACAAACAGTTTTGATTCGAATGTATCTAAGTAGTCTGTCCATTACAGAACTTCCCTTCTTCCAAACCTCTTTCGGCTCTTACCATTTTCTTGGCAGGTGTGAAGTACGTTAGATTGCCATTACTTTCCGTTTGATCGCTTTGAGAAAAAAACTACGTGTCTGCCAAACTGAACACCGTAGGATTCGAAACCGGTGCGTCGGGATTGCGAAACGGAGATTTCAGCCCAAGGCCAGGCTGTCTCCTTGATTCGAATAGCAACACAATATAATCAGCTTGTGGAGCCAAGAAACAAGGAAAAGAACACTGCAATCTTCCAAATACGTAGTAAATGGCGATTGCATACTGATGTGAATCAGGCTAGGTCAGGTCAGGTCATCCTGTAACCGGTGAGGTCGTTGGGGCATACATGAAGACATCATCAGAACGCCACGCCATCCTTCTCTGTCAGATGCCGCTGCCTGTGACTCTTCTGGTCGGAGATTGGTCCATTCTTTTATGTTGTCCTCCCATCTCTTTTTTGGGACGGCCTCTTCGTCGTCTATCTGATCATGTAGAACATATTGCACAACCACAAGGTTCTAGCTACAGTTGTAACCTTATGCTTCATTTTGGGCACAATGAATATAACAATCCGAAAAATGAATGCTTATAAAGGCACGCGCATGTTAATGAGTGATTGGATGCACCGACAAATGCCACAAGAAACGTAATATCAACACGCGCACAGTGCAAGTTATCAAAGGACAACAAATGGCGCATCAAGTTATTAGTGTGAATTATCTGTTACTTCATTGTTGTTTTTTCTGCTACACAGAAATGAGTTTATCATTCTAATGTCTTCTATGTTTGAAAGTCACTCCACGTTCGAGATTTTAATTAATCAAACTATTTCTTAAATTGACAGTTACTTCATTTACAATTTTCTAATTATTTAAACTATTTCTAAGTTTAAAAGTTACTTCATTTACAATTTTCTAATTATTTAAACTATTTCTAAGTTTAAAAGTTACTTCATTTACAATTTTCTAATTATTTAAACTATTTCTAAGTTTAAAAGTTACTTCATTTACAATTTTCTAATTATTCAAACTATTTCTTACATTGAAAGTTACTTCATTTACAAGATTCTATTTATTAGAACTGTTATTTAATTTGAAAGTTGTTTGATTTTCAAGATTCTGTCAACTCAGTCTATTTCTAAATTTGAAAGTTTCTTTATTTATAATATTCCAATTATTCAAAATATTTTTGTTTGAACGTATTTTTTATACGAGATTCCAAATATTAAATTAACTTTTAACATTGAAAGTCACTTTGCTTTCATAGTTCTAATTATTCTAACTTTTTCTTAGTTCGAATATTATTTCATTTATGAGATTCTTATTACTGGAACAATTGTTAACTTTAAAGTAACTTTATTTACACTGTTCAAAGTGTTGAAACCATTTACAAGTTTGAAAGTAGCTTCGTTTATGAGATTCTAATTATTCAAAGTATTTTCTACTTTGAAAGTCTCATTATTTATAAGGTTCAAATAATAAGGCCAGTCTATAAGTTCAAGCCACTGTTCGTCTTCTTCTTCTTGTTTGTCTTGTGTATTTCTTCTTCTTCTTCTTCTTCTTTTTCTTCTTCTTCTTTTTCTTCTTGGTTTATTCTTAGTTTTCTTCTTATTTTTCTTCTTGGTTTCTTCTTCTTCTTCTTCTTCTTCTTTTTCTTCTTGGTTTATTCTTAGTCTTCTTCTTATTTTTCTTCTTGGTTTCTTCTTCTTCTTCTTCTTTTTCTTGGTTTATTCTTAGTCTTCTTCTTATTTTTCTTCTTGGTTTCTTCTTCATCTTCTTCTTCTTCTTCTTCTTCTTCTTCTTCTTCTTCTTCTTTTTCTTCTTGGTTTATTCTTAGTCTTCTTCTTATTTTTCTTCTTGGTTTCTTATTCTTCTTCTTCTTCTTCTTCTTCTTCTTCTTCTTCTTATTATTATTATTATTATTATTATTTTTCTTCTTGGTTTCTTATTCTTCTTCTTCTTTTTCATCTTGATTTCTTCTTCTTCTTCTTCTTATTATTATTATTATTATTATTATTATTATTTTTCATTATTTTTTCTTCTTGGTTTCTTCTTCTTCTTTTTCTTCTTCTTTTTCTTCTTGATTTCTTCTTCTTCTTTTTCTTCTCCTTTTTTGGCTTCATATTCTTCTTCTTTTATTTTTCTTCAAGGTTTCTTATTCTTCATCTTCTTCTTTGTATGTTATTCTTCCTCTTTTTATTTGTTTGTCCTGTAATTGTCCTACGTTGTGTCGTAATTTAAAGCAATGGTCGATATATATATCTTTATCCCTTCACATCCGATGTCAGCACTGACCGGATTTGTCTTCCTTCTTTGAAACCTACGTTCATAGAGAGTCTGCACGGATGCAGCCAGGATTTAAGGATCGCAACTTGAAGACGAAAAAGGGTATTTGACAATTCTAGTTAACAGACCCTGACGCAGGCAGTCAGATGTAAGTCACTGACTGATGTTCACTCATTGACTGCGTCTCCAAGCCAGTAAGTCTTCCTGTTTCAAAGAGTGGCAGTCTTTGCCTAAATCAGCATTACACAAGCGTCGCATCACGAGTCAGATTTGAGGGGTCAATGAAGGGTCAATCGATTAACAAAAATTAGTTGAATGTTGTAGTGAACGCCCAAAACAAGCAGGTTGACACTTGTGTGCGCTCTGAAAAGGACATTTAGTGGCCGGTTACAGTAAATGTCCTCACATTCCGAGCGCACTGATGAAGGTGGACCGTGGTCCTCCAAAAACGGATGTGCTATGTTTGGCTTCACACTACTGTGGGGATCACGTCGATCCTCCACCTCGTTAGCTAGACTGTCAAGAATAACGGTCCCTTTCCAAGGTGGTCTACGTGAAAGCCGAGGTGGGGGTCTTGGCCACAATATTTTGCCCAACACTTACTAACATGTGTGATCAGAATGTTTAGCCTGACCCTGACTAACTTATCTGATCAGAATTTGTTGCCTGACCCTGACTAACATGTCTGATCAGTATGTTTTGCCTGACCCTGACTAACATGTCTGATTACAATTTGTTTCTTGACCCTGACTAACATGTCTGATCAGAATGTTTTGTCTGATCTTGACTAACATGTCTGATCAGAATTTGTTGCCTGACCCTGGTTAACATGTCTGATCAGAATTTGTTGCTTGACCCTGACTAGCATGTCTGATCAGAATGTGTTGCCTGACCCTGACTAACTTGTCTGATCAGTATGTTTTGCCTGATCAGACGGTAGTCTTCTACACTACTTAGTTTAACATAGAAAACTAAAAAAATCCCGGTTAACACAATGAAAAGTTTGAAAAAATGATTTTTTGTATGTGTCTGCGTATTTAAATCCTACATAATATTTATTGCTTTATTATACATTTTGACATATTTCTTTGCTAAATGTATATAAATTTACAATAAAAGCCTGTAAAACAACACAACAATAGATATGTGTGAGTCTGTCGGTGATGATTTAACCACATTGACAGACATTTCCTGAACAAAGCACACCTTTTCGATCACTAAGGCTTTGTTATTCAGCTTCACAATTAGTTATTCTCCCTTTTGATTTGCAATGAAACGCAGAACACGACAATCTCTAAAGAATACATGACATTTATCAGTGACCGCATCCAACTACACTCAGGATTGTCTGAGTTGCAGGGAACTAACTATTCGCCCATATCAACAATTGAGATCTAGTACATTGACGCCTCCAACACTTCATTCCTGATAGCAGTTTCTGCCTTTTAAACCATCCCCCGATTAAAAGAAGACTTTAGAACAAACATCATGTTCATATAACCCCCACCTATAAGCTCATGGGAAGCTGCCACTTCATTTCACCTTACCTCACACAATGATTTGTGTAAAAATTGTTTCACTTATATGTACACATTTGAAAATTTTAACCCTTATTATGTTTAAATTTGAAAAGTGTTAACCTTATTATTTTACAAATTTGAAGATTATTTCCCTTATTGTGTACACATATTAAAATTGTTATCCTTATTGCCTACACATTTGAAAATTGTTTCCCTTAATGTGTACATATTTGCAAATTATTTCCCTTATTGTGAACAAATTTGAAAATTGTTACCCTTATTATGTACACATTTTTAAATTGTTATCATTATTATGTCCATTAAAGAATTTGCAAAATTTACCACATCAAAGAAATGACCAATTCTTCTAGATTGATGTCACCATTCACCTCACGAAATGTAATGCCCACCATCTCATGTTTCATCTCATGAGAATGTTTCACTTCATTTGATTTTACATCGCATAAAGATTTGTTTGAAATTTGTTACCATTATTATGTACAAATTTGAAAAAAATTGTTTCATTATTACATGCAATAAATCATTTTCAAAAATTAAAGAGAAAAGAGAAGGAAATCTGCTAGTAGACAGTACAGACACGCGTAAAGATTGAGGAAAACTTGAAAGTTTGTGAGCATATATATCGGCTCTTTGGGGTGAATCGATTAATGTCAGATTTAGTGGTGGCTATATTTTCTATATGGAGCGGAAATGCGACTCTTCTTCTTCTTCTTCGTACTCTGTCAGACGTCAACTTGAATTTGTTCGAAGAAATCAGATGTCATCCTGAGGCTGTCGACACTGCCATAGAGCTTGTCTAGTGTTGGCACTGGTGATGGCCACATGTGCTTTCTCTGGTCCTCGTATGTCGGGCAATTTTGCTACAGATGTTCAGTGGTCATTTTCCCTGTGCCACAGGTGCATTCGTCAGTGCCACCTATTTTCAGTTTATTGAATAGATGGTACCTCCGTCTGTTGTGTCCTGTGCGGAGTCTGAAGACCATGACCAGCTCTCTTCTGTTCAGCTGGTATTAGGCATCATATTTTGTGTAGCCAGTATGTTCTGTTTCCCATTTGGCCATTTATCTGGCCCTAATAAACCTTTTGGACTCTTCGTAGGTCGCACTAGAATCTGGTTGTGGTAGTCTTGCACCTTCTTTTGCCAGTCTGTCTGCCTCCTCGTTGCCTTGGATGTTACAGTGGGATGGAAACCACTGTACCACTACTCTTTTTGGTGCGGACTGCCGGCATAGTTGACAGAGTACTGCTCTTAAATCATTAAGTTCAGTATTTGGAAATGCGATTCAACAAACGACAATGCATGTTGGGACAGGCGACAAATTAGAGTTGTGATTTTGTTGTTCGAGGCTAATAATGTTGACTTGAGTGAACCATTGACAGCGTTTCTTCTGTAGCGGGTTACAGTTGCTCCTTCTACACTCTGAAGAAATTAATAATGTGGGTCTGGTTATCCTGGCTGTAGTGCAATGCGAGGCTAACCCAGTCAATCTCTACTAAAGGGTGTGCAGTATCGATCCAAACCCTGTTGCTAGACTTTTGTGACATTCTGTTTTTACCAGCACCATCACGAGGTACTGGTCTTGATAAGTATGTTTCACCTTGCCCTAATTACCTTTGCTCCCTAGAGTTTTAGATTTGTAATTGACGCTGGCAACCTCATAACGTAAGGCAAATAGCTACAGAAACCACCGCGACAACAGTATATAAATAATTGAATACAGACTTCCTGCAAGCAGGCTGCCATATGTTCAACACTTAAAATAGAACTTCAAAAGTAAGTAAGGTAGAAGACGCTACACTACAGGGTAGAAGAGGAACGACTTAGCTAGTAAGGTATAAAATTACATTCTAGGGTAGAAAAAAGAGCAGCTACGTAAGTAAGGTATAAAACTACATTCTATGGTAGAAAAAAGAGCAACTAAGTAAGTAAGAGACACTGATGTCTGGAATGAAGTGTTAAAAACTAAATTGTACTAGGCCTTTGATTTGCATGAGGTTTAGTAAACAGACCCTTTCCTCGCTACATTTATTCCCTAACATTAACCCATATACATGTTTACAACTGGGTCAACTCGAGGGTATCTAGAATTGAGATGGAACTAGTTAACTTTGAGCAGCAAGCAACTCTACAACTCCGCTGCTAATCAGTCTCAATTACCCATACTGGAGTGAAATAGGGAACATGCAAGGAAAGTGATGGTACGACCCCATTCCATAATGGAGAGAAAAAGGGAACATGCAATGATGACACGACCCATCCATAGTGGAGAGAAATAGGAACGAACAAGGATAGTGATGACAAAACCCCCTCCACACTGAAGAGAAATAGGTAACGAACAAGGATAGGGAAGACACGACTCCTTCCACACAATAGAAATAGGTAACGAACAAGGATAGGGAAGACACGACCATACTGAAGAGGTGGATACCAGACGCTACCGCATAGCTTCGTTGCTGCGGGTCTTTGATGTTCTCATAGATGAGTAATTGAAAATTGTCACTTTTGGCCTTGACCTGAAAGTTGCTGTTGATCAGATTGTTAGATCTGGAACTAAATTATTGACACACACATAAATGTCTTTCATAACGTTGTTAGTTCAAGGACAATGTAACGTTTCTACTTACAATGCACGCGCGCGGGCGTACGCACACGCATACACACACATCCCCACTGTATTGCTTACAATCATGCGTACACACATTACATTACACACAATTATGTGTACACACAGAACCACTGTGTCGCACACATACGAGGCGTGTTCCAATGAAACTGGACCTAACTGCAACACGTACACATACGTACGATCCGCATGATGATGTCGATTCTGGTATAAACAGCACATACCAACCGTCAAGTTTGCAAAATTGTATTATCCTCCGACTCATCGTTTCCTCAATAAACCGTTGAAAACGTGGCGGGTGTGATACGGAAATCCGTCCAGACGATCAGCGAGCAGTGATTCGGTGTCTAATAGCTGATGGATGTCGACCAGTTAACATTCATCGCAGAATTCAGGACGTGTATTTTGCAAACTTGACAGTTGGTATGTGCTGTTTTCACCAGAAGTGACGTCATCATGCGCATGGTACGTATGTTCACTTGTTGCAGTGTGGTCCGATTTCATTTGAACACACCTCGAAAATCACACACATAGACACATATGATCCCACCTTGGCGTAGATGAATCGTGAATGCCGAAGATGTTGAATTTGAAGAATAAATGTGGCCGAGGCAGTAGACCAAAGATGGTAGGTGCTGCAGATTTTGGTTCACTGATAATGGGATGGAATAGGTGTATCAACGTTGTTGGAAATGATGTTGCGAAATAAGGGACAATTGTAGGGAAATGATGTTGCGAAATAAGGGACAACTTTAGGGAAATGATGGTGCGAAATAAGGGACAATTGTAGGGAAATCATGTTGCGAAATAAGGGACAATTTAGGGAAATGATGTTGCGAAATAAGGGAACATTTTAGGGAAATGATGTTGCGAAATAAGGGACAATTGTAGGGCAATGATGTTGCGAAATAAGGGACAATTTAAGAGCAATGATGTTGTGAAATAAGGGACAATTGCAGGGAAATGATGTTGCGAAATATGGGACAATTTTAGGACAATAATACATGGTTTTCATGTTCGTATCTCTTTTAGTTTTTTTTTTGTTTATAAAAAGACATATTTACTGACTTGCCCTCATATTATGGTGACAATTAAGGAAGGTTTTGTGGTTGGCAACCTCATCATGTAAAATAAAGTGTTAAAGAAAGCACAGCTGCATGATTAAATAGAGTTTTTCTCTGGCTTTCTGCAACTGCAGTGGTTACCCAGTACTCCTACTGGAACGATACTAATATGTAAAGAACTAACAGGCTAGATAACAGATTAAGAGCTGTGGCGGTAACAACGAATGACCACAATTATTGAACTAACGATTCCCGATCAACACTAAAGGTAAGAACAGGAGATGAGACAAGTTATACCGCAAGCAATCTGTTACTGCCAAACGCTCTGGACATAGAAGCTGACCAAAGTTTGATCAAGCTTACTTCTTGATTCGGACTTTCTTCCTCTATGACGTTCAGTCGTGACAACGTCCAACAGGAAACTATCTTTTTCATCGTTACAAGCTGACAAATATAAACATTTTCAATTCAGGTCCTAAAGTTGACCCGCCTTTAAATACAAAATGTATTTCTGGAAAGTCTATTTGTTGCTTCCAACGTCTGGCCTAGTTTGTTACCAACACACACAACGTGCTGACGTTGGTTGTAGAGATCTTGTGCAAAATCACGAAAAAGATGGCAACCTGGTCATCTGAAGTGGTCTACCATTTAATGAGCGTTTCGGATTTGCTGGCTATGGAAGCTGTTGTTTATTATTTTTGAAGCTAACCGTTCTGACTTCTCCTGTTTCTATGGTGACGGGTTGTAGTCAATCTTCATTTATTCCAGAATGACTTGGGTCTTCCTTGGTGTAATGCGATGTAGGCGCATCACTTCTGGAATTGTAGTATCGATCCTCACTTCGTTGGCTAGGATGCTATAATATAGTCTGCTTTTCTAGGTGCAAAACATGACACTAAGTGAGGGTCTTGGTGAGTATGTTCCACTTGACTTAGATGTTAACGTTTGCACCTTGTGAAAACTATAGAACATGCTACCAAACATTTAAACTATGATATAACGTGGTCTCAGGTTCGGCCATATTCAGGTAACGCACTGGAATAAATACGTTTGAGTATCACCTTTCTAATAACATATTCACCTTTGTAACTGGTGCGAGGTATCTGTGCCAATGTGGTACCTGTCCCATGGCGTGCAAGCACTTGTTGTAGACATGTCAATTATTCAGTAGTTGAAGGAAATGCAGTACGTACTTTTGCATGAGGAATTGTACAATAATGACAAGAGCCTTGATCTGTACTTGTTTCAGGCCTTAGTCTAGATATCTGATGAAGTATGAAGTAAGGAATAAGGAGCACTTCCTCCAAACACAAAAAAATTAGAGAACAACATACACTTGGCGTAACACATAGAACATATTTTGCATACAGCATACACTAAAATAAATACCAAGAACATTTCCGTATACTAACACACACAACATCAGTCGTCAAGAACAAATACGTATATATATATATATATATATATATATATATATATATATATTTATATATATATATATATATATAAAATATTTATAATTTAATGTAAGTCATCAACAATCAAAAACGTCTACATACTGACACACCCCTCACCAAGAAAGTTTATATTCTGACACACACCTCACAAAGACTGTATACATACAGACACACACATCACCAAGAAAGATTACATACTGACACACACACCTCACCAAGACCGTATACATATTGACATAAACTTCACCAAGAAAGTTTACATACTGACATACACCTCACCAGGACCGCATACATACTGACACACACCAAACCAAGAAAGTATACATACTGACACATACATCAATAAGAAAGTTCACATCCTGACACACACCTCACCAAGACCGTATACATACTGACACACACACCTCAACAAGAAAGTTCACATACTGACACACACCTCGCCAGAAAAGTTTACATACTGACACACACCTCAACAAGAAAGTATACATACTGACAGAAACCTCACCAAGAAATTATACATACTGACAGACACTTCACAAAGAAAGTATACATACTGGCACACACATAACCAAGACCGTATACATACTGACACACACATCTCACCAAGACCGTATACATACTGACATACACACCTAACCGAGAACGTATACATACTGAACCATACTGACACACACCTCACCAAGACCGTATACATACTGACACACCTCACCAAGAAAGTATACATACTGACACACACCTCACCAAGAAAGTTTACATACTGACACACACCTCACCAATACCGTATACATACTGACACCCACCCCACCAAATAAGTTTCCATACTGACACACATCTCAGCAAGACCGTATAACTTACTGACACACACCTAACCAAGAAAGTTTATATACCGAAACACACCTCACTAAGAAAGTATACATACTGACACAAAACTCACAAAGAAAGTATACATACTGACACACACCTCACCAAGAAAGCTTACATACTGACACACACTTCACCAAGACCATATACATACTGAAACACACATCACCGCAACCGTATACATACTGACACACACCTCAACAAAAAAGTTCACATACTGACACACACCTCACCAAGAAAGTTTACATACATACTGACACACACCTCACCAAGAAAGTTTACAAACTGACACACACCTCATCAAGACCATATACATACTGAATAACACCTCACCAAGACCGTGTACATACTGACAAATACCTCACCACAACCGTATACATACTGACATACACCTCAACAAGAAAGTTGACATACTGACACACCTCACCAAGACCGTATACATACTGACCCACACCTCAACAAGAAAGTTCACATACTGATACACACCTCACCAACAAATTATACATACTAATATACACCTCACCAAGAAAGTATACATACTGACACATACCTCACCGAGACCGTAGACATAATGACACACACACCTCACCGAGACCGTATACATAATGACACACACACCTCACTGAGACCGTATACATACTAAAACACACCTCACCAGGAAAGTTTACATATTGACACACACTTCACCAAGACCGTATACATACTGACATACACCTCACCAAGAACGTGTACGTACTGGCACATACCTCAACATGCACAGAACATATACATACTGACACGCACACTTCACCAAGACCATATACATACTAACCCACACACCTCACCAAGACCGTTTACATACTGACACACACCTCAACAAGAAAGTTCACATACTGACACACACACTTCACCAAGACCATATACATATTGACCCACACACCTCACGAAGACCGTATGCATACTGACACACACACCTCACCAAGACCATATGCATACTGACACACACCTCACCAAGACCGTATACATACTGACACACCTCACCAAGAAAGTATACATACTGACACACACCTCACCAAGAAAGTTTACATACTGACACACACCTCACCAATACCGTATACATACTGACACCCACCCCACCAAATAAGTTTCCATACTGACACACATCTCAGCAAGACCGTATAACTTACTGACACACACCTAACCAAGAAAGTTTATATACCGAAACACACCTCACTAAGAAAGTATACATACTGACACAAAACTCACAAAGAAAGTATACATACTGACACACACCTCACCAAGAAAGCTTACATACTGACACACACTTCACCAAGACCATATACATACTGAAACACACATCACCGCAACCGTATACATACTGACACACACCTCAACAAAAAAGTTCACATACTGACACACACCTCACCAAGAAAGTTTACATACATACTGACACACACCTCACCAAGAAAGTTTACAAACTGACACACACCTCATCAAGACCATATACATACTGAATAACACCTCACCAAGACCGTGTACATACTGACAAATACCTCACCACAACCGTATACATACTGACATACACCTCAACAAGAAAGTTGACATACTGACACACCTCACCAAGACCGTATACATACTGACCCACACCTCAACAAGAAAGTTCACATACTGATACACACCTCACCAACAAATTATACATACTAATATACACCTCACCAAGAAAGTATACATACTGACACATACCTCACCGAGACCGTAGACATAATGACACACACACCTCACCGAGACCGTATACATAATGACACACACACCTCACTGAGACCGTATACATACTAAAACACACCTCACCAGGAAAGTTTACATACTGACACACACTTCACCAAGACCGTATACATACTGACATACACCTCACCAAGAACGTGTACGTACTGGCACATACCTCAACATGCACAGAACATATACATACTGACACGCACACTTCACCAAGACCATATACATACTAACTCACACACCTCACCAAGACCGTTTACATACTGACACACACCTCAACAAGAAAGTTCACATACTGACACACACACTTCACCAAGACCATATACATATTGACCCACACACCTCACGAAGACCGTATGCATACTGACACACACACCTCACCAAGACCGTATGCATACTGGCACACCCCTAACCAAGACCGTATACATACTGACACACACATCTCACCAAGACCGTATACATACTGACATACACACCTAACCGAGAACGTATACATACTGAAACACACTTCACCAAGAAAGTTTACATACTGACACACACCTCACCAAGACCGTATACATACTGACACACCTCACCAAGAAAGTATACATACTGACACACACCTCACCAAGAAAGTTTACATACTGACACACACCTCACCAATACCGTATACATACTGACACCCACCCCACCAAATAAGTTTACATACTGACACACATCTCAGCAAGACCGTATACATACTGACACACACCTAACCAAGAAAGTTTATATACCGAAACACACCTCACTAAGAAAGTATACATACTGACACAAAACTCACCAAGAAAGTATACATACTGACACACACCTCACCAAGAAAGCTTGCATACTGACACATACTTCACCAAGACCATATACATACTGAAACACACCTCACCGCAACCGTATACATACTGACACACACCTCAACAAGAAAGTTCACATACTGACACACACCTCACCAAGAAAGTTTACATACATACTGACACACACCTCACCAAGAAAGTTTATATACTGACACACACCTCATCAAGACCATATACATACTGAATAACACCTCACCAAGACCGTGTACATACTGACAAATACCTCACCACAACCGTATACATACTGACATACACCTCAACAAGAAAGTTGACATACTGACACACCTCACCAAGACCGTATACATACTGACACACACCTCAACAAGAAAGTTCACATACTGACACACACCTCACGAACAAATTATACATACTAATATACACCTCACCAAGAAAGTATACATACTGACACATACGTCACCGAGACCGTATACATACTGACACACACACCTCACCGAGACCGTATACATAATGACACACACACCTCACTGAGACCGTATACATACTGAAACACACCTCACCAGGAAAGTTTACATATTGACACACACTTCACCAAGACCGTATACATACTGACATACACCTCACCAAGAACGTGTACGTACTGGCACATACCTCAACATGCACAGAACATATACATACTGACACGCACACTTCACCAAGACCATATACATACTAACCCACACACCTCACCAAGACCGTTTACATACTGACACACACCTCAACAAGAAAGTTCACATACTGACACACACACTTCACCAAGACCATATACATATTGACCCACACACCTCACGAAGACCGTATGCATACTGACACACACACCTCACCAAGACCATATGCATACTGACACACACCTCACCAAGACCGTATACATACTGACACACCTCACCAAGAAAGTATACATACTGACACACACCTCACCAAGAAAGTTTACATACTGACACACACCTCACCAATACCGTATACATACTGACACCCACCCCACCAAATAAGTTTCCATACTGACACACATCTCAGCAAGACCGTATAACTTACTGACACACACCTAACCAAGAAAGTTTATATACCGAAACACACCTCACTAAGAAAGTATACATACTGACACAAAACTCACAAAGAAAGTATACATACTGACACACACCTCACCAAGAAAGCTTACATACTGACACACACTTCACCAAGACCATATACATACTGAAACACACATCACCGCAACCGTATACATACTGACACACACCTCAACAAAAAAGTTCACATACTGACACACACCTCACCAAGAAAGTTTACATACATACTGACACACACCTCACCAAGAAAGTTTACAAACTGACACACACCTCATCAAGACCATATACATACTGAATAACACCTCACCAAGACCGTGTACATACTGACAAATACCTCACCACAACCGTATACATACTGACATACACCTCAACAAGAAAGTTGACATACTGACACACCTCACCAAGACCGTATACATACTGACCCACACCTCAACAAGAAAGTTCACATACTGATACACACCTCACCAACAAATTATACATACTAATATACACCTCACCAAGAAAGTATACATACTGACACATACCTCACCGAGACCGTAGACATAATGACACACACACCTCACCGAGACCGTATACATAATGACACACACACCTCACTGAGACCGTATACATACTAAAACACACCTCACCAGGAAAGTTTACATACTGACACACACTTCACCAAGACCGTATACATACTGACATACACCTCACCAAGAACGTGTACGTACTGGCACATACCTCAACATGCACAGAACATATACATACTGACACGCACACTTCACCAAGACCATATACATACTAACTCACACACCTCACCAAGACCGTTTACATACTGACACACACCTCAACAAGAAAGTTCACATACTGACACACACACTTCACCAAGACCATATACATATTGACCCACACACCTCACGAAGACCGTATGCATACTGACACACACACCTCACCAAGACCGTATGCATACTGGCACACCCCTAACCAAGACCGTATACATACTGACACACACATCTCACCAAGACCGTATACATACTGACATACACACCTAACCGAGAACGTATACATACTGAAACACACTTCACCAAGAAAGTTTACATACTGACACACACCTCACCAAGACCGTATACATACTGACACACCTCACCAAGAAAGTATACATACTGACACACACCTCACCAAGAAAGTTTACATACTGACACACACCTCACCAATACCGTATACATACTGACACCCACCCCACCAAATAAGTTTACATACTGACACACATCTCAGCAAGACCGTATACATACTGACACACACCTAACCAAGAAAGTTTATATACCGAAACACACCTCACTAAGAAAGTATACATACTGACACAAAACTCACCAAGAAAGTATACATACTGACACACACCTCACCAAGAAAGCTTGCATACTGACACATACTTCACCAAGACCATATACATACTGAAACACACCTCACCGCAACCGTATACATACTGACACACACCTCAACAAGAAAGTTCACATACTGACACACACCTCACCAAGAAAGTTTACATACATACTGACACACACCTCACCAAGAAAGTTTATATACTGACACACACCTCATCAAGACCATATACATACTGAATAACACCTCACCAAGACCGTGTACATACTGACAAATACCTCACCACAACCGTATACATACTGACATACACCTCAACAAGAAAGTTGACATACTGACACACCTCACCAAGACCGTATACATACTGACACACACCTCAACAAGAAAGTTCACATACTGACACACACCTCACGAACAAATTATACATACTAATATACACCTCACCAAGAAAGTATACATACTGACACATACGTCACCGAGACCGTATACATACTGACACACACACCTCACCGAGACCGTATACATAATGACACACACACCTCACTGAGACCGTATACATACTGAAACACACCTCACCAGGAAAGTTTACATATTGACACACACTTCACCAAGACCGTATACATACTGACATACACCTCACCAAGAACGTGTACGTACTGGCACATACCTCAACATGCACAGAACATATACATACTGACACGCACACTTCACCAAGACCATATACATACTAACCCACACACCTCACCAAGACCGTTTACATACTGACACACACCTCAACAAGAAAGTTCACATACTGACACACACACTTCACCAAGACCATATACATATTGACCCACACACCTCACGAAGACCGTATGCATACTGACACACACACCTCACCAAGACCATATGCATACTGACACACACCTCACCAAGAACGTATACATACTGACACACACCTCGCCAAGAACTTGTACATACTTACACACACACACTTCACCAAGAACAAATATATACTGACACACACTTCATCATTAACAAAGAACACAAGAAGAAGTAAGTAATCAATAAATAACTTTTATTCCTTAAGCACCGAATGTCGACAATGATAATTAATCTTCTCTCTCTCTCTCTCTCACTCTCTCTCTCTCTCTCTCACTCTCTATCTATCTATCTCTCTCTCTTTCTCTCACACACCCATGCTTCATTTCTTACAAGTTCTCGTTTGTCGTCAATTTAGCTCAGGAAATTAACTTAATCAATCCAAATAACAAAACAAACAAAGAGCTGAAGAATCAGAACAATAAATTAAAATGATGACTTTGTACAATGATTATGCCATCGTAGCGACAAATTGTCTGGTCATGTTTTGTTGTAAAAAGTCCTGTCTCGACAAACGGTTTGTTCGTTCATAGACATTGTTAGACACTTATATAATTCAGCTTCGTCAATATTAATGAATTATTTGTGTACAGTAGCCATGTTTATATAAATGTAACCTTTTTGATAATATAACTTTTAAGCAAGTATAATTGTTTATGTAAATATAACATTTATGTAGGTACGGTACTAACATACGTATGATGTTTCTGTAAATATTACATTATGTAAGTATGATATTAACGTAAATATGAATTTCGGAACTTGAATAAACTATACATTATATGAAAACAAGATCCATATGTATGTATACGTTTAGTGAAACTGGGATTTGCGTTAGATACTTCCATGTGAGTATGATTTTATTTGTGACTATAATTTTCACGTACGTTGGACTTTTATGCAACCAAGAATATTTGTTTTTAAGTGTGACTTTTTAATGTTACATCGGCTTTTCAAGTATAGTTGCATGTTTTATAGTTATAATTTGTATAGGAACATATTATTTTCACAAGATCAAATGATTTTTATATGGACCAATGGCTATTCACATGACAATATGACTATGATTAGAGTATAATTTTCATGGACATATTATTGTCACACTATTACAATTCGTAAATCATTGCATCATCTTCATATAAATGTACTATATTCACAATTTTACAAAATTAGTTCATTTCATCACGTTTGTACTAGTCTGAACTTTTTAAAAGTATTTTTTTTTTCGAAAAATATGATACGAAATACATATAATAATTAAAAAATAGTAACCGCAAAGTATAAAAAGTGACAAAGGCAAATTACAATTGACATCTACAAAAATATCGAACGCTAGGATTAAACTTCTATAAATTAAACAATCCGTAACATATCAAGCATATAATATGTCAAATGTACACCGTTGTATAGAGGTATACAAAATGTGAACAACGATAAATTATATATTATTATAGAAAATGTATCAACTTTACTTTATAGAACAACCATGCTGTGTTTCTAAATGAATCTTGATTGTTTGAGACTTGCAGTGCGATGCGGCGTACCTATATGGTCGGTACATGCGAGAAAAAAATGCGTATACAAAGAACATACTAGTTAGAGTGCTTGCTTCTCATAACCAATGCATGCGAACAGCTCGCCGGTTATACCTCCCCTAGCTATTCAACTAGACATCCGAATTTGCTGTGAGTTTATAGACAACAATAAAACAAGGAAGGGAACAATCGTTCACCCATAGAACAAAAGTTCGAAGATAATGGAGTCTGGAACACTTCATTTGCAAAGCAGACTATTTGACATGACCAACTGCTGTTTTGACATACAAAACAAACATCCCCTCAACGGTCAAATAATGAAGTCACGACATCCACATACACACACAACACACATACATACACACAACACACATACACACACAACACACGTAATCTGCGAATGATCTATTTGTTTTCATCTGGATATTTTTGTGAAATAAATCGCAGCAAGAAATATCTCAATCCTGAAGTGGTTTATTGCCAATCCAACCCTTTCTTTGCCTTCTCCAACGCACAGGAGAACGAGTTGGCACTGTTCTTCTCTGTCGCTGTCATATCAAACATGTTTGAGAAACGTCCGTGAAGGTTACATATATCACAAGTGAGACTGAGTATTTACATTAACACGAAATATATATTTTCTTTACTATCATTATGGCCTTTATTCCATTCCTTGAGTCACCGTGGATGTTTATAGCATTGAGAAATAACAAAACACTTTTGCCCGCGACGCTGTATTGAAGTGTACAGGATTGGTTTTTATTTCGAACTGAATGTGAAGGAAACACCAATGCATTTTCGAGGTTATGAACCTATATCAATTTGGTAAGGAGAGCAGTATCTAAACCACACTCGGCCACTCACTTCACCAAGAAATATATAACCTCTTCTAACAAATTGTAGACATGTTTACCTGATTGTTAGACACCCTGATCTTCATTATCCGCGTTTTTCTAACTCGCATTTCACAATGAGAATTCCAACTAACTGAAACTGTCTACAGGAGAAGTACATTGCGCGAGATCTATTCTCATAGCAGTAGTTCTGTTCATGACTATCAGTTCTCATTATACGTACATGGATCTCAGTTCTTATTACACGTACATGGATCTCAGTTCTCATTACACGTACATGGATATCAGTTCTCATTACACGTACGTAGATCTTAGTTCTCATTACACGTACATAGATCTCAGGCCCCATTATACGTACATGGATCTCAGTTCTCATTACAAGTACATGAACCTTAGTTACAATTACGCGTAACTCAGTTCCAAGACACATGCTTCGTTATCTGTTCATTTTACACGTAAATCAATCTTTGTTACCTTTACACGTACACGAATCTCAGCTCTCATTACACGTATTTAGATCTCAGTACTCATGACACCTATACATTTTTCAGTTCAAAAAACACGTACATGTACCTCAGTTTGTACCACTATGCCTTGCAGACAAGATTGAAGTTTTAATAAAAACACTCTCATTTTAAACATGTCTCCAGAATCGTTACTGTTCAAATTGATCGTCAGCGGTCAACATGCCACATGATGCTGAACTGTACAAAGTTGAATTTAACAATATAAAACGCTATGTTTAAAATGCCAGATGTTTAAACAAAACGACATGCTTGGAAAATTGGAGGAAAAAAAAAACTAGTGCTAACTAGAGCGAAACATTAAAAAAATATAAATTTCGTTTGTTCAGCTGTGTTCGTTCGTCTCTATACGAAACAAATCTGTTGGTTACATTTTGTTACAAATCTCCAGTTGAAAACTATATTTTACCAAATCTGTTATTTAAATAAATGCCTATTTCAAATCACATCCAATTCTTATTATTTGATTACTTATTTCATAACTACTCTCCGCAATACAAAATCCTTGTGCAATGTTACTGCAAGTCGGATCCTTAACGTTTAATATTTACTATGCAAATTATAAATGCAAATTAGGGCTAGGTATTCAGGCCCTGTCCCGACTTCACAAGCAACGTAACAATGCTAAATGGGTAACAAGAAAATTGTGGGACTGGTGTGTTTGTGCTTGCTAAATATAGAAAGATACTACGTTAAAAATCTCTGGGCTCAGTAAAATAATTTAACAAATAATATACATTTATTCTGCAGGTTGTTGGTAGGCATAAAACACATGAAACATATTATACTAAATAAATATCGTACGATATGAATTTTAATACAATAAATTACATATCAATAATAGGTGTTATGTCACATGAACGCAAGTAATGCATATATTAAAAGATACAAGATGGATGTATATTCAATACAACAGGTAAAGAGATTCATTGGACACTATTTCAGATTACACGGGTGGAACGGTTAGCGTCAGGATCAGACGCGATCTAGTGTCCAAGGCTTCTGTTTACGCGTGACACTGTGATCCCAGTTAGAGTGAGGCTACTGAAAAGCATTGCATTCTACAGTGAGAAGGACAAAGCGTACCTTATTCAGTAAATTCCTGGATATCAGGAAAGCCATTAAACTCGCTACTGCAAAACGTTTGTCAAGAATCAAGAACTAAGAGTCAGGAACTACTCAGTAAGGATAATTCCGAAACAAACAAATTTGTTGTTATGACAAACTTCTCAATGAAGTATTTTTGATCGAGTTGAATATATTACTCGGCCGTTTTCTTGTTCTTGCTCTGGTCACTTGTTGAGCCTTCCTATAAGACTCACATGTACACAAACACATATTTCAAAACAAAATGGTAGAGTAAATCTCCTTCCAGAAACAGTTTTGGATAATGTGTTGGACATTTAAATGTACTACAGATAAGGTTATCCAGAGATGGGATCATCAGTTCCCTTCCTCGTTGTCTTCCTTTCTGTAACAATACGTTAGGTAGCCGTTTACATCTTGGTAGACCGCGTATTGGATAATGTAACCATTGCGCCAGAAGCAAGTGCGTTCACTCCGTGACACTGAGACGCTCACACAGATACAGAGGAACAATAAAAATGTATGTTATATGGTGCATACAGTTCTGGGACGTACATACTGCGCAACCAATTTTATATGAATAATAGATCTACAAGACAAGAATTGCATGGTAAACATTTATACACCTCCAATAATGTTATACAAAAAGATGTAGAAAATAAAGTAGTAATCTAGAAAAATAAACAATTTAATCTCACTAACCAGTAATCGCTTACTCTAAATAAGCATCATCCTCTTGGTGGTTCAAAGTCCCAACAAAGTAACAGGAGATGTTCTAATAAACCGAGGTGAATCTCACGGGTAATATGTAATACAGAAATACTTTACAATTCTTCATCTTTCCTATTTCCTCGCTCGTTGTATTTTTCACACCATCAGTCTGTTTTGTAAAGTACTACCACAGTTCAAGCTTGAGATGGTTACACTTAAATCTTTCTACACACGTTGAGCTGTTACGGTCGCCACGTCCTCGTGTTTCCGGTTATCTTGACGAACTATTTTTCCTCGTAGTGTTTTCACTTCATCCCCTCGAATGCAACTGTTGTAATTACCTTAGCTTTACATTACATTGATTTTTATCAAATCATTTCAATAATAAACAAATGTTTCTTTTTATTGTTATTAATAAAGCAGAAAAAAGTGACCAACGTGCAGATGTAGAAACATATGTACTGAGACAGAGAGAAGCAGATGGTGTGGGAAGGATTATTGAAGTGCGTGTGTGTGGAGGGGAGTGTGTGTGAAAGATAGTGTCTGAGAGTTTATGACAGAGAATGTGTGTGGGGTAGAATATGTTAGAGAGAGAGAGAGAGAGAGAGAGAGAGAGAGAGAGAGATTAGCGATAGAGAGGTATTAACCATTGCACTCTCATTAAATAAGTGATATGATCACGTATTACTTAAATGGTATAACAAATAGACACACTTCCTTTTCCTAATTCTCCTACTCCGCCTCGTCTCATCCTTTTAACACCGTCGTCTACCCGTATTGCGAACAAGTTCAGGTTCAAGGAAAAACAAAACGCTGTCACATCAGCGAAAGAGATGCACACATAAAGTTCATATTCACTTAACATGTTATTCGATCATTGACTAATTTCATTGTATATAAATTACATGCAAGTTGTAAATATGTTCAAAGTAATGTCAGGTAATCAATAGACGGGCAGGTATAAATAATATGGGTGGAAAAAAGTGGTAAAAATGTCCAGACACGCCCACATCACCACAAACTCTCAGACAGACTCGTGCACATACGACGTCGGCACATTTAATTATGAAACACCATTGTCTAGACTGGGTTCTGTATTTTCATCAGGAATTTTCTTCAGCACCGTTTAAGCAAAATAAAAAAAATTGATATATTTCATATATCTGTGGATGTGTATATGTGTATGTATGTGTCTATGCATGTTTGTGTGTCTGCGTGTTTAAATAAATTGCTTCAATTCTCAGTTACTGGACGTACACTCTACTGCATTGCCCTTGTCCAAATTGGTATGTAATCTGTATGTGTTATTCTTGTTAATTGGTCTTGTTTATCAAATGAAGTTATATGTTAACGGAGCGTATTTTATTCACGCAGTAACATTTGTGAAATATTTGTTAAAAATTATGTTTGTTTCAGTGCCGTTGGAAGCATAAACCAATCTAAGTATAAATAGAGCTTTCTTGCAGCAACCAGTAACTATTCTAGCAATAACCAGTAACTATTCTCGCTGAACCAGTAACTATTCTAGCAGTAACCAGTAACTATTCTCGCTGAAACCAGGAACTATTCTCGCTGAAACCAGTAACTATTCTCGCTGAAACCAGTAACTATTCTCGCTGTAACCAGTAACTATTCTCGCTGTAACCAGTAACTATTCTAGCGGTAACAGTAACTATTCTCGCTGAAACCAGTAACTATTCTCGTTGAAACCAGTAACTATTCTCGCTGAAACCAGTAACTATTCTAGTGGTAACCAGTAACTATTCTCGCTGAAACCAGTAACTATTCTCGCTGTAACCATTCTAGCTGCCCTTGACAAGTCTTAAACTTTTAATATACAGCTTGTCTTAATAAAAATCAGTATCTAGCTATATGTGTGATGTCAGCGGTTCTACAACTAAACAATCCTTAGTCACCACCCTCTCCCCCTACCATCGACTCATATATGTCATATCAAACGTACACATTGCGTTCATAATAATGTACAACCGACACAACAAACAGGGCATAGATGAACATAGTGGAAAACATACCACAGAACAGCAGTCGGTTAAACAAACACTGGGCAATGCGACAACCAACTTGACATCAATTTGCTTCTAGCTACCCTGAACATTAACGTTTTTATAAATACACATTTACATGTTTTGTGTACAAACCAACTGGTCATACTATCAAAATGTAGAAAGGATCAAATAACTTCAAGTATGTACAACATGTTTGAATTCATGTACAAGAAACTGCATGAGAATGTACCATCACAGTGTGTAGATATATCTGTCTTTAAATAAATATCGTAAACAGATGAAATAAATATATAAACAAATATAATTATGTAAAAACGTCAGCTTTGATAGCAGGGTCACTTATTCACCATTTATATAGAGTGTAGAAAGAATTTAGAATAATTCAATGAAATCAACTAGAAAATAGATAGTTTGTTTTGTGTACATAGATAAATGTAGTCACACAACATGGACTGCCGTTGAAAGGGAAGCAGTAAGAGTATACACTGCTCCAAGTCTGAACTTCGTTTAGGTGGACTGAGCGATTCGTTTTATTACATCCTTGCCTTTGTTAACACTAGAAGTCAGTTGCCCATTCACAGTCGAGTAGACTAGGGCAGTTTTACAGACCAAGGCAAGCTTCGTCACCAATATGCTCATTGATAATTCACAACTAGAAGTATGTACGTCTGAGTTAGAACTTTAATTTATACAACCAGTCACTGCGATGTAAATCCCATTGCGAAGATAAACAAAGAAATTGATAGAACTAAGGAATAAAAGCCGCTTGTCCCTGTAGTAGTCACGCAATGTGCAGACGAGGTGTTTAATTTACCTCCGAAGGTAAAACAAATAACTAAATAACTAAATTGGTTTTTCAGAAAGCCAGAGACAGAGAAAGAGAGAGAGAGACAGAGAGAGAGAAAGAGAGAGAGTAACTTACATGTAACCAATGTTTTAAATCAAACTACTTGCACTCATGTCCGTCTGTCATTGGATAGGCAAATATATACAACACAAAGTATGTTCAGCAACTTTACAATAAAACTCAAAAGAGTCAACAGTCTCGATATTAAATAAATAAATAAATAGAATAATGACCTGCACCAAAACTCACAACATGTTTCCTGACGAAATACCCCCCAGTCCTTTGTTTCCGTTAGATCCATAATTGTTGATATACTTAAGCGTGCAAGGACCTTCTCGTGCCTTGAATCTGCATTGGACATCGTTTGTAGGCGGCAGGATCTCGTGTCCGTACATGCCCGTATGTGGAGCAGTTTTTTCACCTTCCAACAACTCAAGCTTGAAACTGTTCACAATGTTGACGATGAACCATTTGATTTGAAGCATGGATAGCTTCTGGCCCGGACACAGGGAACCGAATCCAATCAGTGGATGTTTAATCTTGATTCCATTTTTGTAGAAGTCCGCGTCGATAAATCGGTCGTATTTGAACGTCTGTGAATGAAATGAAACGAACCCTGCTATAAATACATTTTTATGTAAAACAAATACAGTACTAGATGAACAATGACGGCTCATGCAATAACGTTTATATACCTCTGAAACAAGACACTGCTAAAAATAAAGTTAGTTAACCTAAACAAATACCCAACAGTGAAAACAAAAAGAAAATGGAAACGTTAGCAAAGCAACGAATTAAATACTGTAATTTCAGCAAAAAATTATTCAGACTTCTATTAATAATATTGTTACAAGCGCCCGATGTACTACCCGTACCCGAGAGGAGAGCACAAGATAGTAACATGGTAACCAACCAACCAGGCATATCGTAACAGCCTATTTATGGAGGGTGAGAATAAGATCGGTAAGAGCACCCAAAGAAGAAAAAAAAAAGACTTCTCTCTACACACCCTAGGAGAAGAGGAGCGATGAATTCAAGTCATTAATAGTAGTAGTAGTAGTAGTAGTAGTAGTAGTAGTAATAGTTGTAGTAGTAATAGTAGTAGTAGTAGTAGTAGTAGTAGTAGTAGTAGTAATAGTTGTAGTAGTAGTAGTAGTAGTAGTAGTAGTAGCAGTAGTCGTAGTAGTAGTGGTGGTAGTAGTAGTAGTAGTAGTCGTAGTAGTAGTAGTAGCAGTAGTCGTAGTAGTAGTGGTAGTAGTAGTAGTCGTAGTAGTAGTAGTCATAGTAGAAGTAGTAGTAGTAGTAATATTTGTAGTAGTAGTAGTAATAGTAGTAGTAGTACGAGTTTTAATAGTAGTAGTAGTAGTTGCAATAGTAGTAGTTGCAGTAGTAGTTGTAGTAGTAGTAGTTGTAGTAACACTAGTAGTAGTAGTTGTTGTAGTAGTAGTTGTTGCTGTAGTAGTAATAGTAGTAGTAGTAGTAGTAGTAGTAGTCATAGTAGTAGTAGTGTATAGATGTATACACCCACTATCCCTTTCATTTTTCCATAAAAGTAATAACCAGTGTAACATTATTAAACAAGACGAAATGAGAATCCAACATAAAACAGAGAAAGTTCTTCACACTATACTGTCAGAACAGAACTCATACCTCAGGCTCTGCAAATATTTCCGGGTCATGGTGAAATACTGGAGGATAGATGGCAACCTTATCGCCTTTCCTGATGTTGTACGTCTGTCCAGCGGCGGTAGTGAAACTTGTGTCCTCTGTGCACTTTCTAACCATGAAGACGCCACTCGTCCATCGTATAATCTCCTTCAAGAACGAGTCTGCAAAACGAGGAATGACGGAATGTTTATTAGTTAAGAGTGTTTTAGCAACAATAATGGTTGAACTATCTGTCCCGCGTGTTATAGAAATGTGGTTCGAGCCCTGTTATTGGCACGTTTCAGTATACATTGCTCTAATGTTGTACTTGGATTACTTCTAGAAAAGGATTGAGCAGCGAAGGGGAGAGGGGAAGGGGGAACTGGACACAATCATCATCGTGTAGCTTGTCCTTGATAGAACGTCGCTCTCAGCACAGTCATTCGATAAGGATCTCGATCAGCAGTCAGTCTACCCTCTTGCTCCATGTTCATGTTTAGAGTGTCCTTGATGTCGTGTGTCCATTTACGACTTGGTTGACCTCTACCTTGTCTTTCTGGAACAATGCCCACCAGAACTGTTTTCTCCAGTCCGTCACGGCGCTTGATGTGGCCGAAAAACCTCAGTTTCCAAGACATCGTGGTTTATAAGCGAGTTCTCTTCGACACTCAGATAATTGACTACATGCCACTTTATAAGTTATAGTAAAATAAACACACGAGTATTTATGGAATATGTAAGGGACTCTGGGGCAGGCTTTCATTCTACGAATATTTATGTGCTCTACTTAAGCCCCTGTCTAATAATAACGTGTTACAGAGCAGTTTCTGATAGGGTTTTTATGTGAGTCAGATGGTAGTAGGTCTACTGGCACTCAGAAAGCATGATATCTTCTTCTTCTTCTTCTTCTTCTTCGTACGCAATCAGACAGAAACCATTATTTTTTCAAAAAAAGCGGCGGTCATCCTGAGGCTGTCGACACTGCCACAGAGCTTGTCTTGTGGTTCCACTGGTGATGGCCACATCTGCTCTCTCTGATCCTCGTATGTCGGGCAGTTCTGCAGCAGATGTTCAGCGGTCATTTTCCCGGTACCACACGGGCATTCGTCGGTTCCACCTATCTTCAATTTGTTGAATAGGTGGTACCTCAGTCTATTGTCGCCAATGCGAAGTCTGAAGACAACGACCTGAGAGAGCATGATATAATATGCGACTAATAGAGTAGTCTAACCCCGCTAGGATAGAAGGCTCTCCAACGTATTAGTGTAGCATCTCCTGCTGTTAACATGGGTTAAACGGCTTTTGAATGTAAAGTAGCTATCTGAATTTGGAATTAGCGTTTAAAAATCGATACCATAACAAAAAGTGTTAATAACTTAGTTTCTTGTTTATCAGAAGAAGAACAAGAGGCAAAAGAAGTAGAAAACAAGTTTTCAATGTGAGGGCCACATCCTTGTTATCCGTGCCTCCATTGTGTCCCCTGTGGAGCATTTTGCCCACATTGCAGTTGGGATTTACAGAACCGGAAGCATATGTCAAAGCACTCTATGCAGCCCCTACCCCCTTACTTTCACAACACTTCATGTAGTGATGACCCCTTTCAGAAGCCCAACATTGCACTACAGCCTGGATTACCCATGACCATCTTCTTCAGCACCCAAAGTATACAAGAAGAGCCATTACCAGAGAAAATGCATCAACAGTGGTAAACTCAGCAGGTGTAACTTCAAACAACAACAACATGAAACTTGCAAACAAAAACTCACCAACAACTGGTAGTTTATTAATATCCTCGGTAGTAAACTCAGCTTCATATTCAGAATCGTTTAAGCCTGTTCTCTTGGCCTCGACAACCTCCTCCACTTCTTTCCTGACGGCAGCCATGACTTCCGCATCCTCCATCAACTTATACATGCACCAGTAGACGGCCCTGAACGTGTTGTAATTGACGTGAAGGAATACCAAGTTGTGGCAGATGATGTCTCGCTCTGTTTGACTGCGTCACAGAAAAAGTACACACAGTTAGCCAGGTGTGATTGCAAGTACTAATACCTGTCACTACACGAGGTATGAAACGTTATCAACATTCCATTCAATGCCCCTAAAAAACATTGGAGACTTGTGTGCACAAATGGTTAGGCGGTGCGCATACATTTATATATAGCAGACAGGTGTGACGTGAAAGTGAGAGAGTGAGAGAGAGAAAGTGTGAGAGTATGTGTGAGAGAGGGAGAGAGAGAAGTTTAATAGTTGCTATCATTTAAACTTTTATTAAAATTTAGAATAACGAATTAAAATTTACTTAATGACACTTATTAGTTAAAGCTGACAAATAAAGGTCGCCAGTCCGAATAGTCGTCACACACTGCACAGACTAGGTTTTTATTTTTTCTCCAATATAAAAAAAAAAGGTTATACATAAATTTTGAACGCACATGTTCTCGTGATCAGACAATTGACATTCACACCACTCACAAATCCGCAACACAATCGTTTGTATCAAGTTATTTATATAATTACAATTAAAACGGATCGTCTGCATGAAATACATAACAGTTTGTACAAGACAGAATGAGGTTATAGTTCGCCGATGGACTATCGAGCAGCTAGACTGAGCATTGGTGTACATTTCGGCAGCCACCATCTGTAATTATTTTATTTCATGATGTAAATGTAATGAACACTATTCTCTAGCTCTGATGTTTCTACTGTCTAGGACTGAATAATATAACATATATTTATTTGTTCAATATCAGCTAATCCGTCACATGACATACCGACACGCCAAAATGATCCTGAACCCATGAAATCCGTCTGTTTTGACCGACTCCCATGGCATCATGTTCTTTATGGTTTCTCTCTGCCTTTCTGTCTAATGGTTGTCTCTCTTCCGTCCTCAATTTAATGATTTTCTGACTCTTTCGTTCTATCCCTATATCTAATCTTCTTCTTATTCTTCATTTGTTCTCAATCTCCCGCTAACAATCCTTGAACAGAACTTTGCAAGTAGCAGGATGTAGTCCGGAGAACGGAATGCGTTGTGTCGCTAGTTTACAGCTTGACTGCAATATTTGGACCTTATGGTCCGACACATCCGTCTTCGGCAGCCTTATATCCAATAATCGTCTCTTTGAGTATATATATATATATATATCACTCTCTTTTTCTTTATCTCAATTTAGTAATCATCTCTCTTGTTCGTCAACTGTGCATCTAATGATCGTGTTTTTATTCCATTTTCTATCTTCTCTATCTAATGATCGTCTCTCTCGATCGGTCTGTCTAAAGATTGATTCACTCGATCATACTCTATTCCCATAATGATCGTCTCTCTCGATCGTTCTCTGTGACTATCTGTTCTTTCCTCCCCAGTAAAGGATCCCAGTGATCGATTGACTAAAAGATTGACACACATTGAACTCGTAATATTATTGTATAAAAACCATGTCTGCGATTTCAATCGATTATGTATGTTTACTACTAGCTGTCGATAATTGCCATCGACATTGGGGGAAGGCGTGGCCTAGTGGATAAGTGGCACGGCTCACAATCCGAAGGTGCTGGGTTCGATCCCCATCACAGCACCGGCCGTTACCCCGGGGAAGCAAACCCTTAGAAAATGCAGGAGGAAGCAGACCCTTACATAAAATGCATGCTGAAGTCGGATGCATTGGGCCGACAGGCGCAAAATAAAAACCACAGTGCAACGCACACCGCCTTGGGGATTAGAGAAATAAGGCGAACGCAAAAAAAAAAAATTGCCATCGACACGACAAAACTTGCTCTATAAAACACATACACAAATTACTTGAGTAGATTCAACAAAACTTGCTCTATAAAACACATACACAAATTACTTGAGTAGATTCAACAAAACTTGCTCTATAAAACACATACACAAATTACTTGAGTAGATTCAACAAAACTTGCTCTATAAAACACAAACACAAATTACTTGAGTAGATTCCTAAACACTTACTTGTTTTTCAGCATAAATTCCGTAGCAAATTTGATGTAATCGGAACAGCCGTTTCGCTGTACCATGTCGGAGCTACTAGGCTGCTGAGCAAGGACTCCAGCTGCTTCAACTGCCTGCGGAAACATCTGTACAGGCATGCCAAACCACAAGAAGTTGAAATACTTGTGGAACTGGTCAAAGTTCTTGTGAAATACCTGAGGATGGAAACTTCCCTCCTTTTCTGGATCCCCTCGTCCAAAGATTGTGTAGAAGACAGGAGAGAAAAATGTCTTTGAAGCCAAATTCCTCAAATTGTCCTGGCACCAAGAATCAACAGAGAACTCATCTTTCATAATTGGTGGTTGCTCTAGCAATCTTTGTGAGCTCATGGACGATCCATTATTGTAATCTGTGATGGCATCATTATTTGCGAGGTCGTACAAATCATTCGACTCTGCGTTAACTTGGCTTTTGCTGCTGTTTTTCAGATTGTTTATGGTGGTTTTATTTTCTATCGTTGTTGTGGTAGTATCTGTCTCAGAAGCCGTTTGCTTGAAAGCTTCTGTGAGATTTTTGGCGAAGTTTTCTAGAGAAGTAAATAGATGCTTCCCATTGACTTTCTGTCCTGCTTCACTGATCATCTTTCTAGCATCCACAATATTGTAGCCAAAGACGTTATTGTTCACTTGTTCTTGTATGGCATCGAAGTCAAAGTTCTTCTCTTTGGCGAACCTTTCGTAACTGTGAATGTCCAGGACCATGGTCCAGTACTGGTTCAAAAAGCGGATCGTGAAGACATCTCCACATTTTTTGTGAGCTTTGTGCAGGAAGTTGACTGCATGCTCGGTGAACTGTTTACCATTTCCCCAAAGGAAATGACCTGGAGCAAGTGGAGGCTCACCTGGCCGTCTGAGGAAAAATAAAGGCATGATTATACATTGTTGAATGGTTCAGAAACATAATGTAACTGAGTGTATCACATCAAGAATGTCGTCGGTAACAGATGTCTGACATATTTTATGTAAAATAACCAAAGATAATAAGCAGCGAAGTGTGGCAAATAACATGGCAACAGATATACTTAGGCACTGAAAGAAAAATATAGAGATGGAGAGAGCACACTCCCAGAACGCATAACATACCCGCTGAAATCTACAACGAAAGACAAACGTGAAATTTAGTTTTCTTTCCAGTCTTTGACAAAGGCAGGCCTGTTTAGGGTGAAGACTTCATTACAGGTATATGATAGTTCTCGTAAAAAGTTGCCTTTTATGCTTGATAATATTTCAAACATCTCTGATGCTCTCTACAGTTTTGAGTTTAATTTAGGTGCATGCTCGCACTGTTTGCTGGGAGGTGCATGCTTGCTGGATGGTGCATGTTCGCACTGCTTGCTGGGAGGTGCATGCTCGCACTGCTTGCTGGGAGGTGCATGCTCGCACTGCTTGCTGGGAGGTGCATGCCAGACTTTGAAACAAAGACATGGGCTACGTGCAGCTCTACACTTTGGTCATACCATTCTGGCAGGACGCGCACACGAGATGAGTAAACAGTCGTTTTAAGCGCCAGTGTTAGCATAGGGGATCGAATTTATGGAGCTCCTGATTTGTCATGCCAAAATTTCGTTCCAAATCCGTCCCACCAAATAACAAGTTCAACATTGTTCCATTTTGTGACGCTAAAAATAGTTGACTACATTCTTCGTTTCAGCAACGTGGCAAATTTCTGACTCGTAGATTGTGTGTTTGATTTGAGTTTGGTCGTGTTCTCATACATTTCATGAGATAATTTCTGCTTCCAAATGTAGCTTCCATATTTAAAAAAAAGAACATAAATTAACAAAGATTACGTTTTAGTCTTTAACAAAACGAAGTAAATAAATGTGTAGAAATGACATAGTTAATACATCATTTACCCTTTTTTGTATTCCATACTATAAAAATCTTCCTTATAGGACACCAACTAGAACAATGTAAAGATGCTATCAAGAAATTCAGATATCATCTTCTCAGCAAACTGAAGATAGTAGTGAGAGACGAATGTCTGCGCCACTAAGCCACTAATAGAGTGACACTTAACATTTGGTACGCAATCTCTAACACATACGGAACAAAGATAGAAGATACGATCATAACTAGTACCATTCAATCTTTATGGAGATGTCAATACGCTTACACTCACACTGCTTTCTTTATGTGTACATTCCAGTTGACGCAGGAATGCGTACGAGGAAGAATATGATACACTTGTAGTGTTCACAAACGTGGATAAACGTTCATTAAAAGCAGTAAATGTTGCATCTTACAGCTTAACATCACAAGGAGAATATCACAATTATTCAAATATAGTATACAAAGAAATTCAATCAAGACCTTAAAATAATAGGTGAAATGTAGAAAATTGGAGATGTTAAAATAAGAAATAAAATCAAGACAATTGGAGAAGTTAAACAAAGAAATCAAATATAGAAAATTGGAGAAGTTAAACAAAGAAATCAAATATAGAAAATTCGAGCCAATAAAATAAGAGAAATTGTTTTTTTTTGAATGGAAAAGTTAAAAAAATAAAATGAAATATAGACAGTTGAAGACGATAAAATCAGAGATGAAATAAAGACAATTGTAGACGAAGAATACATATTAAAGAGGAAAAAGGAAAATGTGGCAGAGAAAAGGCAAGAATATAGACTGACGATAGCGATGAAGATACAGAAGATAAAGCATTTTTATTTTAACGGGAAAAAAAAGAAAAGTGAAAAAAGAAAACAATAGAAGAAAGTAAAAAAAAACATTTCAGTTGAAGAATAACTTGTTCAAGTTAGGAGAAAAACAATTGACAGAAACAATCTTTAGATACATTATATTTGTAAATTGAAGATAAAGATAACGAAACTAATTTAATGAAAAATAAACAAATATAAGTGTGTTGTTCGTGCGATGAAGATACAGAAGATAAAGCATGTTTATTTTAACGGGAAAAAAAAAGAAAAGTGAAAAAAGAAAACAATAGAAGAAAGTAAAAAAAAACATTTCAGTTGAAGAATAACTTGTTCAAGTTAGGAGAAAAACAATTGACAGAAACAATCTTTAGATACATTATTTTTGTAAATTGAAGATAAAGATAACGAAAATAATTTAATGAAAAATAAACAAATATAAGTGTGTTGTTCATATAAATGATAATGAAATGTGTAGTTAAATGGAAAGAGTTACTTACAGTTTCCTATAGAACATTTTAAAGTATGCGTAGATAATAGCAGCCAGAAGAAGTCCCAGGTAAATTGTGATGGCAGCCATCGCTAAAGTGAAGGATCTGGAGTGAAGCGTCTGAACAGTACCGCAATCACCAAGAGAGCGTTCAACCTGTACCTCTTGTAGCTTGTGTCCGCAGGTTTTAAATTGAGCTTTGTTTGATGAGTGTCCGTCTGGTGATGAGACGAAAAGAGAGCCCGCCTTTCCTGTACAAGGATCTTTGGCCTCGAAATACCTGGACAGACAATGTGAAAACGTTTGCAAAATTTGTGCAGAACATGCGGTGCCTAAAATAGACATTCCCTGATGCCAAGATTAGATCTGACTTTCCTGCCAGTGATCTTGATACTATTCAAGGATGAATCTTAAAATAAAACACACACTAAGACAGGGAGGGGTCTTCGACCTTGAAATACTTCGAAAGACAATATGACAAGGCTGACATTTTCCTTATGCAGTATTCTATTCACCTCTGTGTTAAGTTTACCGGCCATCTTCATTATCGTTGATCGGATGCACACAGAAAGATGAATCGTCTTTACTAATGTGACGAAATATTACTTATTTTACAGTGGCATAAATTAGAGAGATATATTAATACAATTTTCGATAACAGAAAAAAAATAAACTGTCGAAGTGTACCATTGAAGCAAATGGCAGCTAAAGTTGGTGAATATCAAGTGATATCGATATGATTAGATCTACAAACACATGCTAGTATATACATATTTGGTTACTAGAGGGTCATTCAATGTTTCGTAATTTTGTGTTCACATTTATTAATGGGTTTTCTTCTTTCGTTTTCAAAATGGCAAATTATCCGGCTTTATACAAGATAAAACGGCCATGTTGAGAATAAAAATACACTTGGACATACTGAACAATTTGTATGAAACCATTCAATAACCATATGCAAGTGAATGTAATGAGGATTTAGCCACATTCAAGTTCTTAATTCTCTTATGTTTCGAATATAGAAAAAACGGATATGAAGATCAAATAAGGGTGTGGCAAACGTACAGACAAACATCGCTGGTATAAATGTTACTACACTGCTCTGGGGTGCAACTCAAACTGGAACTAAAGAGTGAAAAGATAAATCATCTCATAACGAATATAACGGAAGAGTGGTAGGATAAATCATTCCAGAAGAAATAGAACAGAATAGGAGACACGTCATTAGAATTTCCTGGGCTGAGCAGAAAAAAAAAGCGACAGACAAAACGAATAATTGGTGTAGAACGACATTAATTGAATGAGCCAGATGTAAAAAGCAAAGGAAAAATATATGCTACAGTTAACACAAACACAGACACGTATATCCAAACACATACATGTACACACACGCACATAAACACGCACACACACGCACGCACACATACACACGTACACAACAGATCCAAGGTATGCTGAGGTTGATAAAATACGCTAGAGCCACTTGCTGTAGAGTTAGTGAAGGCCAAGACTGATTGAGGTCAAGCTGCCAGGTCAACAACCATTCAGATCACCTTGTGCAAGGCTTCGATCACACCGAATCGATAATAACGTCAACACATCTGCCGCGGCTAGCGTTGGTGGAAACCTATCTATTTTTATACTTTGTAACTCAAAAATGTTCGATCCTATGAATAGTATTTCGTTATCCATATCATTCGCATGACTAAGAACATATATATATATATATATATATATATATATATATATATATATATATATATATATATATATATGTATATTTACATATATATATATATATATATAAATATATATATATATATATATATATATATATACATACATATATATATATATATATATATATATATATATATATATATATATATATATATATATACGCCTAAATACACTCTTCACATATATGATCAGACAAACACATCCAGACCTTCACCCACATATACACACCCATATATACACATTCAGATACAGATGTTCGCATAACCAATTACAACGACACCAACGGATACTCGCCCACCCAAACACCACCACATACACGCACACGCTCATAATAACATGCGCATAAAAAAATCTTATGATTAATGGACAGACCATTTGAGATGATACACACACTGAACTAGCTTCATACACCTGCTGTCGCTGATCAATCCAAACAAGATCAAGTAAGAAAAGACACTGACATTTAATGCTTGTTCAATTGAACAACAAAAATACCGTCGGGCATACTTGATGAGTTAGTCATTGAGAAATCAGTTGATAATGGTTAAAGAGCAGCCAAAGAGTTTGTAACTGTAGGTGGAGAAATAGCCTGAACATAACTTGTATTGGGTATTCTGGAGATTATTTTACTGAATACAGGGACTATATTTTAGTCTATACTCCATTATGACTGGTCAGCTTGAAATTAGATCAACCAATTCCACATAAGAGACAAGTAGAGCTGGGGATACGTCACGTGTACAGTCGAGACCATTGGAATTTGATAATCCATGTCTGCAGAAGAGGATATTGAATTTGGATAAGCATGTTCATAGAAAAGACCATTAAAACTGGATAACGAAAATGCGCAAAAGAGACAATTAGAGATGGATAAGCCAAATACATAAAATATTTTTGGATTTGGAAAAACCGATGTTCATGGCAGAGACACTAACACAATCACAAGAATCGCAATACTGTAGATTCCAGCTTGAAGATGTAAGAAAGGCTGACCGGATGGAACTTGATTCAATAATTTCAGAAGCAGAAATTATATTCATGAACCAGACCTGAGACACGGCATAAATGATGGATGCTGACTGACCATACGAGTTTGATGACAAACCGAAAGATGCGATGGGGCGTCATGGCCATTGACTGTTTCGGCAGTCGTCAGCCAAAAATTCGGAAGAAGACTATTAGTTTTTGAGATAATTAGTATCGTATAATGCGAGAAGAAATAACTGGTCAACCTTACAGTGGCATATTCTATTATTTCAAAAATGTTAAGAAAAATGTTCAGGTCCCAAATTACATAAACAGTGTTCATATTTCTTTCAATCAGGTCACAGCATACATAAACACTGTAGTCCTATTTCTTCCTACCATGGTCCAAGAACACATGAAAAGTAGTCCTATTTCTTCCTATCAGGTCCCAGAATACTCAAACACACTGTTCCTATTTCTTCCCATCAGGTCCCAGAATACATAAACACAGTAGTCCTATTTCTACCCATCAGGTCCCAGAATTCATAAATACTGTTCCTAATTCTTCCCATCCGGTCCCAGAATACACAAACACACTGTTCCTATTTCTTCCTATCCGGTCCCAGAATACACAAACACACTGTTCCTAATTCTTCCCATCCGGTCCCAGAATTCACAAACAAACACACTGTTCCTATTTCTTCCTATCCGGTCCCAGAATACACAAACACACTGTTCCTAATTCTTTTCGTCCGGTCCCAGAATTCACAAACAAACACACTGTTCCTATTTCTTTCTATCCGGTCCCAGAATACACAAACACACTGTTCCTAATTCTTTTCATCCGGTCCCAGAATTCACAAACAAACACACTGTTCCTATTTCTTTCAATCCGGTCCCAGAATACACAAACAAACACAATCCTCCATATTTTTTCCTATCAGGTCCCATAATACATAAACATCCCTATTTTCTGCTGGTATCAATGTTTGTCTGTTTAATCGCATTAACCCTATATGTGTCACGTGGCTAGTGTAATAGTTACACATTGCTCCCATGTATGTTTTCCGCTTACATCATCGATCCGTTATTATCCCTGTTATTTGGTTAATGTTCAGGTTTATGTCTAAATGTAATATCGGCTCCTTTTTGTGTTCGGGCTAAAACAGAAATATTTAACAGAAAATCTGCATGCAGTAGAAATAATAATAGTAATTTGAGAATTATAGCAAGCTTTTTTTGACCGAAAAGTGGCAGCCACAGAAAGCAAAGAAATATATCGTCTGAAAACTAGGCGACGTTGAGCGGCAGGTTTCTGGTTACTTCTTTGTCTGGAGACATAGGTTCAGATCTTCGTAACGTTTACATTTATTTTCTCTCGGGATGCAATAAAAGACATGCCATCGCACTATGTCGTGAATGCCAGAGAAAGCAGTCAATATGCCTAACCATTTAATTTAATGGCGGACCCCAAGGAAAGGAAATAGCGCTTTAATTACGGTTCTAAAGATGTTCGCAGAATTAATATGAAACTTACGTGTTCTAAACAAGTTGTTCTACAGTATACACACCTGTGTCTGACTATATGGTACAGACTGCTGTCGGTTTGTCACACTGTCTCAAGTTGTGACTCACTATTCATTGATAACTATCAGCGCTGAAGAAGGATCGGCCAATCCAGATTTGCAAGTCACTAAAAAATGTATGATACTTCTGAACTTGACCGACAGTTTGCGCAGGATGATGCATCTCATTAAGATAATAAAACAGCGATCTTGGCCCAGTATTTGTGTTGTCCCTGCTCAATGACAACAGGCTTGTATTCACTAATGAAGAAGTCATGTAGCAATTATTGATGGATAAGATGAAGCTTTAGAGACATGTTACGCTTGGACTTCAGCCTCTTACAGTTATAGTTTACTGCCTCCAGCACGTGTTTTTTAAAAACTCAGAACACAATCCTGAAGTCCGATTTACGACAGGGTAAACTGAAGAATATGGGGGACTTATAACAAATAAATACCCTGCTCATCGAGAGGCGAACTCTATAACCGTTTCACTGGTTGTGTTCCACTTCTCTGAACTAACATGTATTCAATATTTGTGAGTGGACATATTTGGAAGGACTGCAAGAGGAATGTAGACCAAACCTGACTGACAAGCACATACGATTTAAATGTATTTATACCGCGTTATGTTATTAATTTCGCTTGGTCAAATAACTGCGTCTGTACTGTTTTTTAATATGTCCGGACATAAATTCACGGGTCTGCAACCTGCAAACCACGAGCCAGCCGACAAGATCCAGCCTGCATTATCAAAACTAAAGTGCACATTCATTGGCCCGCAGTCGTCCAAAACATATGAATTTTTACTTCTTTTCCTTCATCGTTTGTTTATCAAAGTCCCTCTACCAACCATTGAAAAGGCTTTTGTAAGAAGCAGGATGTTGTGTGAGAACGGAGTGCGTTGTGTCGTAGTTTACAGCTTGACTGCGATATCTGCACTTTTCGGTCTGACACATCCGACGTCAGCAGGGAAATATATTCAAGTGTGAATTTCAGATCTAATACATAATCTTTCAATTGTTATCAACTATATGAATTTGCAGGTAAATAAATAAATATTTGTACGATTTGGGTAGTAAAACTACACAGACTTCTATGTTTTGTTACTACCTGAATATAATACTATATATGAATTTGACTGGGCATGGAACTGGCTACCTATCATATAGAAACCGTAAGCCACAAGAGAAGGAACCGATCTATACACAATGTGGTGGAGAATGGACTAAGTCAAGTGAAGACTAATGTGGCATATGGCATGGGAGGGCAGAACAGAATAGTAGCACTGTATCCTGCCTGGAAAATAACTAAGGAGGGTTGGGAATGGGGCTGGCTACCCCATCTTGTAGAAACTATAAGTAAGTGCTGTACAAACAATGATTCGCGAGTCACGTGCGCTCTTTGACATATTATGTGCAGCTTGCTGGAAGCAGTTGGTTGAGTTTGTTTTTTTCATCACAAATAAAGTACACGTTAACTAAAAATCTACAAGCTTTACAATTATTTAGCTAGCGTAAATTTCAGCTCACTGCCGTCTTCTGCTCAATATAGTTAAAAGAATAATTAGTCCGGATTTTGGAAACATTTAGTATATATATATATATGTAGCATATCCATTACAGAACGTCACTTCTCACAGAAACCACTTATTGGGCTGTTATATGTTTCTTGGCAAGGACAGTAGGTTGCGATTACTTTCTGTAAGGAAAGGAGCAATCGCCCGAGACAATACTCAGGATCTGCAAAACTGGACATGGTGATAATCGAACCCGGTGCTTTGGTATTGTGAAAACCGAGTGAATTTCACCCCTTGGCTTGGCATATATAAATTGTTATTTAAAACATTTTTTTTTAGCGTTTGCTTTATGTCTTTATTCCACAAGGCGGTGTGTGTTGCACTGTTGTTTTTATTTTTCGCCTTTTGGCCTAGTGCATCCGACTTCAGTATGTATTTATGAAAGGGTCTGCTTCCTACTGCATTTTCTAAGGATTTGCTTCCCCAAGGTAACGGCTGATGCTGTGATGGGGATCGAACCCAGTACCTTCAGGCTGTGAGCCGTGTCACTTTACCACTAACCCACGCGGTCCCTATATACATATCAACAGTTCAAAACATGAACACACGTAGAGATTTGTCTTAATATGTAAATATTATATTTGTAACCAATTACACATGTACAGCTAACAAACAAACACACACAGACAAATACAAGATAGTATGTATAATTTTTGATGATGTTTCACGGCTCTCAGACATTTGAAGTTTGTCGGATGTGTCTGCATTGTTCAGCAACTTTAGATACCCCCTACCATAATCCGTAGGAAAGAGTGCACTTCTATGTAGGAGCGGAAGAAAAAGTGGCAAAGTCTGGCTAGGTCAGTTTGTCCGCGTTGTGGTGCCATCAGTACTGATGTTGTAAACACAATGTAAGAGTTTCCCCACTTACAACGAATGTCTCTATTTGAGATCGAGATGAACTTAACTCTGTTTGCCGGATGTGACACGGCAGATGTTTACTAATGTCGTCACTGGAACATGCCTTGTCAAAACTGGGCACATGCGAATCATTGTTTACAACGATCCTGTCAGTTATACTATACAAAACATGTGGAGGTTCGTACAGAAATGTGAAGGCCACCAGGAGAGACTACTGCTCAGGCTGTGAACAAGTGGATGAGACGGGTACATGTGTATTGCTCTGACATAGAAAGTCAACCAGAACGTTAATGTTAATGTACGCTTCGGATCATTTGGGTTGCGTAGTGTTAGAGATCATGCTGCTCGTAGAAAAAGTAGTGAGTTCGATCCCCGTTATCAATACATTACAACTGACAGAGCTGTAAATGGTTACATGGTGCACTGTCAGGGAAGGGAATAAAGAAGGACACTGCTCGTTTACCTCACAACAAAAACCAAATACTAGAGCAATGACATCTCTAACACTTTTTTCCTGATTGCAATGTTTGCCGCGGTACTACTGTTAAAGTTTATTACCTTGCATGCCGCTCCACTGATTTAAAATGTGTTGTCTTGTATATAAACATGTACATCGGTATTCACCTTTTAAATTTATATATATATATATAATGTTTTTCTCAAATAGCTGAACAGAACTCATTTCGAGTGTCATCTCCCCATCAAATGGCGGATGCAATGAATCCCCAACGTCCTCTGTCTCCTGCCTTGATCGTGCAATCTGCCAGGCTTTTTCTTGTTAGTGTAATGATTGTATCCACATAGGTAAAGAGCAGATCTGGCAGGTTTACGCTTCTTTTTTTCCTTCCAGTGTTGTTTTTAGCAATGTGATCTGTGTTTCGATGTGACAATTATGACTTTAGTGATTATGATTTCGTTCATCGATTTCCTTAGAGGGCAGACGATCTAGCAGTGAAACAGCAAACAGTGACTGCTTTCATCAGGACCAATGACTCATAACTGACAAAGATCCAGTTCCACCTACAAGAGGCGGCCCTGGAAACTGACTACAACCATGCAATCTGGCTCAGAGATTAAGGATCGAAAGAGAAGGTTATAAAAATGCCTTGATGAAATCGCATGTAGTCGGGATAAAGGCACAGATACCGATGCCTAGCTGGGAACTACAACATAACGGGGGGGGGGGGGGGGGGGAGGCCTCAGTCAGTGGTGTTGAGGTAAGGTGTTTGCCTTGAGTGCCGTAGATCACGGATTCGAATTACGGTGGAGACCGACATTTTTTCTAGTGAATTTTCTGGTAAAAATTCGCCTGATCTCTGGGTAGTGAGATCGGATTACCGTCTACAGTGTAGAGCACGGTAAAAATTCCTTGGTAGTTAGAAATTAAAAAGAGTAGGCTTAACCCCGCTGCCTTGCACAAATTTTAGCTAAATATCTACCCACATAATTTGAATATGTTTCCAGGTCTAGTGAGCAGCAGAAAGTAGTCAAATACCTACTATGTTTAGCCGAAGACATTAGGCCACAGACATTGTGACATTTTTTTTTTTTTGCTTAGGTGTTTGCCCCACTAGTTTCTACTGGCGGAGGCGCGCCATTTTCCACCCCAGACCGTAGTCCATTGGGCGATATCAGGACGCATAAACCAGTGCTTGGATGCGTGTGTGTATCTGTATGTACCTAACCTAGTGTTTTCCGTGTTGCAGGAGTGTTTTCATGTCATTTGGCGGTTCGCTTGGATCCTTCCTGTGAGTAATCGGTGGTTGGCAAATCAGATTTTCTTTGTTTTTTATTTATTTATTTTTTTATTATTTTTTTATTTTTTTTTCCGAGTTGAAGGTACTCTCGTCCAGATTCGGAGGTTCTGTCTTACGTTCGTTTTCCAGTGACTGTTGTGCCAAAAAGGGGGAATGGGTAGAATTATCTTAAGTATCTCATCTCACGGTGCCTTTTTTTGGTCAAACAAAATTTGGCGCTAACGCCATATTACCAATATGTCACACTGGCGTGTTAACTAGATCTTTACTTTGTTACTGTAAGCTAATATGTATATATTTAATACTTTTCCCAAATAGTTGAGCAGGTTCATTAACCTTTCAGGGGACGGCGTGGTCTAGTGGTTAAGTAGCACGGCCCACAATTCGAAGGTCTTGGGTTTGATCCCCATCACAGCACAGGTCGTTACCCTGGGGAAACAAACCCTTAGAAAATACAGGAGGAAGCAGACCCTTACATAAAATGCATTCTGAAGTCGGATGCACTGGGCCGACAGGCGCAAAATAAAAACCACAGTGCAACGCACACCGCCTTGTGGATAAGAGAAATACGGCGAACGTAAAACAAATACATTTTTAAAAATTAACTTTTCAAATGGCATATTCACATGATACGACAATGGTGCAGTTAAGCACTGGAAATAAAAGATATAAAAATTGATAACAATAAGAATGGTGACAAAATAAGAACCGCAAAGAAGTGTCACAAATGCAGATATTCAGAAGAAACCCTAATACTATGCCCCAGTACTTCGGCCACGAAACGTTGTCGACATGCTCTGAAGGTTACAGTGGCCCTGGTCTTTTACAATCGGGTAACACTTTGGTGAGACCTCTTGAGCAGTAACTTCTAACTCGGAGAAGGGCTGATTGGAACGTTGTCACTCTAGTTACAAAGTGGTTGTACTGTTAATGGGGCTCTAGTGATTACAAATTTGCGACGCGCATTTATTGTCTTAAGTGGGGTGTAAATAGGTCAGAGTACTAGGTCACGATTCTTATTGGAATGCTAGACGATGTCTGGTCAACTTAATCGCTGGATATTATTTGGCAATGTTTTGTTTTGAGGTCTGATATGAATTTGTTGGAGTCATTACGTGTTAATCTGGGTGTAGTAGAAGACTTCCAAACATTTCACTTGGCGCCCCCCGTCGAGAATTCAATGGTAACAACAGGCATTGATTGAATGGAACGTCATATTCTTCGATTTTCTATGTGACATGATTTATCGTTTAAACTGTTTTCATGTTCTGGTCCCTGTGTGCGCAAAGTGTGTATGTTTGTGTGTGGTGTGTGTGTGCGTGTGTGTGTGTGTGTATGGTTTTTCGTTGTTTTAATTTAGGCAAGCTAATTGATTAAACATTCGATATTGCCCTGTATGGAAAGCGTGTGTCAAATGTAATTATTCCAGCATGTCGTAAAATAGTGTTTGGCAACCTCATCATGTAGAAATAATCGCAACAGAAGTCGTCCCCCCCCCCCCCCCTCCCAAAGCAGAATTGAATATGTGATTGATACAAGCTTCCTGTAAGGGACCAGCCGCAGTGGTAATCATATATAGCGAAGAATAAACAAGGAGAAGAAGAAATCGTTTAACAAATACAACTCACATTTTTGTAGCCGATTTTAATAAGAGTACTGTACCTGAAGTATCTAAATGCAGTTCGGATACTTGATCTTAATACAGTACAATCCACAGTAAGCCACTCCAGACAGACAAGGTCAGTCTGGCCTAGGTGGAAGGCCGGGAGAAAGTCGAATCAATCTATAATGGCTGGGTTTAACATGTTCGACAATCAACGATAGCCAATCGATTGATTAGGGTCTCACAAATCACCGTTCCATGTTTTCTGGCCGTTGCTCTTTTAGCCTATTTCGCCGACATATTATTTCCGTAAGATTTGCTGGGCATTAATATAAATGCAGATTATTTGCCAACTTTCTGCAGACACATTTTATCGCGTAGCTTTCGGCTTGTTGTTAGGATAGTTGATATTGTATTTAATGTCGTGTAAGTTAGAGATAGATTTATGGATGATTTTGTTTGTGTTTTTTTTTAAATTATGTTGTGCAAGTAGTATAAAACTGGTCAGGCTATTGAACCTGCTTGGGATGTTACAGAGATTCTCTCCTTTGCTCCCTGGGGATCTGCAAAGATAACTAAGATCGATAATAGGCTGGAAATGGATTTAAAGGTAAAGTTGGAGACGCCCGTCTGTCCTAATTTTTAGTGACCATGACACCGTTCCGAGATTTATGTTGATTGTATTTACGATTACCGTTTAGTTTAGATGCTAGGTTAGAATACCGTACGAGGTCGGGGGTTATCTTCGAACAGATGTCTCTCTGTGTCTGCACACCTGTTAGGAGATACTTATTGTATTTCTTCTTAACTCGTTCTCAAATTTATAAGCGTGACGTCTTGTCAAATAGTCACATCTGCTTCCTTATAAGCATGACGGTTTGTCAAATAGTCACATCTGCTTGCATATAAGCATGACTGCTTGTCAAATAGTCACATCTGTTTCCTCCATAAACTTGACGGCTTGTCAAATAGTCACATCTGCTTCTCCATAAACTTGACGACTTGTCAAATAGTAACATCTGCTTCTCCATAAACTTGACGGCTTGTCAAATAGTCACATCTGCTTCTCCATAAATTTGACGGCTTGTCAAATAGTCACATCTGCTTCTCCATAAACTTGACGGCTTGTCAAATAGTCACATCTGCTTCTACATAAACTTGACGGCTTGTCAAATAGTCACATCTCCTTCTCCGTAAATTTGACGGCTTGTGAAATAGTCACATATGCTTCTCGATAAACTTGACGGCTTGTTAAATAGTCACATCTGTTTCCATCATACACTTGAAGGCTTGTCAAAAGTCACATCTGCTTCTCCATAAACTTGACGGCTTGTCAAATAGTCACATCTCCTTCTCCGTAAACTTGACGACTTGTCAAATAGTCACATCGGTTTCCATCATACACTTGAAGGCCGTTTTCCCTCATAAATTATTCTTCTGCTCCGCACGTAGTCAACAAACAGATCATCTTTTCTACATGTGTGCCAGATGATCATCGAACAGATTGTATCTGAGTCTGCAATCACTAATAGTGTATTGACTCTCACCTTATAAACAGACGACCTAGATGTCGATTACTACCTCGCTTATTGTTGGGGTGGGATAAGTGGAATGGATCTGGCCACCCTACCTCATGAAAAGCTGAGAGCTAGCACAACGAAGTCTCACAAAAGTCATCCTTGACAACAGTGTCTGCTACGGGACTACTTTTTCACTTCCATTTTCTTGGTTTTCAAACACTTCTCTTTCTCTCTATCACTTTATTTACAGGCGCACTACACACACACTCACACACACACACACACACACACACAACACAAACACAATCTACTTAGACATGACCTTAAATTAGCCCAACCGTTCACGTTTGTTTCAAGCTGAGAATGACGAAGGGCAGAGAATGAATCTATTTCAGGTGACATTTCACGCTTTCAAATTTGCGGGGGTCTCTTCTCTGCCGACCTCTTGGAAGTTTCTAGCAGGTTATCTGCTTTATCAGACAGAAACCCTCGAAACTAAATCCCACATTTACAGCCCGTATCTTACGTCAATCCCCACCCCATCCGTGTTCAACTATAACACTCAAGTGAAAGTTCGGGACGAACAGTTTCCTTATTTGTCTAAGACACGGGCTGGACAAATTAATCCGCCGATAGGGAACTGATTTACGTGCAGATACAAATGGATGGGGTGGAGAGAGGGAGAGTAGCATAAACGCTATCGAATGGTGGAGGGGTTAGATCATGCACCTGCAAAGGCACCAGTATTTAGAGTTCAGAAAAATTTGAAATCTAGTACAATGAAAGACTTAACACTTCATCGCTGATTGCATATTCTGTTAATGATTTACCTGTGATCTGTGTTACCCATAGCTGACTGTTAGCGTCAGGGTCAGCGAACCAGATCTATTAAGGCCTTTCTACGCGGTGATCCTGGATAACATGCTGCAACAGAGCAGAATGACTATGAAGAAGGAATCGAAGAGGGAAGGCTAACGCGGTACTAAAAAAATGCTTGCTGAAGTCGGATGTGTCGGACCAAAAGGTGCAAATATCGCAGTCAAGCTGTAAACTACGGCACAACTCATTCCGGTCTTCGGATAACATCCTACTACTTGCAAAGCAATTTTTAAGACTTGGTAGAGCGAGATTTAGAACGAACGAAGAATTAGAATAAAAAGAAGAAGAAATAGAAGAAGAAGAAGAAGAAGAAGAAGAACAAGAACAAGAAGAAGAAGAATAGGAAGATCAGTAGCACAGCCGAGACAGCTTGGGCTTTCATCCAATTACTGGCACAGAAAGAAGAACGTTTTTCTTCTTGCCCATTAATCTATACTAGGTTTCCTAGATCCGTCTCACGTCCCGGAATCATCCTGGACTATGTTAGCGGAATATGGTGGGAGGAAAGGGTTGACCGTACTATTGAAGGACATTCCATAAGTTGAAGGACATTTCAAAAGTTGAAGGACATTTCAAAAATGTAAGGACATTCCAAAAGCGGTAGAGGACACCGGTAACACATCACAGTATTTAAACCATGAATAGGGGATGACTCAAGTGATGCCAGGGTAAAAAGGTAGTAGGGACACAGTTTAATGCGATTTTAACTAGTTGGCTTTTCATTTAAAACGAAATGTTATAGAAGTCAACACTTTAAATACTTTCGTACAGACTTCCTATAAAAAAGTCAGCTTCAATGAACTGGAGACAGGAAGTCTTAGTTTTAGTCTTAGTCGACCTGTACTTCTACAGTGGATGATGCCCCTGTGCATGTCCCAGCTATGACGTGAGCTGGAAGAAGCCGGAATGAGGATTTCCTGCTTAGCGGTCAAGGCTCCAGCAGCTTATTACTCCACTGCGTTTGAACAAGTGTCGCGGAGGGTGTTTGGCCGATGTGTGAGTCTATCTTAATAGATTCAAAAACTAGAGCAAAATAGACCATCAGCCTGCTAGACACCATCTATGATGCTCTTAGCAGACCACCTAACCTTGATCGATGTTATATGCTATGTCATACAGTCAGTTGAATCTTCCGACAAAACTCTCCGTCGGGCAGTAGTGCTATTCTTGTCCTTGTCATACACAAAGACCCATGTGGACCACTCAGGTCAGGAAGTAGAATGGCATATTTTCAAGTTGACACTACCTTTTATCCTACCACATGGGGCGACACACTCTGATGGCCAAAGGAAACGCCTTCGCAGGAAACATGTCGTCCGAAGGCCGCGTTTCGGAGACCCCCAGTTTTCTGGATAGACTGATAGACGTCTTACTTTATCCATTTGTAATCTTATTTTTTTATTTACATTTTCGAGGTATACTTGCGCACTCAGCGAATGGAAAATTTATTGCATTGGAAGTTGAGACAAGGTCAAGGAAAATATGTGAAGCATGTAGATCCCGCGACAGTCTGCCCGATTTTTAAAAAAATAGTTACATATAAAATGTGTAGTTTTCAAGTGCTGCTTTTTTTTATGTGCATTTATTTTCTCTCACAAAACCTTTGATCATCTTTTTTATTTCTAAATTGTCTATCTGCTTATATTCAAATATGTAAGTTCAAATATATATATATATATATATATTTTTACGCATTATATGTGTGTGTGCGTGTATGTGCATCCAGTATGGAAGACACTGTGGTTTTTTCTGGGTGCGATCACACCACCGGGAAAAAGAAAGTCATGGCAATTGTCTGTACTGCACACCTGCCGAGAAACTTATTTCAACCAAATATGTTGGCAGTTCAAAGAAGCGACATTTTGCAAAAGATATGCTACTTACTTTTACATATATTTATATATATATATATATATGGGCCACTGACAGTAATATGGACAAAGGAACTTTCAAATGCACTAATAATATACAAAATATTTTTATGGTGTATCACTTGAAGATGGTAGATCGGTCGGGTTAAACTTATGAATAGTTGCTAAATAAATATGCAGATATTGTTTGCAACAACATAAATTGTAAATACACAGACACACAAACCCACACAACGTCCGCTTCTTTGACTGATGACAGATTCAACTACATGCACAATGTAGCTGGCAGTTACCGCGGAGACCTGCCTTGTATGTCTGATGTACGACCAGATCTTTGACGGCTGCACGTTGTCTCCGTGTGGATAATGTTAAAGTGGTTTAGGAAATCCCACACACGACACTGCCATCGGGGGTTAAGTGTTGTACATTTCATTGTAAGATGTTTTCTGATTTTGTTTCGATTTTTTGTGTGTGCGTATTTTTTGAAAGCGTGGGATTGGGGGAAGGGACGACCAGTGCTTTTCTTCACAGTCATATTATTCATGAGAGAAAGTCAAGTAACTATTTTTAACCGAGTAAACGAGCGTTTCGATCAGGGTAGCTTACGCAAAAGTAGCAACGGACAATAATTTCTCAGCTTCATATTTGTTATGTATGTGCTGCACGAGGGCTCAGATTAACATTACATGGAAGGAGTAATGTTCGATACAAATGAACTTATTGCGTTTTTCGTAAAGTCTCACGTGGTAGGATATTTGAATGATTTCCTTCCACCTTTCCTTCTTCTTCTTCTGCGTACATTCTCAATCTCGCGCTACCAAGTCCTGAACAGGGCTTTGCAAGTAGCAGCATGTTTCAGAGGAACATTGTAAGATATGTATGTTTTGCAAATAAAATAATTTGTATAAACTGGAAATAAAGAGGCTGAATCCGTCATTTTTATTAATTGTTTGGTATACGCACAAAGATTATCCAAGTTGTATCAATTTGTCCTAACAATGACAAATTTAACTTAATATTTGTCTTTTAACAGAATGTATCTTTTTAAAGGTTATATTGTGAGTTTTCCTTGTATAATTGCTTTGAATGAGTTTCTGTATGGTCTTTAGCATGTAAACATACATTTGTACATATTGTACCATAGACTAGATGACACAGTTAGTGACATTCTTCTCAAACTTCGTCATTATAGTATGTAATGTATAATTCCCGCACCAAGGAGAGTCAGTGGTTGAGATGTTTTGATACCTGCCTCTTGACCGATGAGACACAGACTCAAATCTTCGATAAAGTTGAAGTTTTTGTTTTTATCTGAGGTCAAACAAAATAAGACCTGCTCGCTGAGAGGCGACTGTAAGACAAGGAGCCTTTATTCCTTAGCTCTAAAAAAATTCCGCAAGTGAATCTCAGCGATGACGATAAACGAAGATATGAAAGCTGTGTTGATTGTTCTGATTTTACTCGAATTCAATAACGTTTGCTGTCAGGACCAAGCGCTCTATCCACTATCCCAATTTAAAGCTCATTAAAAAAAAAACATGTTTCGGAATATACACAACTTTAATTTTGTATCAAAATTGAGGCGGTGACTGTATATATGTATGCTTTAGTGTTGATAATTTGGAAAAGCGTTTGGCCGAATGGTTTGAATCCCTGTCTTGCCTACTAACAGGAATGCCAGCGGATCGCAGCGGTAAAGCGTATGTTATTGATCTGTTGGATATGAAATAAACAGACATAGCCAGCACACGACGTAGCGACAGCAGTAGCGAAGCGGATTGTAACCCTCTGTCTAAAAATCCCTCGACTACCCCAGCAATGGGAATAATGTCGTAGGACAGTTTATTTTTTAAATTAGCCCAAATGGATTGTTCTATTGTCAAGGTCGAATGAGGTATACATAATTCAATTTTAGAAGCTAATTTGGGAAACATTACGACCAGTAACTCTGAAATATAGAACAGCAGTGGCTGATATGTGGGCCTCCACGAAACAATCAATGAAGTCGTCGCGTACATGTCATGAGGACACACACTAGACTCGCTGCAATCAATCATTCAGCTGATAAGACTATACATTTGACGTCGCCAGATCGTGTGATGCAATAATCAGGACGTGTTAGACGTGTGAGTTCACTAGCCAGGCAGGGAAGATGAGCAATAGAAGAAGGATCGAGTGAACGTCATCTGCTGTTCTAACCAACAATACAACTTCATGTTGCTCAAAGCGTCGTGCTTAATAATAAAGTAATATCGGGACTCGAAGAAAATCATCTTCATAAGCAAATGTAGATACTTTATAACCGGAAATAAAATAGTTGACAGCAGTAAAATTGTTTTTTTCATTTTAATTCGATAACAGAACTAAAATATGCCAGCCGACAAATGTACTAGTGAGTAAAGCTAGGTGTCATTAATAGAAACCGATTGGACGAATAAAGTCACGGAATGCGCTGGTCCAAACGTGTGTAATAGATGAGAAAGAAACACAGAGAGAGAGAGAGACAGAGAGAGAGAAAGAGAGGTGGGGGAGATAGAAGCCAGACAGAAGAAACAAATATATGTACAAAGAGACTCGTTTGGAGAACATATATGTGACATGATATGAGGGCGGCTCTGTCTTGTGAGTTTTGGGTTGTTATGAGAGCGGCTCTGTCTTGTGAGTTTTGGATTTATATGAGGGCGGCTCTGTCTTGTGAGTTTTGGCTTGTTATGAGGGCGGCTCTGTCCTGTGAGTTTTGGGTTTATATGAGGGCGGCTCTGTCCTGTGAGTTTTGGGTTTATATGAGGGCGGCTCTGTCTTGTGAGCTTTGGGTTTATATGAGGGCGGATCTGTCTTGTGAGTTTTGGGTTTATATGAGGGTGGCTCTGTCCTGTGAGTTTTGGGTTGATAAAAAAGTGCTCTATCTAGTGAGGTTTGGGTTGTTTTACGAGCTGCTCTATCTAGTGAGTTTTGGGTTATTATACGAGAGATTATATCTAATTAGTTGGGTTGCTATGAGAGCGGCTTTATCTAGTGAGTTGGGTTGCTATGAGAGCGGCTTTATCTAGTGAGCTTTTGGTTGCTTTGAAAGCTGCTCTATCTAGGTAGCTGGGTTGCGATGAGAGTGGCTCTGTCTAGTGAGTTTTGGATTGCCACGAGAGCGACTATCTAGTGAGTTTTGGGTTTTTATTGTGGTGCTCTATCTTGTGAGGGTATCTAGTGAGTTTTGGGTAGCTATGAAAGTGACTCTATAAAGTGATTTGTTGGTGTTGATGAAGAGTTTAATTCTGAAATCCAGCTATTCTATTTATGAACATGTGTGCTGATATGACAATACAATACTTGCTTAAGGACATGTACCTTCGCTAAAAGAAGATCAACTTTACTAAATAGAGTTATACATGAGGCTAGTAGTCTCATCTTGTACTCTGATTTCTGTGAAACCCTGTCAATACCCGGATACAGGGTTCCTGTACAGAGATCTGTTGTACTTGTGACATTATACTTCTTAAGGTGACTGTTGTAGTCATGGTCATATCCTACACAAGGAGTCAATTGTAGTGGTGATCATATCCTTCACAATGAGTCAGTTGTAGTCGTTGTCCCATGCTTCACAATGAGTCAGTTGTAGTCGTTGTCCCATGCTTCACAAGGAGTCAGTTGTAGTCGTTGTCCCATGCTTCACAAGGAGTCAGTTGTAGTCGTTGTCCCATGCTTCACAAGGAGTCAGTTGTAGTCGTTGTCCCATGCTTCACAAGGAGTCAGTTGTAGTCGTTGTCCCATGCTTCACAAGGAGTCAGTTGTAGTCGTTGTCCCATGCTTCACAAGGAGTCAGTTGTAGTCGTTGTCCCATGCTTCACTTGGACCAAAAAAGATGAATCCACGATATCACAATCCAGCAAACGAAATCTGAGAGTTAACATTCTTTTTGAAGAAGATAAATCGCCATTTGTATACTTGTCCTGTATCTTCTACTTCTTCGGCTGTCGTTATGAAAAGGACTTTGTAAAGTTATCGTCGCTTGCAGCGATACTGTGGTATCTGCATCCCTGGGCCCGACACACTCAGTTTAAGCTGGCTTGTTTGGGTACCAGATTTGCCTTCCTACTGCGATCTGTACTCTTTGATCCAGACTAGACAGTACCGGCCTGTTTCTAGGGGCGTCGCTTGGAAGCTGGAATATGGTCTTGGTCATTGAGTCAAAATCCATTATTTTACCAGTGAGCTCAAGGTTAACTGAAAGAACTCTGGTCCACAGTTGAACGAGCCGTTAATAATCGTTCAATGTGAATTTTCAAGATTTGTAAGAAGGGCTCTTTGATAGTGATCATTCATAAAGGGAAGAAATGCACCTTTAACAAGAATTATAAATAATCAAAGTGCGTATGAATAACAGAGTGATAGAGCTCTAGTCCTAACTATTAGGTTACCGGGTTCAACCCAGCTGTAAATTGGCACCTAGTTTACTGGTATGTAACGAGCTTAAAAACGGGTCACATAAAAATCATAAATAGCTGTGGGGTGGTACAATGATGGCCGTAACACTTCATTCCGACAGCAGTGTTCTTATAGGACTACCATTACATATATAAAATTAAAAGTAGAAGACAATACACACACACGCACACAAAAATGTGCATTTCTGGCGACCATTTTATCTCTCTAACAGTTTGAGTGAAACGCTCACGAAAGACATCACATGCAAGTACGTACCTCGTTGAGATCTGATGTGACGACTTCCTAGACTCAAGTGTCCGCTGGTAGTGATGAAACTCTTTTAAGTTTAGCCCGCCTTCAAAACGTCAGTATACTAATGTTGAATTGGAGTTAGTTAGAAACAATAAAACTTCAGCTGCTTATTATTGTATTGTTTTATCCAAACTCAATGTTCGAATGAACATACACTCTCGAGCGCCGAAACTTTATAGTTATAGGGGAGGAGTCACGGTATTTTTCGCTTCGCCACATGTCTTGACTGACAGGTCTTTGCTCAGCCAATCAGAAGCTTAAGTAAATGGCGAATTGTGTCGATCATTGTTTATGGAAAATGAGTAAAGGAACCTTAGACATCGGCGGAAAGAGCGGGGTCGTTGGTGGCCTGCTATGGTGCTTCAAAATTGTCACATTCGACATTTTAGAGCTGGAAAGAGTATCTTGTAACTTCCTAGTTTAATCTGTGTTATATATGGAACATAGTAAACTACTGCACCTCCCACTCCATTATCAAAGCACGTACGTGCGTTCTTGCATTTGCCGTTTCTGTAGCAGTTTATCTGACATGATGAGGGTGCGAGATACACGAGGAACTCTTTACTCCCCTTTAGGACAAGCTCGAAAATTAAAACCAACCGAGTGGCTGGATTGTTAGACACATTGTAGGATTTAAACGATGTGAGCCTGAACTACAAAACTTTGGAGGAACGTTGTTAAAAACGCTACATCTGTCGGTCTTACAAAACGTTACATCTGTCGGTCTTACAAAACGTTACATCTGTTGGTCTTACAAAACGTTACATCTGTCGGTCTTACAAAACGTTACATCTGTCGGTCTTACAAAACGTTACATCTGTCGGTCTTACAAAACGTTACAGCTGTCGGTCTTACAAAACGTTACATCTCTCGGTGTTACAAAACGTTACATCTGTCGGTCTTACAAAACGTTACATCTGTCGGTCTTACAAAACGTTACATCTGTCTGTCTTACAAAACGTTACATCTATCGGTGTTACAAAACGTTACATCTGTCGGTCTTACAAAACGTTACATCTGTCGGTCTTACAAAACGTTACATCTGGCGGTCTTACAAAACGTTACTAACATTTTTCAAGTCACCTGCAGTCAATCATTATCTGTTTACAAATAATGTTCCAGGAGGCCAAACTTTACGTTTTCAAGGACCCCTGTAGCTTATCTAAATTAGATCTAATGTCGGCACTGGTTAAGCTGTCTATTTTTCATGGAAAAAGTGTTCTGGGTTTATTTCCTAATAGTGACTAGCTCTATAGCCATAGCAGAGGTCGAATTTAGATACAATTCGAGACTGGTCTGTGAAATGACAAATGGAGTTTAATATAGATACATGTACAGTCCTCCACATGGGTACATCCAATATGGAACATAATCACAGATAGCGAGAATAATATTAGATTGATGGATAAGGAAAGAGGCCTTGGGGTTGGAATAGAGCATATAGGAAAAATGAATGAGTAAGTCCATGTAGCAGTGAATAAGGCAAATGCAATGTTAGGTGTGATACAAATAAATATTAAACGTAGGAGTAAGGAGGTGACTGTTAAACTGTATAAATCATTAGTTAGACATAGATTGGAGTACTGTGTACAGGTGTGGACTCCTTGTCGTAGAGAAGATATAAACATGCTGGAAAGGATACAAAGAAGAACGACAAAAAATAGATAAAATTCGAGAATGGTCTGAAATCTGGCAAATGGAGTTTAATGTAGATAAATGTACAGTCATCCACATGGGTAGATCCAATATGGAACATAATTACAGAATGGGAGAGAACAATATTAGAAAGATAGATAAAGAAAGAGACTTAGGGGTTATAATAGATCATACATGTAAGGTGAGGGAGCAAGTTCAGGTAGCAGTAAAAAAGGCAAATGCAATGTTAGGGATGATAAAAAGAAATATTAAACATAGGAGCAAGGAAGTGATAGTCAAACTGTATAAAGCATTAGTTAGACCTAGATTGGAGTACTGTGTACAGGTGTGGAGTCCTTATCAGAGAGGGGATATAGACATGCTGGAGAGAATACAAAAAAGAGCGACAAAGCTGATAGTGGGATTCCAGAATTACAGTTATGAAGAAAGATTAAAAAGAACTGGCCTTCAGTGTCTCACAATTTCCCCATTTGCTTGTGGATGAGCTACCTATACATGCCGATACCTTTATGGCTAATAGTTCGATGTTGTCTCCCTTTTGAGCATGATGGTGGGGAAACGCCCCGAGGCAAGATCTACCACAGTGACGGTAATTAATTTGGCTTGTCCCTGATCTTCAATATTCCAAGAAAACTGGCAGTTTGTATACATTGTAATGTCACATTGTTTCAGAATTGTATCAACAGTGTTTGGACGAATGCCCGTGTGGTACCGGGAAAATGACCGCTGAGCATTTGCTGCAAAACTGCCCGACATACGAGGATCAGAGAGAGCAGATGTGGCCATCACCAGTGGCAACACTAGACAAGCTCTATGGCAGTGTCGACAGCCTCAGGATGACCACTGCTTTTTTTGAAAAAATAATGGTTGCTGTCTGACTGCGTACGATGAAGAAGAAGAAGAAGAAGTATCAACAGTGTTTGAATTGACCAAAAAAGGCAAAGGCGCCGTCCATCGTAGACGATGGTGGCCTAATTTATTTTGCTAGCGTAATTTTTAATAAGGATTAATTGAACAGGTCTATTGAATTGACCGCTGATTTACTAATCTGCACATACATTAGGACTGTGACGTAGACATGCGCTGGTGTGGAGAAATGGTTCTTAAGGTTTCAAATGAGCAGACTAACTTCATGGTTCTCTCCACTCTAATTTAGGGATATGTTATACATGGATGATTACAGTCTAAGACAGACTGGCGCGATTGTGAGTGAAATATTTGAAGGTCTGTCAGAGGGAGCACCAAAACGGCGAAGAAGATTAATAGAACATAGTAGACGAACAAGCGGAAGAACTGGCAGAAGAAAATGAAAAAGATAAAGTAGAAAAAAATAACATTTCGGTAATGAGCGAAATGAAAACAGGAATAAAAGGAGCAAGAAAAAAAGAAGTATAAGACCAACAACATGAAGACAAAGAAGAAGAAGATGATGAAGAAGAAAAGCAAGAAGAAAACGGGAAAGAAGGACAAAAACAACAAACAGCATCTGACACCCACCACATTGAAGTTTGTTGTAAGCACATAAATTGCTTACAAAAATACATGGATGGTCAAACGGGGAACAGTACTTTGACACGATTCTACATGTAACGAAAAGTTCGGGAAGCCACAGGTAACAACTGGCGTGCCTTTCATCACGTGACGTCTGCTGTCAACCGTGACCACCATGCGCTTCTACCTACCTGCCGGTGCTGCTCTTATGCCGTTGGGCAAGTTAGCGCTGCATGTGATGGACAGTTGCAGGATACGAGAACTGGCCAACGTGGGTGGTTGGCCCTGGGAACAGCCCTTTCAGTGTTTATGTTATTGTTGACACTGATAAATTCATTTAGTTGGGGTACTCAATCATACAGAAGTAATATTCCTTTCAAAGTATCGGAGAAGAATAGACTGTCCACAATAACTTTATGAATGGGAAAATTCCAGCCACTCCTTCGTGTGACAGAGGATGGAAACTCACGGGCTGTGCCTCAACAGACTCAGTTTCCTCCGGAATATGTGGTTAGCACGGAGACACCCAGTAAATATTTAATCAATTGTATGTTCAAATCTGGTGATCGCGATTTCGCTTGTGTGGTCCAGAGGTTAGGATACTGGTTTCCCCATAGACGTGATACTGGTTTAAATTCTTGGCAACACCAGAGTTGGTTTTTTTTTTCTTCACAAATCGAAGGTGAAAATAGAAACCCAGATTGCACACTTAAGGGCGACTTGAGATGCAAGCGGTCTTTATTCTTCAACTTGTATAAATGCGCATCCCCTGGTTCTCCAACTCTCCGATGGACCCAAGAAATACAAATAAACGCTGTAATGATATCACCACTGTAGAAGAAATTGTGGATTTCCAACTAAGGAAAATAAGGATAATTCATGAACACAGAGGAGCTGACCATAAATAACACAAACATTTTGGGACTCAGTGGTCTCAAGGAAAGGAGCCGGAGGTCAAAATTCCCCTGATCTCTGACTTGCGAGATCGGACTTCCGTGTCCGTGTCAAGCACGTTAAAAATCTCCAGGCCGTTAAAAATCAAAAAGAGTAAGCTTAACGGCCGTTTCTCGGACAAATTCAAAAATTCAAGCTAAAAGTCTATCCCAAAATTATGTGTACCTTTCCCAAAATTATTTGTTCCATTCCCCATGTGGTTTCTTAAGAGCAGCATAGAGATTGCGCCTAACTGACTGTAGTTCTACTTAGCTATAGTGTTTGAGTCAAGAACTCAGAGCTAGTTTATCAGCACCAATACAACTTGATAGATAAATAGAAGGACGATATCAGAAAGCTTGGTGCTGATCAATTGTCGCCACTTATTGAACATACAAACTTCAGCTAGGCAACTAAACAACCACAACAGACATCATGTGACCAACCATTTGCTGTCAGTGTAAGACAACATTTATCTAAGGCACAAGAGAGAGCAATATCATCTTATGGAACGACATGTCTGAGAAAAGTTATCAGTCTCATCAGAAGGGATAGAATAACAAATGAAGACATTATAAACATGGGCGTTGAAAACATTTATAAACAGAAAATACGTTGGTTCGGGAATTTCATGCGAAATGCAGTATGATCGACTCCCACTGCACGCTTATAACACAAGAGATTCCGGTTACAGGGCACTAGGGAGATCTAGCTGTAAATGGGTATATGCCATAAGATTAATTTTCAACAACACTTTTATTTACAACGACTAACGCAATACCATGATTGGGGCAATAACATTTCTGGCGCAATAACATAACTGGCGCAATAACATGACTGGCGCAATAAAACATGACTGGCGCAATAACATGACTGGCGCAATAACATGACTTAACAAGCTATAAAAAAACAATGCTCGCTCACCGAAACAAGTATGAACAACTGAACGGAACTCAACTATTACTTTTAATATCACTACTTTAATATTACTATTAATGTTGTCATAATTATAATTGCTACTGCTAGTAGTATAATCACTAATACTACTACACTACTGCTACTGCTACTGCTACTTATACTACTACTACCAATGTTGCTACCATTACTACTGTTATAACTACTAATATCATAAATTACTACCACCTGTATTACTATTATTATTACTTCGGGTCTCTCTAAATTCTTTCATATTTCCTTTTATTAGTCTCGTGGTCCGTGTTCCATGTTTTTGTCTCTCTCCAGATCACACGCTCTGGGGATTCCAGGACAGAGACTTAATGTCTGTTCTGTCCAAAGGCGGCGTCCTCTCATCATCATCATGTTCCCCGGTTATCTGTTTAGTTATTTGCAAACATTCAAACCGTTATTGATCGTATTCATATCACAAGCCATAATGACGGAAATTAAAAGACACTTTATTACATTTTTCTATAAAGTGCGTGGATTTCTTTTCAAAGAATGTGCCTTGAAAAATACGGAAAAATATTGTTGCTTAAAATATTCAGTGTATAAAAGTTGAATTCTGAAATTAAGAAATCAAATGCACGCCAGAACGAACGATGAAGAAAGGGGAGAAGATAAATTACATTTTAAAAATAAAAAGTTTTAAATTATACAACTTCAATATCTCGAACACTACATTACTCTTACAAACTAAGTTATCACTACTTATACATGTCTGCAAATATTTTGTTGTGAAAGTTCGTGGTTTTTTCGTAGTGTTAATCAACAGATTGGGGATTCCGTGACGAAGTGGTTAAGCCGTCGGCCTTGTGATCAGGTGGTGTTGGTTCGACTCAGGGGTCGGGCGGCACGAGACGAGAGAGTGAGGATAAAAAGTAGCGCAGTTAATCCTTACTAAAGATAGCTCTAGCAAAATAAATTATGCCATCATCGTCACGATGGACTGTGGTCTTTGTCTTTTTTGAATCAACAGATTAGTGGTCCCTTGCTTTCTCTGCTGGTTTCTGAGAAGGATTTGTTGTGGATAAATTGTTATTCCTATGAAAAACTATTATATTTGGAAAATATTTTAAAAGTCAATTAAATATATAAATATGATTTATGTTCTCCTTGTGTAGTATTCCAGGGTACCTTACTCGGGATGAATCGATAGACACACTATGACAGCCCTAATATGCATGTCGTACAAGTAAACTGAATATGGTTGTGCATGCTGTTGGCAACGTCATCGTGTACACAAATGTTATATAGCTTTCAAAACCACCTCAACATAATGAAATGAATACTTTGAGACTCAGGCATCCTGCGAGGTGGCCAGCTGAAGTGGTCATCACAAATGACGTCTCGACTAAAAATATTCGTATGATGAGGGTATACTTGGAATACTTGGAATTCTGGTATTGAAACATGCATGTTAATGTCTGTTGCTAGGTAGCCGAAGGTTTTCTGCTCTTCGTAGTAAGTATTTTAAAACTTCCTGTGGCTTACTAGGCCGGGGGAAGATGCACATAATTTGGGTCAATTTTGAACTTTAATTTCTTAATTTTGTCCGAGCAGCTGCCGTTAAGCTTACTCTTTTTCGATTTCTAACTGTCAAAGGACTTTTAACGTGCTCGACACTGAATACGGGAGTTCGATCTCACTACCCAGAGATCAGGGGTATTTTTACCAGAAGATCCACCTGACCAAATCCCGGTCTCCACTGTGATTCGAACCCGCGACCTCCGGCATCCGAGGCGGACACCATACTTTTCATGTGGCAACCGAAACATAGGAGCTTGTCAGTTATATGTAGACACATGATTGACATGTATCATCACCGGGTTACAGAATGGCGCTGCGATAACCGTATCAACCATGCAGTTCACGAATAACATATTATGTAATACTACCGACGTTTCCTTTCTTGTTTTGGGACATTGACCGACTAACGTATTTGGTTTATGTTTTGTCACATTGACTGACAAACATATTTGGTTTCTGCTTTGTCACTTTGACCGACAAACGAATTTGGTTTATGTTTTATCACATTGACCGACAAACGTATTTGGTTTCCGTTTTGTCACATTGACTGACAAACGTATTTGATTTCTATTATGTTACTAAAACTGTAAGACCCACATTTGGTTTCTGTATTGGCATATCGATGAACAAACTTTTTTGGCTGTTTTGACATATCGAGTGATAAACAATCAATTGACGGGAACATTGTGTGTTGATTTCAGTTATTCTATTCTGCATAAACAGCATCTTATTTAATTATGCTGACATCAACCAAAATAATGATTCAATCAAATGAGGAACCAATTTATGATCTCGTCAATTTATTGAAGGCTCCATTAATCAATTTTAAGAAGTTGGTGAAAAATAACCACTAATTACTTAATGCATGAATATTCCTATATTTCTGAATATTACACGCATAGAAACAAACCCAAAGCTAGCAATCCAAAGTCCCGATTAAAAGTTAAGACATACAGTTTTGAAAGCTGACATTCAAATGGTCATGGCCAACAGACTTTTGAGTTACAATTAATGAGATACAATTATAATGATTACACTTTATGTGAAATGTTTGTTGTCGGTTACCGAGTGTGCCAAGCTGATACTAAAGGGTTTGTTTGATTAATTTTCAATAGATGTCTCATTTCTCTTCAGATCTTCGGAAAGCTGTGTTATATGATCGTGTTTTTCATGTATTGTATGAGTATTATATTCTTCTTGTTCTTTAATTTTCTTCTTCTTATTCTTCTTATTCTTCTTTTTCTTCTTCTTCTTCTTCTTCTTCTTCTTCTTCTTCTTCTTCTTCTTCTTCTCCTTCTTCTTCTTCTTCTTCTTCTTCTTTGGCGTTCGTCTTGAAAAATATGTTTGTGACGCTCATTCGCAGTTTACAGCGAGGCAGTAATGCAATATTTGTGTCTTTTGGCACGACACATCCGATTTCAGCACGGCATGCTTTGGACATGGTTTGCCTTCCCACTTCGATCCCTAGTCTCTTAGCCATGCTGCATGATTGTAGTGTTTCAGGGCCGCCAATTTGAGGCGGAATAGGATCTCGTTATGGATCAATGACCATGACGCATGAAGCCAGCTTTCAGTCGCTCGCTGATGTCAGGTCATTCGCTACTAAATCGCCCGTCGCCTCTAGGAATACAATAGCACTTGTAGTATTTGTTGTCTTTTATCGTATTTCTGCATATTCATCTCATAAAAATGACTGAGAATACGTTTTTATTCCCTGTCGTGTATGGGAGTGTTGTTTTCAAAGCTTTCTTTCATCCTCAAAGAGCTGTTCTACACTAAGTAGACGTTTGGTATGTGTCAATTACGGGATGTGCGAATTCCAGGTTGGCTTTCCTACATGAGCGATACGAGACTGTCAGCCGTCTTTTAAAACAACTCTCAGTGTGGAATTGCTCCTATTCTCATCTCTGTCACACACATCCCTACTGGGCCAGTGAAATAAATATTAATAAAAACATACGCTTGTGACACGTGCGCCGGATGTAATAGTTGTACACGTAAAGTGCAACTTGAATGTCTTGTTAGACGGATGGGACACACCATGTATGGAAATCAACTGTTTCCTAGGAGTGGGGGCTAGGAGTGGAGATTGTGTTTTCATGTGTAACCATTTTAATGAAGCAATAACATACCGTGCCCTTGAAGAGTGGGAGAAATCAAGATCATGCAGATAAGGAGTGCAAAGTGATTTTAAAATAGAAAATAATTAAATAAACAAAACTGGTAGGATCTATCATGTTTGTCATTTGTTTCTGTGTCTACTTTCTACGTCATTGTCCAAAAAGTTGATTATGGTGTTTTTATCTTCGCCCTAGATGAAGCATAATGCTACACGAGTGTTCCGGTGATGAAGAGATTAGAGTCACCGTTGTATTGTTCTTATTGTTTGAAATTACTCTTGATAAATATTAGTTAACTCTTCACCTTTCTATTGGCAGCGGGTTACAGTGGCTCTTGTTACGTTCATTGGCGTACTTGATAAGGTGGATAGGCCCTATGCATGGCGAGAATCCTCAGTAAACTCGCGGCAATTGAGATCACAGAGCTGACCCCCATCTCGCTGACCAGGCTACTGTGGCATAGTCTATTTCCTGGCGCAAGAACGGGAACGTGAAGTGGGGGTCTTGATAAGTGTTTCACAATTTGGACGCAAAAAGTGGCTCAAGAGAGCTGTGATTAGGGTTGGCTAACAATTCGTGTAACAACATTGCTATTATAATAAAGCATTGCATACGTTCGGATCCAGGCTTCATATAAAGTTACCAGCTGCAGCTGAAACGCTTGCCCAACATCGGACCTGAACAGGGAAATGATTGTAGAAGCTTGGAAACATAATCTCTTGAAAGGAGGCCGGATGTAGTTGAAGACTATGCTTCACTTTGGAGCAAATAGGCTATTGATCATGGTGATGATGATCATGAAGATGAAGGTGGTGATGATGATAATGGTGGTGATGATGATCATGAAGATGAAGGTGGGGATGATGATAATGGTGGTGATGATGATTATGGTGGTGATGATGGTGATGATGGTGGTGATGATGGTAGTGATGATGGTGATGATGGTGATGATGGTGGTGATGATGGTAGTGATGATGGTGATGGTGGTGATGATGGTGATGATAATGATGGTGATGATGATGGTGGTGATGATAATGGTGGTGATGATGATAATGGTGGTGATGATGGTGATGGTGGTGATAATGGGGGTTATAATGGTAGTGATGGGGATAATGGTGGTGATGATGGTGGTGATGGTGATGATGGTGATGGTGGTGATGATGATGATGGTGGTGATGGTGATGATGGTGGTGGTGATGATGGTGATGATAATGATGGTGATGATGGTGATGGTGGTGATGATGGTGATGATGATGGTGATGGTGATGGTGGTGATGATGGTGATGATAATGGTGGTGATGATGATGATGGTGGTGATGATGGTGATGATGGTGATGGTGGTGATGGTGACGATGATAATGGTGGTGATGATGGTGATGGTGGTGATGATGGTGGTGATAATGGGGGTGATGGGGATAATGGTGGTGATGATGGTGATGGTGGTGATGATGGTGATGGTGATGGTGGTGATGATGGTGATGATAATGGTGGTGATGATGATGATGGTGGTGATGATGGTGATGGTGGTGATGATGGTGATGGTGGTGATGATGGTGATGGTGGTGATGATGGTGATGATAATGGTGGTGATGATGATGGTGGTGATGATAATGGTGGTGACGATGATAATGGTGGTGATGATGGTGATGGTGGTGATGATGGTGGTGATAATGGGGGTGATGGGGATAATGGTGGTGATGATGGTGATGGTGGTGATGATGGTGATGGTGGTGATGTTGATGATGGTGGTGTAATGGTGGTGATGATGGGGATGGTGGTGATGATGGTGGTGATGATGGTGATGATAATGGTGGTGATGATGAGGGTGGTGATGATGGTGGTGATGATGGTGGTGATGATGGTGATGGTGGTGATGATGATGGTGGTGGTGGTGGTGATGATGGTGCTGATGATGGTGGTGATAATGGTGGTGATGATGAAAATGGTGGTGATGATGATGGTGGTGATGATGGTGGTGATGATGATAATGGTGGTGATGATGGTGGTGATGATGATTATGATGATAATCGTGGTGATAATGATAACGGTGGTAATAATGATTATAGTGGTAATGATGATGGTGGTGGTGATGATGATGATGATGGTGATGATGGTGAATGTGGTGATGATAATAATGGTGATTATGATGATGGTGGTGATGATGATGGTGGTGGTGATGTCGATCAGAGTGATGACAATAATGATGATGGTGATGATGTCGATCTTAGTGGTAACTATGATGATGATGGGCGTGATGCTGATCATGGTGATCATAATTATTATGATCTTGGTGATATGGTGATGATGGTGATTATGATGATAGGGATGGTGATGATGATCAATGCGATGATGATACATGATTATGACGTGAATGAAGGATTTTATCGCCACTTTAGTTGACCCCCCTTCCCCAACACCTTCACATGAAGTCTGTATCTGAGCATTTGTAGAGGTATTTTATATCAATGGTGTGACGTGATAACGTCGTTAGCACTATACACAATCCTGTCAGTTGCCTTTCGTGACATGAAATGGAAGAGTACAGCGGCCTTATGACAGTCCACCCGACCATCACTCGAGCGTTTCCACCCTCAGTCCAGAAATCGTATATTTTTCATCCTTCATTCTCAGATAATCACCTGGATTTAATTCTATTTCTTTGCAGACCCAGGAACAACATGTAATCAAAGCTGGATCACGTATAAACGTACATATAACATGAATTGTTATGTGCCGCACATACATGAGAAAGTAATGGCCAGTTTCATATTCTGAATGTGTAAATTACCAAGACTTGTATCATTATTACTGTAAATTAACTCTTGCCAATAATTTTGGAAGAGAAACAATATGCCTGAAATATTAAGGTCAGGATTCTGTGATGCACATATTGTGTTCGTTCACTCTGTGGAATCTGGAACACGATGTTGGTTTGTTTCCTCTCCTTCTTTATTGTTCGGCGTCACACAGCAACAACAATAGCTCCAACAAAGTCATGTCTGTGACTTGCTAGATAATGTGGATTGTGTAGCACGGCGTTCTGAGCGCTGGTTCACAGTACATCCGTCGTCATTCTGCGTCTGTTCAGTGCTGATTTTCTTACCACTATAACTTAAGGAACGATCTGGGGCCTGAATATATCACAGCTAAAATAACTATAACTTAAGGAACGATCTGGGTCCTGAATATCTCACAGCTAAAATATATCACAGGTCAAGTAAGACACAAGAACAAAACCACTCGCAAACATACTTCTTCATCTTCATGTTCTTCTGCTTGTTCTCGTGGCCACGTTTTTTTTATATTATGTCTTTACAAAATGTCCTGTTCCCAAATTAAAGGTTTGTGTGCTGTAGAGTTCCCCAGGCCAGTTCAGGTCATCGCGTAACCGGTGAAGTAGTTGGGACACACATGAAGAGACCCCTACAACACAGTCCTACCCTTCTCTGTTAGCGTCCGCTGCCTGTATCTCCTCTGGTCGGAGATTAGTCCAATCTTTTATGTTGTTAGGACGACCTCTACCGTCGTCTGCCTTACACCTCTGCTTGCATGATTGTATTAGCAAGACCGTTTAATCTCAATATGTGGCTGTAGCAAGCGAGTTTACATCATTTGACAGTTATCAAGGAGTCTTCAATTGACCTATTGCTGTATTAATTCGTTCTCGTATTGCTTATTTGTTACTTGATCTTTGTGTGTGGTGTTTAGAAGTCTTCAGAAATATCTCATCTCTAAGACATGTTTCCTTCGTTGCAGGTCAGCTTGATCACAAGCATAGAGGAATATTCACAGGACCAATGTACACATGAATCTAATCTACGTGCAAATGGCTAACCGTTTATTTTGCCAGATTTTGTTAAGCCGCGCAAGCGTCAATTCTATTGTGTATTGTGCTATTGTGGCCAACACCTTATATTTTGATCCATCATCACTGACATTCAAATCTAGATATTTAAAACAGTCGATCATGCGAGAGTCCTAGCCAGTAGCTTTTACCCCATTTTTGAAGCCTTCGGCGTTGTTGGTTCTTAAGTTGGTCTTTCCAGCATTAATCTCCATACCATACTCAAAATCTGTTTCATCAAGCCTTCTGATCCATTCCTGGAGTTATACTTCTGTTCCCGCCAACTCGTCGATGTAATCTGCAAAACGAAGATTGGTAATCGTTCTGTCCCCTATCTTGACAGTTCCCACGTGATCTCCAAATGACTCGTTCATAATTTCCTCCATAAATATGTTGAAAAGTGCTGGGGAGAGTGTAAAACCCTGTCTCACGCCGACGGTTGTCCGAAACAAGTCCCTCCGTCTCCCATTCACAGGAACTGCACTGCAGGCCTTGTTATACAGGTATTCTGGTTCAGGACGCTGAGCAGCGCATGAGCTGCAGCGGTCAGCGAACCATAGCTGACTGCTAGCGTAAAGGCCAACGAACGAGAGCTGCCAAAACTCTTCTACACCTCCACACGGTGATCCTGGATACCAGGCTGCAGCAGGGCAGACTGGCTAAGTAGAGGGTATCGAAGTGGAAAGACTACCCGGTACTCAAACATGATTGCTGAAATCGGATGCGTTGGACCGAAAGGTGCAAATATCGCAGTCAAGCTGTAAACTACGATACAACGCATACCGTTCTCTGGACTACATTCTGCTACTTGCAAAGCCCTTTTCAGGGCTTGATAGCGGGACATTGAGACTGAACGGAGTCAAGCTAAGACATACAAGTGTTCAAGGACCTGTGTAATATTTCCATTGATTTTATACCTCCTGAAGGTTGCCATCGGCGCTTTATGGCATACCCTATCAAATACCTTCTTGAGTTGCCCAATACTCTTAAATAGCTTTTGTGTGTTATCGCTCAGTACTATCCACCTATCCACTCGATCAAGGATATGATAGTTGTTTCCCGATTGGGGATCAAGATGCTGAGCATCGCATGAGCTGCAGTGGTCAGCGACCCTTAGCTGACTGCTAGCGTCAGGGCCAGCGAACCATAGCTGCCAAGACCCTTCTACACCTCCACGCGCTGATCCTGGATAACAGGCTGCAGCAGGGCAGACTGGCTAAGGAGAAGGGATCGAAGAGGGAATGCTAACCCGGTACCCAAAAAATGCTTGCTGAAGTCGGATGTGTTGGACCGAAAGGTGCAAATATCGCAGCCAAACTGTAAACTATAACACAACGCATTCCGTTCTATGGACTACATTCTGCTACTTACCCTTTCAGGGTTTGGTAGTGGGAGATTGAGAACGAACGAAGAAGAAGAAGAAGAAGTTTCCCGTTTGGTCGACTCTCTATGACTTAGATAATTATCTTCTTTTTTATAAGGTGATTGTTAGTTCTTGTTGTCCTCGTATTGGTCCATACTTTGCTCACTTTTCTTCTTTATCGTTGCCTGATATGCTACAGTGGGGAAAGTTCCGTTAAAGAAGAACCCTTATTTTTTGCTTTTAGTTTGATTTAGGCTACGTGAAGCTCTGGTAGTTTATTATTCTTGAGTGCTTGCATCTGCAATAAATACAACCTGCGGATATTGATATGATGTGAGGTTTATTTCTGTTCTAACGATGCTAAGTGTCTTTAATTCATTCGAGTAGATTGAATAAATTGTGTTTGGTAGTGAACTATTGATTGTGTTTTCTTGATCTAAGATCCATGCGCTTTCACTCTTCATTATTCTGGCTGCTGATCGATCGATGTATACACGGATCAATGCTTCTCTGGGATGTAGTTCTTCGATGATATCGCTTGCTGTTTTCCTTTGGTGAGAATGTTACTCTCTCACGAATAGCTACATCCATAGTCTACCTGTCGGAAAGTTGTTGTTTGCTATCAGAGTTGTTTCTGTATAGGAAAGGCGTCTTACTGAATTTTCGTACTCTTGAAACCCGATTGATTATTGGTTTGAAATGTGTGATGATGGGGGAAAACAGATTTAAATCGGAAACCAGAAATTAGAAGGAATAATTTCAGACCAGAACAGTAATTATAGAAGATACAGGAATGAAACATCATGTTTATGTTGGCTTTGTCTGATTACATGTTGTATAAAATATTGATTTAACACACGAGTTGGGGGAGCAAGTGGGCTGTTCAGTTTAGAGAACGCTTTCTGGGCAAAGTCGACGCAGATTCAAAATTCCAGTAACGTGTGGATTTTGTTTTCATCATATGTATAATAAAAACATAATCTTGATATTATGTAGTCACTATAGAGACAAACGGCATTTATTCGTATGTCAATTTAAGTACACTGCACTTCCAGTCTTGTCACAGTATTTGACTGAAGTACAGACATTAATTATTGCTGCAGGGTAATTATAAGAAATAGCGAACAACACAACATGCCAATTTCAGCAGTTCTGAATTCGTTTCAGATGCAACGTCAGTTTTGCAAGCCCTCGAGAGGGATAAGCTGTCAGAGTTTAAAATAGCTTGACTCGAACTAAAAGCCAAAAGAAGGGTATTACTTGAGTGGCGCCATCGCTCTGTGACGTATCAGGAAACTAGACAGCACAACAGTTAGCGGAAAACGGAAACACGAGGCTAGGAAAAACTAACGATCATTCTATAGGAACAGAATACAATTATCCAAGCCATATGGAAAGTTTACCAAACGAGAAACAACAAATACTGCATTGATGCTGCACAAGAACAGGACATACCAGATTCGATAGCCACTTACATTGACAAAATGTGGCCGTAGCCCCAATGTGTACGTGCGGGCAAACAGCACGCGAAGTCGAACGTATCCTAAAAGAAATGCCACACGTTTTTAGGCAACTGCGTACTGAGCGTTGACCAACAGAGACGAACGTCCACACAAATATAACTGGGAGCCTTGACGAACTCTCCGCCTCAGCAACATTTATAGGAGAGAACTGGTCTCCGCGTTTAAGCGTCATGAACAACATGCGAACTTGAAGAAGAAGAAAGAGAGGAAGACGAAGAAGAAAGAAAAGAAGGAGGAGAAGGAGAATATACAGTCTCCTATCTTTATTGGTTAGCCTTTGAGACTCACAGTTGGCTATTAGTAGTAAGTTAGCAGTTGTTTTCCTTCCCTGGCTTTCTAGTCCTGGGAAAGATTTCGATTTTAGATGTCCCCTCCAGGCCTTTCCTAAGGTCATATTGGCTGTGTTTTATATCCCATGGCCTACTAAAGAATGTGGTCCTTTTCCTTTGAGTCTTTAGTGCACATGATATTTGTTTTAGCAGACTCACCACGTAGTTGATGACAGTGTCGATTTCCAACCGGGCAGCTGACCATGCAGCACGTGTCCAGGTAAACCAAACGAACCTGAGATACTATTTTTACTGGTCTGATACGAGCAGCTCTACACTGAGATCTGTGAGGTAAAACTAGCGGGGGTGGGGAGTGGGAGGTGGAGAAAGAGAAATTAGACACAAAATAAAGAACTGACATCGTACTATCTGTCAATAAGTGTAACATCTAACAGTGGCCGAAATACTTCCTTGAGTCACTTTTCGGAATGGGCTGATTCCATCCTGTTCTAATTATAAATAATAATATCAACAAAAGTGACAGTCACACCCCCGCACTAACTTAGTATGCAAGCACTAGCGATGATACTTGTTATGAATGAGAACATCAGTTGTGAATCAGGGACACCCAATAGTTCAGCACGTGGGAATGGTAGTTACAGTTAGCAGTGTCATCCCGTTTAGTGACGCAACTACGCTTCTAAAGAAAACTGCTCACTTTGATCTCAAAGAGCGCGATATTTAAGTGTCATAATGAAGACGGTTGGTGAATTCAGTACTATAGAACTGGTTTGTGAACTGGCTGGGTCTTACCATTTTAGGAAAGGGTGATATAATGTGTTTAGTTCGAAGGTTCAGACTTTGAGCTGACATAAATCAGCGCAATCGCAAAAGGTAAATAGCGAAATGAAAGTAAATGAAAGCTATTTATTGAGAACAAAACATTTGTTCATGAGTCTTCTTGAAAAAACAACTTTCATTTCCGATGTGTACAATTTCAAATCTCAGGAAGAGATTCCTGTACAAATGGTTTGATCGAACCTTGAATACAAATCTTTAAATTGAAAAAGGAAATAGCAGAAAGGAAGTGAGAAACGTGAAATATATTATAATTAAACTACACTTATTTAACAATAAATATTTTGTTGAAATAAATTAAAATAATGAATTTAAATGTATTTAGTTTGTTTTTAGTTGTTGCTCCCCATTCACCGAGATCAACATTCTATTTGATCTGGTCAGCGTTACTGCGCTACCCGAGGATATTTGCCTAGCAGTATTCCCACGACTGGAGTTTACTACAACAAAACATAGGAGAGAGGGAGCATCAAATGAAAGCCTTAAATATATTTTTTTAATTATAAAAAAGTGAAACGCAACTGTATCAGTTTTTGATGCCATCACCGTTACGTTCGATACAAGCCCACCTCAGCGCATATAAAGTGTATGAATTCCTGTAGAAAAACATGCTTTATCTTGGTTGCGTGTGTAACGAGTCATGCACAGCCTTCTGGACCACTTCATCGAACCTAAAAGTCTTTCCTCTCAATGTCCGAAGACATATTAATCACTCGCGGCTAGGTTTGGCGAGTACTGTTATTGTGGTAGATACTGAAAGTGGTGGTCCTCGATGGTTGCAGTCTTTGTTCATCATTATGGGGGTCAAGCTTCGTCATGTTGCAAAAGTAAACCTTTCCTCGGAAGTCTGCGTACCGGACATTGGTGGCAGTCTTCCTATTGGGCATGTACCTATTTAAAATGACACCTCGTTAATCCCAAAATAGGGCCAGAAAAACCTCCCCTGTAGATTGCTGGGTGTGAAACTTCTTCGGTTCCCGTGAGGAGGGATGGCGTCATGCATTGCTTGCTCACTTCATTCCAGGCTCGTGGTAGCGAACCCAGATTTTCTCTCCTGTAACAATTTGTTGAAGGAAACCATCCCCTCTGCATCAAAAGTTGCTGACAGGCATCTACGCGTCGTGGTTTCAATTCTGGAGTAAGCTGCTGTGACAGCCACCTTGTGGACCCGTTGTGGTACTGTAGAACATCATGGATAATGTGGTGTGCTGAACCTTGACTGATGTCCAGGTGTGCTGAACCTTACTGATGTCCAGATGTGATGTGCTGAACCTTGACTGATGTCCAGATGTGCTGAACCTTGATTGATGTCCAGATGTGCTGAACCTTGACTGATGTCCAGATGTACTGAACCTATACTGATGTCCAGATGTACTGAACCTTGACTGATGTCCAGATGTGCTGAACCTTGAGTGATGTACAGATGTGGTGAACCTTGACTGATGTCCAGATGTGCTGAACCTTGAGTGATGTCCAGATGTGGTGAACCTTGACTGATGTCCAGATGTGCTGAGCCTTCACTGATGTCCAGATGTGTGGCAATTTCATTTACAGTTAATCGGTGATTTTCCTTAACGAGGATTTCCGTCAACGGCTGGAATGGACCCTGGGGTCACTACTCGGTGTGCTTGATCGGAACATGAACAGACTGTCACAGAACTCCCGCTGTTTTGGAACTTCCTACTCATCTCATACACTTGCTGGAGGGAAAGGCATGCATCACCGTACTGGACCTTCATTCGCCAATGTATTTCTATATATTTCTCCCTTCGTTAATCAAATAAGGGATAACAGAAAGATGGTTCTCTAGCTCATGTCAGTGGTGGGGCGGATATCATTGAACTGTTTTGTTTTTTTGTCTGCGCCGTGATGGCGCATGCAGGACACTCTTGACATCCTTATCAATCGTATTGATAAGTTACAACACAAAGGAATTGTTTTTTTTTTCAAAATGTCTATTCCACTGTTAAGATTATAATTTTGTTGTTGTTGTTTTTTTTTGGTTTTCTTTTTGCGTTCGCCTTATTTCTCTAATCCCCAGGGCGGTGTGCGTTGCACTGTGGTTTTTATTTTGCGCCTGTTGGCCCAGTGCATCCGACTTCAGCATACATTTTATGTAAGGGTCTGCTTCCTCTTGCATTTTCTAAGGGTTTGGTTCCTCGGGGTGACGACCGGTCCTGTGTCGGGGATCGAACTCAGCACCTTCGGTTTGTGAGCCGTGCCACTTAACCACTAGAACACGCCGTCCCCTAGATTTTAATTTGAAGTCTCTCATAAAACTAACCAATAATAACAGACAGTGGTGTTCTCCCAATGAAAATAAAGTGTCAATAAATAATTTAATGAAGGATACATTATGTCGTTTTTTTTAAAAATCGGATTTTGGACAATGTCGTATGCCAAGTGTTGCCACATTGTTTACTTGAGGAGGAAAATGGATCGAAATGAGTTACAAATGGCAGAGCTGGACAGGAACAGACCATGATATTTACACTAAATTGTGATTATGTAAGAGCCAGTGCATTTAGTACTTTCCGTGATGACATTTTCTACATAATGTCAATATGCTTGTCATAAATGTTTCGAGATGCGTGTGCACCACTCGACCCTGTACCGTATCCAAGCTAACTAGCACGGACTGAGCAGCAACTGGGCTATTGATCCGTATCAAGACACTTACAGGTAATACAACATTCCCAGGACATAGATGTGTGTACATGTGTTCCTTCATGTTTACAACATCAGTTTACTCTCCATATTCAAAAACATTTCCGGGATAATCCGGTTAAATTTGCGAGTCAACAGCACTACAGAACGTCACAATAATAAGGACTAACCTGGATTTCTAGATCAGATGTTATCTCGTGTATATAGTAATATAAATACGTGCGCACCATTTCATACTAGATTTTCCCATCAAATCTTGGAAGTGTCCAGGAAAACCCGCTTAAGTTGGATAAAAAATCACACTTGAACATGAGGAAATCATCGCGTTTCAAATTAAACACGTAAGCGGACAACGGGGATGTCGTTTCTAATGCTAACGCTAGTTAGGTACTATTAGCGACTTTTTTATGGTGGTGGTTACAGTGGCTCTCCTCAATTACCGAAGTGTACTTGATGTGGACCGAGGTCCTCCTGGCTGTAGTGCAATGTGAGACTCCTCAGAAAGCTCACCACTATGGGGATAATTTTGATGATCCCCACCTAGTTAGCCAGCCTGTTGCAAGGCAGAATTGCTTGGATGAGAGATAAGGAGAAGTCAGAATTACATTGAAAAGAGTTTGGTAGAAAAAAATCTTACGAATGCAATATCGATGAAACATAACTTCAGGAATTGAATACACAACCAATTGTCACCACAATGTGTTGATGGGGGAATCGTGTGGTCTCTGTTGATCAAAGCCTTGATGGGGGAAAAATATCTTTCAGTAAGGTATCCCGTGCCATATAGGTTGAGTGTGCGGAAAGATGAAGTAAAACACAAATCTAATACCATACAGGCACACTGACAACAGTCTAGGTATAAGAAATGGTAATCTGCCGGACGCAGATGTTGTAATCGCATGTGCTTGCTCATGTACATAAAGAAACAATGTAATGTAATTCTTGGTGTTATTAGGGCGAATATAAATCGATTACGACGCAGATATAAATACAAAGAAAAATCCTTTTTTTTTTTTGCGTTCCTCTTGAAAAATACATTTGTGACGCTATGTCGTAGATGGCAGCGAGGCTGCGACATATGCGCTTCTCGGCCCGACTCATTTTAGCAGGACATTTTCTGCTCCGTGTATGCCTTGTCTATTTGAACTCTTTGCCAGGCTACACGGTTGTAGCCTGTTTCCAGGGTTGTCGCTTTAATGCATACCAGCGCCATGGTGTCCTATAAGCCAATGACTGGCTTCACTTCGTTGACTGATGCATCATCTGGAGCAAATATCAATGCAAGGACACAAACACCACACTATGAAAACGTGACTTACAGACTCGAAACGAAAGACGTTGGAGATATGTTGCAGCCAGTTATCGATTTGGAGACATCAATCCAATGAATTTCTTCCTATATCGAAATTATTAGACATTCACAGCAACATTCTTTATTATAGAAAGTCTGTACTTATAACGACATTATAAGACATCCACAGAAATATACCAACCTATATCAAATCTACACTTTTATCGACATTATAAAACATTCACAGCAATAGACCCCCATTATATAAAATCTATACTTATATCGACATTATAAAACATTCAAGTATCTGACCACCCATTATAAAAAATATGTATTTATATCGACATTATAAAAACATTCACAGCAACAAATCTTCAACAGACCACACTAATATAAAGTCTGTACTTATTAACAAAAGGTTTGGCGACCCCAACAACCGATCCCATTATAGAAAGTATGTACTTACATATAATAGGTTGAACGACCCCAACAACAGATCCCATAATAGAAAGTATGTACTTATATAAAATAGCTTGAACGACCCCAACAACAGATCCCATTATAGAAAGTATGTACTTACATACACTAGGTTATAGGACCTCAACAACAGATCCCATTATAGAAAGTGTGTACGTACATGCAATAGGTTGAACGACCCCAACAACAGATCCCATTATAGAAAGTATGTACTTACATACACTAGGTTATAGGATCCCAACAACAGATCCCATTATAGAAAGTGTGTACGTACATGCAATAGGGTGAACGACCCCAACAACAGATCCCATTATAGAAAGTATGTACTTACATACACTAGGTTATAGGATCCCAACAACAGATCCCATTATAGAAAGTGTGTACGTACATGCAATAGGTTGAGCGACCCCAACAACAGATCCCATTATAGAAAGTATGTACTTTCATAACTAGGTTATAGGATCCCAACAACAGATCCCATTATAGAAAGTGTGTACGTACATGCAATAGGTTGAGCAACCCCAACAACAGATCCCATTATAGAAAGTATGTACTTTCATAACTAGGTTATAGGATCCCAACAACAGATCCCATTATAGAAAGTGTGTACGTACATGCAATAGGTTGAACGTCCCCAACAACAGATACCATTATAGAAAATCTGTTTAGTAGTTTCTATATTACATGACCACTTTGCTAGTACCTTTCAGGACCCTCTTTAGTCAGCTTTCACAATTTGCTTGGGAAAATGGCAGGGGCCTTTTTGTCATTGGTACTCAAAGGCAAAGGCCGCCGTCCATCGTAGACGATGATGGCATAGTTTATTTTGCTAGCGCAATTTTTAGTAACGATTAACTGCGATACTTTTCATCTTCACTCCCTCATCTTGTGTCGCCCGATCCCAGTGGCAAGTCAAGGACAAGACGACTACGGGATGCAAGGGAATCCGCATCAAGCACCCGTGAAAAAGACGGCGAAGTCCGGAGTTGAACCCACACCACCTGATCACGAAGTCGACGGCTTAACCACTTCGCCATGGAATCCCTATTGGTACTAACGTACAGGTAAAAGTAGTCCCTTAGCAGACTTTGCTGTCAAGGAAGAAGTGTTATTGGTTTCATTGTACGAGGCAGCAGCTTGTTGACGAGGTGGGGTTTTCAGTTCTCGTCCTCGCTGCATTTTCCCCCAAATAGTTAACGCAGGTACCCATTTACAGCGGGATCGACTGGAGCGTATCGGTAGCGAGAGCTAAACCCCATACCTTTGTTGTGAATAGCGAGTGTTCTACCACTACTTTTACAGGTGGTCTGGGGACCGCTCAAGTCTAATCGACCATTTTTTGTTTGGTCTTCCGTTCTAGATTCTACTGGCGCAGGTACGCCCTTTTCCACCCCAGACCGTAGTCCTTTGAGTGATACCAGGACGTTCTGACCAGAGTATGGATGTATGTGTGTATCTGTTTCTTAATTTTCTCTACACGTTTTAAAGTAGAGGTACGTTGGTTTCGCCGTCAGCTGAACTTACAAACTGTAACGGTGCTCAAAATTTCAGACGATGGTTAAGGATGGCGACACCAGAAAGTGTAAGCGAGTCATTAAGAGTGCATGTGTTTGATCATGAACAGGAAGGCCACTCAAGTCGGTAGTGCACTCATTGTCGCGGTGAAGTGGACACTACTGAAGTTTGTATATAGAGTGTATGATTGATGTCACAACGTAGCTGTCGTCATCACTATGCCACACAGGGTCGAAGAGTTGATTCAAAAAGTGCGTCTGTTTACCACAACGACCTTCTCAAAACCCTACACGATCAGAAGCTAGGCTTGTTGTTCTATGTAGATCTCGCGGGAAAAATTTGCAATTCCCTGAGAGTGTTGTAGAATATATGTAACTCTCCTTGAAGGGCTGGCCAGCTACGAGAAGCATCTTTCAGCCGGCAAGCCTTTCAATGAGAGTTTTGTTTATGCTTGGCCAGTTCATGAATGTGATATTGTCCATTGTGATGATTCTAAAAGGGCGAGCCTTGTGTCGTGGAAGCTTGAACTGCAATCCTATATGGGAAATTTGTATCTGCCTTGGGGATCTCTGAACTTATCACTGGGAAGAGAAAGGAATTAGTCACTGTCACCCCATGACACGTTGGGCAATGCTACTAAAAGCTGATATTCGGAAGACTAAGCTAGTCACTGTGATCTTATGAAATGTTGTACAATACTACTAAAAGCTGATATCTGGGAGACTATGTTCACTGCGATCTTATGACATGTTGTACAATGCTACTAAAAGCTGATATTTGGGAGAATAAACTGGTCACTGCGATCGTGCGACATATGTTGTGCAATGCTGCTAAAAGCTGATATTAGTGAGATTCTAAATCGACCCCCCCCCCCCCCCCCCCAGGACATACTAAATGTTTATATTTGTGACTACGAGTCAGCCCATGGCACACTCGGTAGACGTTTTGGACAGTGCTACTATTACATGCTATTTGCTTGACTTTCTCAAAGGCTATTAATTTCCCACAATTGAAACAAGCCTGGTGTGTGTGTGCAGTAGTCTTCTGGGATTGAAAAAAAGCTCTGTAAATGCTTTAATCAAGTTACATGAATAAAAGAAAGCTCTATAAACATTACGTAATATATAATATATAAGTAAATTAAATAGTAACTCGCGATTTCATGGATTGGGAGAAAGCGAATGATAAGAGAAGAGGAAAAAGAAGAAGAAGAAGAAAAAGAGAAAGCAGAAGAAGAAGAAGAAGAAGAAGAAGAAGAAGAAGAAGAAGGAGAGGAGGAGGATGAGGAGAAAAAACAATAATAAAATGAAGAAGTGGAAAAGTAGCAAACGACGACAATGGTGATGAAGAAGAAATAAATAGAAAAGTAGAAGAGACGAGAATGAAGAAGATTAAGAAATAAAAGAAGAAGAAGAGAAATAATAAGAAAAATAAAAATAAGAAGAAAAAGGAAGAAGGAAAGAAAGAAAGAAAGAAACAAACAAAAATAAAGAAATAAAGAAAGAGAAAAAGAAAAAGATGGGAAAAAGTAGAATTGCACATCCTTATATTTTCCTCATAAACTTGACGTGCCGTCCAGACTTGTCTTTTCACAATACAATTTATTAGGCAATTGTGGTGGGACAGGACATCATGTTGCTACTATGCTCTTCTAATGGACCCGGCAGATCTGGAGAACACGTTCCACCGTTTGTTTGTTCTGGATACATAGTCACTGTTTGTGTACCTAACTGCTCAGTAGAAGAATGTTCAGTGTGGCAGTGACCTGTTGGCAGTCTAAATGATGTCACTTAATCTCTTCCTGGTGAACAAAAAATGCTTGGGCTGTATCAGATTCTGGACATTCTCTGTGTCATTAGTCTTTGAAGTTAATGGTCGTAATTTAACGGGGGTTTTTTTTTTACAGGAAGCTCAGTGGAGACTATCGTTTGACCAGGTAAAACATACTGATTGGACATGTTAGGGTCAGGTAAAACATACTGATCGGGCATGTTAGTCGAGGTCAGGTAAAACATACTGATCGGGCATGTTAGTCGAGGTCAGGTAAAACATACTGATCGGACATGTTAGTCGAGGTCAGGTAAAACATACTGATCGGACATGTTAGTCGAGGTCAGGTAAAACATACTGATCGGGCATGTTAGTTAGGGTGAGGTAAAACATACTGATCGGACATGTTAGTTAGGGTCAGGTAAAACATACTGATCGGACATGTTAGTTAGGGTCAGGTAAAACATACTGATCGGACATGTTAGTTAGGGTCAGGTAAAACATACTGATCGGACATGTTAGTTAGGGTCAGGTAAAACATACTAGCCAAGACCCGCACTTTGACTGCCTCGCAGTTCTCCCTAGAAACGGGCTGTTTACATGGCTAACGAGGTGAGGGAGCTCCAAAATGTAAACTTACTCATCATGGACAATCAACAACAACAACAACAACAATAATAACAACAACAACAACAACAGCAATATATATAGCCATGCCTTCTTAGTTTTGCCTCTTCCTCTTTGACTCTTCATTGCCTCTTCCTCTTTGGCTCTTCATTGCCTCTTCCTCTTTGGCTCTTCATTGCCTCTTCCTCTTCAGCTCCTCATTGCCTCTTCCTCTTCAGCTCTTCATTGCCTCTTCCTCTTCAGCTCTTCATTGCCTCTTCCTCTTCAGCTCTTCATTGCCTTTTCCTCTTTGGCTCTTCATTGCCTCTTCCTCTTCAGCTCTTCATTGCCTCTTCCTCTTCACCTCTTCATTGCCTCTTCCTCTTCAGCTCTTCATTGCCTCTTCCTCTTTGGCTCTTCATTGCCTCTTCCTCTTTGGCTCTTCATTGCCTCTTCCTCTTCAGCTCTTCATTGCCTCTTCCTCTTTGGCTCTGCATTGCCTCTTCCTCTTCAGCTCTTCATTGCCTCTTCATCTTTGGCTCTTCATTGCCTCTTCCTCGTCAGCTCTTCATTGCCTCTTCCTCTTCAGCACTTCATTGCCTCTTCCTCTTTGGCTCTTCATTGCCTCTTCCTCTTTGGCTCTTCATTGCCTCTTCCTCTTTGGCTCTTCATTGCCTCTTCCTCTCTGGCTCTTCATTGCCTCTTCCTCTTCAGCTCCTCATTGCTTCTTCCCCTTTATCTCTTCATTGCCTCTTCCTCTTCAGCTCTTCATTGCCTTTTCCTCTTTGGCTCTTCATTGCCTCTTCCTCTTCAGCACTTCATTGCCTCTTCCTCTTTGGCTCTTCATTGCCTCTTCCTCTTCAGCTCTTCATTGCCGCTTCCTCTTTGGCTCTTCATTGCCTCTTCCTCTTCAGCACTTCATTGCCTCTTCCTCTTTGGCTCTTCATTGCCTCTTCCTCTTCAGCTCTTCATTGCCGCTTCCTCTTTGGCTCTTCATTGCCTCTTCCTCTTTAGCTCTTCATTGCCTCTTACTCTTCAGCTCTTCATTGCCTCTTCCTCTTTAGCACTTCATTGCCTCTTCCTCTTTGGCACTTCATTGCCTCTTCCTCTTTGGCTCTTCAATGCCTCTTCCTCTTTGGCTCTTCATTGCCTCTTCCTCTTTGGCTCTTCATTGCCTCTTCCTCTTCAGCACTTCATTGCCTCTTCCTCTTTGGCTCTTCATTGCCTCTTCCTCTTCAGCTCTTCATTGCCTCTTCCTCTTTGGCTCTTCATAGCTTCTTCCTCTTCAGCTCTTCATTGCCTCTTCCTCTTTGGCTCTTCATTGCCTCTTCCTCTTTGGCTCTTCATTGCCTCTTCCTCTTTGGCTCTTCATTGCCTCTTCCTCTTTGGCTCTTCATTGCCTCTTCCTCTTTGGCTCTACATTGCCTCTTCCTCTTTGGCTCTTCATTGCCTCTTCCTCTTTGGCTCTTCATTGCCTCTTCCTCTTTGGCTCTTCGTTGCCTTTTCCTCTTTGGCTCTTCATTGCCTCTTTCTCTTCAGCTCTTCATTGCCTCTTCCTCTTTGGCTCTTCATTGCCTCTTCCTCTTTGGCTCTTCATTGCCTCTTCCTCTTTGACTCTTCATTGCCTCTTCCTCTTTGGCTCTTCATTGTCTCTTTTTCTTTGGCTCTTTATTGCCTCTTTTTCTTTGGCTAACATGTTTGTCTCCTTATTTCCACATATCCTAAAGTGTGCAGGAATCCACTGAATTTTCACTCTGTTGTAATTGTAGCTTGTGTTTACTAGCGTCTCTAACAAGGTGTCTAATACCTTTATTTGGTGGTTTCTGTGAGCCATTATGACTAATCTGGAGCCTGTAGGGCAAACTATTTTTTCTTTGTCATGTACCTTGCTTTCCTTGATGGCTGTTACAGTTGTTCTTGGAGCCTCAAAGCAGCTCTAAAGCTGTTGCAAATAGTCCAGTGGCCACTGAGATTTTGAGTAAACGAACGTGGAATTCGTGTTACAGGGGATCGAGAGACGAAGAAGAGGAAAAAGAAGAATAAATTATAAGGTAATTTTGGAACAAGCTATGTCATCATAACTTAATTTGATGCTGTTATACTGGATTATAAGACTGCAGAGTCAGTATACAACCCGCTGCTTTTTCTTCACTTGATCTAACAAATCTTTGCTGCAAAGATGGAACCATAACTAGCTGTATAGCTACATTGCTCTTCTGTTTTAGTTCATTATAGATGCCGCCAGACCATGGATTTGCCGGGAATTCATAGTCGACGACTAACACTTGTGTTCACGGAAACGTGTTGTTGTTTTCCATTTGGACTTGTTTTCCATTTGGACTGGTTGATTCGTTCGTTTTGTGTGTTTTCTTCATTACGATTATCCTGGAATGGACATCCACCATATGAATAGCACTACGCTTAAACATGTGGCATATTTCACAGTATGGTTCACATGGAAAAGAACAGTGAACCAAATATCAAGAGACAGTTGGAAAAGAAAAAAAAGGAAAACCTCAATCTAGATAAAGAAGGGAACAAACTATGGAATTTATGCAGAGCCATGAATGACGAAACAACATCAAATAAACAAATTACCATCAAGCAAGTGTACAACATGCTTACCGAAAGAAAGCAGCAAACGCCTTTATAGAACATTATGCCAGAGCAAACTACATTGATGTCTCTACAGACAGGCATACAGACATTAGGGAAAAACAAAAGAGCCACGATAACATAAAGATTGCACCAGAGGAGGACATGATGACTAAACTAACGATGAATGAAATGAATGAGGCCATGAGAACTTTAAAGACAAAGAAATCGCCCGGAAAAGATGGGGTAACAAATGAAATGCTAATGGGGTTAGGCCAAACAGCAAAGCGGAAGTTACTGGCAGTTCTGAACCAAAGTTGGAAAAGGGGAATTGTACCGCAGGCATGGAAAGATGATGTACTTATACCAGTACCAAAAAAAGAAAGACATAGAACAGATCCAAATGGATACAGGCCTATCAGTCTACTGAGTTGTGTAGGTAAACTGATGGAGCGTATGATAAACACCAGACTGATGTGACATCTGTAAGAAAAACACATATTAATTCCACAGCAAGCAGGATTTAGACAACACAGATCCACTGAGGACCAGATCACCCTCATAGAACAGGAAATAGAGAATGCTTACCAAGAGAAAAAGCATACAGTAGCGGTTTGGGTGGATCTAGAGAAGGCATTTGACAAGGTGTGGAAAGAGGGACTTAAAGTCAAGCAACGAAGAAGTGAAGTATCTGGAAACATGTACAGATGGTTCAGCCACTACCTCCAAAACAGATCCAGCCAGAGTTCATGTACATGGTCAAATGAGCAAAAAGGTGACACTGGAGCAAGGAGTACCCCAAGGGGGAGTACTGTCACGCACCCTTTTTCTGGTGTATATAAACAACATCATAGAGAATATACTAAGAAGAGTCCGCAGCTCCATGTTTGCAGACGATCTGGCTATGTGGACATCCGAAAAAAATCTCACCATAGCAAACAATCGGATGCAGCAGGCCCTAACATCGTTGGAAGAGTGGGTGAAATCATGGCTGGTCCAAATAAATGAAGAAAAACCAACATGTACAATATTCTCGCTTTCAAATAAACCACAGAACACCAAAATAAGTCTTAACGGCAAATATCTGCGGCCAAACGTCAACCCAAAGAACTTGGGCGTCACATTTAATCGGCGCATGACATGGAAAAGTCAGATCGAGAGAAACCGAATGAGAGCCAGACAAAGAATGGCAATCATAAGGAAACTTGCTGGCACAAGCTGGGGAGCAGACGAAAGAATGTTCAAGAAACTGTACACTGGAAGAGTGAGACCAGTTCTCGAGTATGGCATTGCGGCATAGACAACAGCAGCAAAGGCGAACTTTGATAAAATTAGCAAACTTCTAAACCAAGCCATGAGAGTTATAACAAGTGGCATGAAATCAACGCCAATTGTAGAACATGAAAAGATTACAAATCTACAATCCATGACCGACAGAAGAGACTCAGAGCCCAGCAGCAAGCACAGAATCTAAGAAGACTGGCAGACCATCCAATGCATCAGAGAATAAATAGATTTGGAAAAAGGAAACTAAAGCGGAGAAACTTTGCAGAAATAGCCAAAGCAAAGATGAGCGAAGACCCTATAAACTTCATAACAACACCAAAGCCCACCCCTACTGTACGCAAACCCACATGGAAGCAGCATATTACTCCGGGGGTGGTAGAAAATTTACCAGGAATTGGAAATAAGAACAGGCAGACTGAAAAAAAAGAAGAGACATAACCCTCAGATACATAGCGGAAAACTACCCAAGCATGGACTGGACCCATGCATACACCGACGGCTCTGTAACAAACACAAAACAGAATGGAGGGGCAGGGGTATTCCTCAGCCTAACAAATGGTAGAAAAATAACACTGTCAGTGGCAACTGGAAAATACTAAAGCAATTTCAGAGCGGAGGCAGAAGCACTGAAGGCTGCAGTAAAAGCAATGCTGACAGGCGAAAGCAATGAAAGCCAGATAGTCCTGTTTACAGATGCCCTGGCCGTGGTTACAGCGCCAGAAAAATACTGAACTTAATGATTTATGAGCAGTACTCTGTCAACTATGCCAGCAGTCTGCACCAAAAAGAGTAGTGGTACAGTGGGTTCCATCCCACTGTAACATGCGAGGCAACGAGGAGGTAGACAGACTGGCAAAAGAAGGTGCAAGACTACCACAACCAGATTCTAGTGTCACCTACGAAGAGTCCAAAAGGTTTATTAGGGCCAGATACATGGCCTAATGGGAATTAGAACATACTGGCTACACAAAAAATGATGCGTACTACTAGCTGAACAGAAGAGAGCAGGTCGTGGTCTTCAGACTCCGCACAGGCCACAACAGACTGAGGCACCATCTGTTCAATAAACTGAAGATAGGTGGCACTGACGAATGCACCTGTGGGACAGTGAAGATGACCGTTGAACATCTGCTGCAAAATTGTCGACATACGAGGATCAGAGAAAGTACATGTGGCCATCACCAGTGGCAACACTAGACAAGCTCTATGGCAGTGTTGACAGCCTCAAGATGACAGCTGCTTTCTTCGAACAAATTCAAGTTGACGTCTGACAGCGTACGAAGAAGAAGAACTTCACGAGATTGTCGCCAGTCGCCCTAGCTGAAGACAGTGTCGTTGTATGAAATTTAGACACAACTGTAATGAGCTGCCACCTTGAGAGAGATGGGCTCCGTCAGGTGTGTAGCGGCCCAAGACTCACCGTTGTTGTATGGCGAGAGCTGGTACTACAAACTGCAATAACGGTGCCTCGACTACATTCTAGGTTATGGAACTGATGATGATGATGATGCTCTAAAAAATAACTATGCTCTTCCAATTTATTCTAGAATGCATTATTTGACCCTGCCTCCTCTATTTTCAGAGGCAATGCATTCCAAGGGATGGGGGGGGGGGGGGGGGGGGGTGGGTACGCTGTACTTTGAAAACACCAATTATAGTTTAATGCATCCTTTCCTTTGATTATCTTACAATCCTGTATTAAATCACATCGAATTCTTCTCTTTTCTAGACACTGTATAACGGTTTAATATGAAATAAATTTCCAGAAACTTGAAATGTGAAAACATAAACACGTTGACGCAGAATACGAACAAGAAGTCTAGCATTGGTCATCTTACACCGCAGGGAAGAAGGAAAGGAGGATAATGATGGCAAATGTCATTTTTTTCTCTCATTCACATTGTTTGTCCAAACGGAATGGGTTGTGCTGTGTTTTGTGCCAAACGGACAAGTCCATGCAACTATAGTATCCCTTTAATCCAAGAGTTTATTAAATTTGTATGTGGCTCTTTTTGTCTTAACCGACAGTTTTAATCGGATGAAAGTTTCGTTTGACAGCTCTTTTTACCGCTGATCGTGCCTGTGTCAGACATGCACACTTTACGACACTCGGTGTAGGTTTTGGATATATGGTTATTTACTTTTGCGCTGTTGTCGCTTGCTTTCTAACGTGTTTTTTAGCATTTCGTCGAAATTCACTATACCTCTAAATAATGTTTGTTTCTTAATCAACTCAATATTCCGCCATATCCTCTCACTATTAAATGTCTAGGAAGCCGTCGTTCATTGTCTTACATATATCTTTGTATCTTAGCACTGGTCTACCTACAAGTCTCTTCCCCTCGGAAATTTCACCAAAAAGCACCTGTGTAGGTAAGCGGCTGTTTTCCATTTTTCTCACATGTCCCAGTCACCTCAGTCTTTTACTGCTGAGTGTCTCCATGATGGATTGCAGCTTGACTCGATATAGTACCTCAGTGTTCGTAATTGTGTCCTGTCACTTGATTTTCATTATTTTGTTGAAGACAATGAAGATGAAAGGTGTTGAAGCCTATCTCGTGTTTTGAGTATATGGCCCACACTTCGGAGCCAAACAATAAGGTGTTAAGAACTGTCGTAGGACATTTTTTCCATTGCTGGGGTAGTCGAGGGGTTTTGAAGGCTGAGGACTACATACCGCTTCGCCACTGTTGTCACCACGTCGTGTGCTGGCTATGTTTGTTTATTTCACTCCCAACAGAAAATCAACATATACCATACCGGGAATTCGAACCGCTGCCCTCCTTGTAGGCAAACAGGCCTCGAAACTATTCAGCCACGCGGTTAAAAACACTGACCCGATATATCTGAGTTTTCATTTGTATTCTTAATTTATTAATTTTCCACACTCTTTTGAATAATCTACCAAATTGCTGCATTTCCTACCCGTGTACTAAAATCTTCTTCAAGTGAGAGGGCGTCTGTGATAATTGACCGCAAATAACACAATTTGTATGTATGCGCAATTAAGTTGTCGTTTAAAGTTATACTTGTTGTTGTAGCTCCTTGACTTAGAACTGCCTTCTTCGTAACACTTATAATCAGAGAGAACACATCACAAGTCTTGGCCATGTTGTTAATTAGGTAGACTCAATGTATGCAACAAGGGCAGGGTCGTTGGAGAAAATACGATTCACAAGAAGAAGCTGAATAGTTTTTTGTGTGTTGGCTCTCAAGTGAGCTATCAGATCTAGTGAGAATGAAGACATTGCCAATAGCATCAAGAAGGGCATCGTCCAGCAGGGCTGTAAAGAAGATATCAAAGAAAATAGGAGCAAAGACACAGCCCTTTTTCACTTCAATCTTAACCTAACGGATGTCAGATGTACTGTCGCCGGACTGTGCCCTGGCTCTCGTGTCCTGGTGAAACACGACAATGAGTTTGAGAAGGCTTGGGAGGGAATATTGGACAACCAATGCACTCCTGTACCTAAGGTAATCTAAGTCTGCAGACTGCGTCACACGCCTTAGTGAGATCAAGGAACAGTGATGACGTGTGGTCTTTCTTGCTCTCTGCATTTTCTTTGGAGTTGGAAGAAAGTAAAAAATCATTTTCGCTGTTGACCGAGCTGCAGTGGTCAGCGAACCAAAGCTGACTGCTAGCGTCAGGGCCAGCGAACCAGAGCTGCCAAGACCCTTCTACACCTCCGCGCGGTGATCCTGGATAACAAGCTGCAACAAAGCAGACTGGCTAAGTAGATGAGATCGAAGAGGGAATGCTAACCCGGTACTCAAAAATGTCTTCCTGAAGCCGGATGTGTTGGTCCGAAAGGTGCAAATATCGTAGTCAAGCTGTAAACTACGACACAACGCGTTCCGTTCTCTGGACTTCATTCTGCTACTTAAGCCATTTCAGGGTTTGGTAGCGGGAGATTGAGAACGAACGAAGCCAAGCCAAGCCAATCTCCACTGTGATTCCAAATGAAAAGGTTCTGCAAGTTTCTGTAGTCGCTTGTGTATGATACCTGCAAACGTCTTGCCCGTTGAACTTGATAAGGGAGATTCCTCTGTAGTTGTTACAATCTCCTTTGTCCACTCTATTCTTGTAGAGTGTCACTGTCATAGAATACTGCTTGTCATGGGGAAATTTGCCGTCTATCCAGCGGTGGAAAAGGAGATTGTAGTAATGAGGCAAGAGAACATCCATAATTTTCTTGATGACTTCCCCAGGAAGTAGGATACACAGGCAGAGCAATCTCTGGGATGTTTAGAGAGAGTTATGGTAGGGGGATACACAGGCAGGGCAACTACTGGGATGTTTAGAGATGGTTATGGTAGGGAGATATACAGAGCAATCACTGGGATGTTGAGAGAGGGTTATGGTAGGGAGATACACAGGCAGGGCAATCACTTAGTTGTTGAGAGAGGGTTATGGTAGGGGGATACACAGAGCAATCACTGGGATGTTGAGAGAGGGTTATGTTAGGGGGATACACAAACAGGGCAAATCACTGGGATGTTGAGAGAGGGTTATGGTAGGCGAAAACAAAGGCAGAGCAAATCACTTAGTTGTTGAGAGAGGGTTATGGTAGGGGGATACAAAGGCAGAGCAAATCACTTAGTTGTTGAGAGAGGGTTATGGTAGGGGGATACACAGCAAATCACTGGGATATTGAGAGAGGGTTAGGGTAGGCGGATACACACAGCAAATCACTGAGATGTTGAGAGATGGTTATGGTAGGGAGATATACAGAGCAATCACTGGGATGTTGAGAGAGGGTTATGGTAGGGAGATACACAGGCAGGGCAATCACTTAGTTGTTGAGAGAGGGTTATGGTAGGGGGATACACAGAGCAATCACTGGGATGTTGAGAGAGGGTTATGTTAGGGGGATACACAAACAGGGCAAATCACTGGGATGTTGAGAGAGGGTTATGGTAGGCGAAAACAAAGGCAGAGCAAATCACTTAGTTGTTGAGAGAGGGTTATGGTAGGGGGATACAAAGGCAGAGCAAATCACTTAGTTGTTGAGAGAGGGTTATGGTAGGGGGATACACAGCAAATCACTGGGATATTGAGAGAGGGTTAGGGTAGGCGGATACACACAGCAAATCACTGAGATGTTGAGAGATGGTTATGGTAGGGAGATATACAGAGCAATCACTGGGATGTTGAGAGAGGGTTATGGTAGGGAGATACACAGGCAGGGCAATCACTTAGTTGTTGAGAGAGGGTTATGGTAGGGGGATACACAGAGCAATCACTGGGATGTTGAGAGAGGGTTATGGTAGGTAGATACACAGGCAGGGCAATTACTGGGATGTTGACAGAGGGTTATGGTAGGGGGATACACACAGCAAATCACTGAGATGTTGAGAGAGGGTTATGGTAGACGGATACACATGCAGAGCAAATCACTGAGATGTTGAGAGAGGGTTATGGTAGGCGAAAACAAAGGCAGAGCAAATCACTTAGTTGTTGAGAGAGGGTTATGGTAGGGGGATACACACATCAAATCATTGGGATATTGAGAGAGGGTTAGGGTAGGCGGATACACACAGCAAATCACTGAGATGTTGAGAGAGGGTTATGGTAGGGGGATACACAGAGCAAATCACTGGGATGTTGAAAGAGGGTTATGGTAGGCGGATACAAAGGCAGAGCAAATCACTTAGTTGTTGAGAGAGGGTTATGGTAGGGGGATACACACAGCAAATCACTGAGATGTTGAGAGAGGGTTATGGTAGACGGATACACAGGCAGAGCAAATCACTGAGATGTTGAGAGAGGGTTATGGTAGGCGAATACAAAGGCAGAGCAAATCACTTAGTTGTTGAGAGAGGGTTATGGTAGGGGGATACACACAGCAAATCACTGGGATATTGAGAGAGGGTTAGGGTAGGCGGATACACACAGCAAATCACTGAGATGTTGAGAGAGGGTTATGGTAGGGGGATACACACAGCAAATCACTGGGATATTGAGAGACGATTAGTTGAGCAACATACACAGACAGAGGGACCCAGTTGGTTGTTGCTTGAATTGAACGTCTTCCCTTTACTAAGCCAACTCTCAGTGAAAGGTGAAGACTTCATGATCAGATTGAACGTCTTGAGAAATTCTTTAAATGGGCAGTGCTCTCGACATCAAGAAATCTGTGCAGGAGATTACGCTGGTCATGAAATGGACAATTTGATTTACTGTGAACACAAGTTTTGCTGATGTCATGGGCCGCACTGCATACACACATCTTCTGTAGTGGTGTTCCAATCAGAGAAATCTATTCTGACGATTAGCTGCAACGTCTAAGTTTGATCCAATAGTTGCTGGAGTTCCATCGGTTGATATCCCATTTTGCTTTTCACGCGCAAAATCGGGGCGGAGGTCATATGCGGCCTGCCGGCTATTCCATGTACTTGCCTGTGTTAGATAATCATGGATCACTGACGTAACACATACACCTTTGTCTGCATACCTTCACACCCTCACACAGGGATATCGGCAATGATCGTGATTGTAGAAGAGAGCGAAGGTGTATAGAGGAACTAATACAAGCACGACCCGGCATTTCTAGAGACATGAACCGAGGTTTGGGATGTCGACATGTGAGGTCTTCCGGTTAAAGGTCAACTTTATTGTTATCTTCCAGTGTCACGTGCAGTCACGATTAACCTGCTTCAGGTGTTAATTGTTTATTTGTTTGGTGTTTGATAAAATCGGCGACTGCTACTGGCTCTGACTTCGGTAACTGCTACTGGCTATGACTTCGGCAACTGCTTCTGGCTATGACTTTGGTAACTGCTACTGGTTATGACTTCGGCACTGCTACTGGCTATGACTTCGGAAACTGCTACTGGCTATGACTTCGACAACTGCTACTGGCTATGACTTCGGCAACTGCTACTGGCTATGACTTTAGTAACTGAGGTGTCGTTCAGAAATTTTTTTTTAAATTTTATGTGTTTTCCTTATTAGTTTCAACAGGCGGAGGCGCGCCTATTCCACCGCAGACCGTAGTCAATTGGGCGATATTAGGACACATACACCAGTGCTTGGATGCAGTGTGCGTCTGTATGCACCTATGCTAAGTTTGTGCGCTTCAAAAGCCAGCCCAACCAAAGTGACCTAGAGGCATTTAACCCTCAATCCACCTAATTGTGTGACCAAGAGACATTTAACCCTCAATCCACCTAATTGTGTAACCAAGAGGCATTTAACCCCTCAGTCCACCTAATTGTGTGACCAAGAGGCAATTAACCCTCAATCCACCTAATGGTGTGACCTAGAGGCATTTAACCCTTAATCCAGCTAATTGTGTGACCTAGAGACATTAACCATTAATCCACTTAATTGTGTGACCTAGAAGCATTTAACGCTCTATCCACCTAATTGTGTGACCTAGAGGCATTTAACCCTCAATCCACCTTATTGTGGATTAGGTAACCATGCGCATAGAAATGTTGCAGGGTGCCTACACATATGTCGCATTCACTCACACAATTTCCCCCTTCACATATATATCAAAATATAATATTTTCCCGCGGAATTTCCTGTCCTTCTGCCGACTTTCAAGGTCAGACAGCAGACGCCACGTTACCCTTCGAACAGCTACCACACAACACCAGTAAGGAATAGCAGACACAGGTCAGTATTCATCTAGAAACACAACGACATTTGCACATTTAGAATATACATTTTCAAGAACAATTCACACAAACACTCGGACATGTTGTAGAACAATATTATAAAGTAGTTACCCAGCACGACCTCTGGCTTCTGCATATTTTACCTGGCACCTCGATCCTAAACAAATGTGTTACCTCTGTGCACTTGTCACTATAAATAATAGAGTATAGGTTCAACACTGTTTTTGGGTTTGCCCTGACCAGATGCACATGTCACTCTAAATGATAGAGTATGTGACCAACACTGTTTTTGAGTTTGCCCTGACCAGGTGCACATGTCACTCTAAATGGGGGAGTATAGGTCCAAAACCGTTTTGGGTTTGACCTGACCAGATGCACATCTCACTGTAAATGATAGAGTATGTGACCAACACTGTTTTTGGGTTTGCCCTGACCAGATGCACATCTCACTGTAAATGATAGAGTATGTGACCAACACTGTTTTTGGGTTTGCCCTGACCAGATGCACATGTCACTCTAAATGATAGAGTATGTGACGAACACTGTTTTTGAGTTTGCCCTGACCAGGTGCACATGTCACTCTAAATGGGGGAGTATAGGTCCAAAACTGTTTTGGGTTTGACCTGACCAGATGCACATCTCACTGTAAATGATAGAGTATGTGACCAACACTGTTTTTGGGTTTACCCTGACCAGGTGCACATGTCACTCTAAATGGGGGAGTATAGGACAAACACTGTATTTGGTTTGCCTTGATCTCGTGCACCTGACATTCCGAACCTGACCAAATAACGTGTTTTGTTTATTATGACAAGATTGCATACAATCTTATTTGCAATGTTGTTTCAGTAGTAATGTTGTTTATTAACATTGGCTTCTTTTTTTTCCAAATTAAAAGACAGATTCAAATTAAGAATCAACTGATAGCAAGTCTTTCTGTGAGCAATTAGAAAAGGGTTTTAGGTTTTCTTTATTTTTCAAAAATTTGTTTCTATATGTGCATGCGTGTGCTATCTTAGATTATGGTTGTTGTTGTTCAATGCTCACATTGAGTAACCTTAATGTTTTTGGTCGCCTTAAAATGAGCGTGAAGTGGAGGATTGCTGATGAAGATGGACCTGTGATCTTCTGTGCTGTGCCATACTTAGCTTCGTCTGCGTGTCACTTACTCCTATAGAGATTATGTCTTTCCACACCTGGTTAGCCGGACTACCAGCCAGAGAAAACTGTCTGGTAGTGAGGTGGGGTTCTTGGTCAGCATGTTTCACGCGACCCAACATAACATTTCTGATCAGTACGTTTTACCTCACCCTGCCTAACATTGTCTGATCAATATGTTTTACTACACCCCACCTAACATTGTCTGCTCAATATGTTTTACTACACCTCACCTAACATTGTCTGCTCAATATGTTTTACTACACCCCACCTAACATTGTCTGCTCAATATGTTTTACCTCACCCCACCTAACATTGTCTGCTCAATATGTTTTACCTCACCCTGCCTAACATTGTCTGATCAATATGTTTTACCTCACACTGCCTAAATTGTTCGATCAGTATGTTTCACCTGGCCCCGCCTAACATGTCTGATCAGTATGTTTCACCTGGCCCCGCCTAACATGTCTGATCAGTATGTTTCACCTGGCTGCGCCTACTATGCCTGATCAGTATGTTTCACCTGGCCCCGCCTAAAATGTCTGATCAGTATGTTTCACCTGGCCCCGTCTAACATTATCTGATCAGTATGTTTCACCTGGCTGCGCCTACCATGCCTGATCAGTATGTTTCACCTGGCAGCGTCTAACATGTCTGATCAGTATGTTTCACCTGGCCCCGCCTAACATTGTCTGATCAGTATGTTTCACCTGGCTCCGCCTAACATTGTCTGATCAGTATGTTTCACCTGGCCCAGCCTAACATGTCTGATGAGTATGTTTCACCTGGCTGCGCCTAAAATGTCTGATCAGTATGTTTCACCTGGCCCCGCCTAACATTGTCTGATCAGTATTTTTCACCTGGCTCCGCCTAACATTGTCTGATCAGTACGTTTCACCTGGCTGCGCCTAACATGTCTGATGAGTATGTTTCTCCTGGCTGCGCCTAACATGTCTGATCAGTATGTTTCACCTGGCCCCGCCTAACATTGTCTGATCAGTATGTTTCCCCTGGCCCAGCCTAACATGTCTGATGAGTATGTTTCACCTGGCTGCGCCTAACATGTCTGATCAGTACGTTTCACCTGACCTCGCATAACATGTCTTATCAGTTTGTTTCACCTGGCTGCGCCTAACATGTCTGATCAGTATGTTTCACCTGGCCCCGCCTAACATTGTCTGATCAGTATGTTTCACCTGGCTGCGCCTAACATGTCTGATCAGTACGTTTCACCTGGCCTCGCCTAACATTGTCTGATCAGTACGTTTCACCTGACCTCGCATAACATGTCTGATCAGTATGTTTCACCTGGCCCCGCCTAACATTGTCTGATCAGCATGTTTCACCTGGCCCCGCCTAATATTGTCTGATCAGTATGTTTCACCTGGGACAGCCTAACATTGTCTGATCAGTATGTTTCACCTGACCCCGCCTAACATTGTCTGATCAGTATGTTTCACCTGGCCCAGCCTAACATTGTCTGATCAGTATGTTTCACCTGGCCCAGCCTAACATGTCTGATCAGTACGTTTCACCTGGCCCCGCCTAACATGTCTGATGAGTACGTTTCACCTGACCTCGCATAACATGTCTGATCAGTATGTTTCAGCTGGCTGCGCCTAAACATGTCTGATCAGCATGTTTCACCTGGCTGCGCCTAATATGTCTGATCAGTACGTTTCACCTGGCCCAGCCTAACATGTCTGATAAGTATGTTTCACCTGGCCCCGCCTAACATTGTCTGATCAGCATGTTTCACCTGGCCCAGCCTAACATGTCTGATCAGTACGTTTCACCTGGCCCCGCCTAACATTGTCTGATCAGTATGTTTCACCTGGCCCCGCCTAACATTGTCTGATCAGCATGTTTTGCCGTATTGACGTCAGTATCCTCTCCCCAACTTCTCAGAACCCGTGAGTGGCTCAATGGCAGTTAAAGTGTGAAAGGCGTTAACCGCAGAAGTATTTCCGCGGTTACGTTGAAGTACGTATCTTCAATGAGGTATTTACGTAACAGAAGACAACAGCATCAAACTTCGTCAGCAGGACAGTACATCCTTGCTAGAAAGGTCATGACAACTTTGTACGAACACTTAGAGGGCAGACAGTGCTGGAAACCTACTTGGAAGTCAAGATGAACTGGTTCAGATGGGAGTTGTCCGGACCACTCTTGACGTCACTTGTGTAACCCTTCAACTCCGGGGGAACGATGAGTTCGAAAACAGGGCTTATCCATTTCTCAGGTCGATAGGGCTTGGCTTGGCTTCGTTCGTTCTCAATCTCCTGCTACCAAACCCTGAAAGGGCTTAAGTAGCAGAATGTAGTCCAGAGAGTGGAAAGCGTTGTGTCGTAGTTTACAGCTTGACTGAAATATTTGCACCTTTCGGTCCAACCCATCCGACTTCAGCAAGCATTTTTTGAGTACCGGGTTAGCATTCCCTTTTCGATCCCTTCTCCTTTGCCAGTCTGCCCTGTTGCAGGATCCAGGATCACCACATGGAGGTGTAGAAGGGTCTTGGCAGCTCTGGTTCCCTGGCCCTGACGCTAGCAGTCTGCTATGGGTCGCTCACCATTGCAGCTCATGCGCTGCTCAGAATCTTGGGTTCGATGGGTCGGTTAGATACTCGCCTAGGAGATAAAGATCTGACAACAAACATTTTGTATATGATAATAAAATAAATTACTTTTTCGGCCTATGTAGACGGTCATGAAACAGGTGTGTCCTTTCATTTCACCAGACGGGTCGTTTCTCCTTTTGACGTACACGATTATTGTCGAGTTTCTCTCTCAGAGTAGCTTCAAATTTATCTCTCCGAGTAGCTTCACGTTTCTCTCTCCGAGTAGCTTCACGTTTCTCTCTCCGAGTAGATTCACGTTTCTCTTCTCCGAGAAGCTTCACGTTTCTCTCTCCGAATAGCTTCACGTTTCTCTCTCCGAGTAGCTTCAAATTTATCTCTCCGAGTAGCTTCACGTTTCTCTCTCCGAATAGCTTCACGTTTCTCTCTCCGAGTAGCTTCACGTTTATCTCTCAGAGTAGCTTCACGTTTCTCTCTCCCAGTAGCTTCACGTTTCTCCCTCCGAGTAGCTTCACGTTTCTCCCTCCGAGTAGCTTCACGTTTCTCCCTCCGAGTTAATTCACGTTTCTCTCTCCGAGTAGCTTCACGTTTCTCTCTCCGAGTGGCTTCAAGTTTCTCTCTCCAAGTAGCTTCAAGTTTCTCTCTCCGAGTAGCTTCAAGGATCTCTCTCCGAGTTGCTTCAAGTTTCTCTCTCCGAGTAGCTTCACGTTTCTCTCTCCGAGTAGCTTCAAGTTTCTCTCTCCGAGTAGCTTCAAGTTTCTCTCTCCGAGTAGATTCAGATGCCGTTAGGCCATTTGGGGGTGATGTCTTCCATGTGGTTCTCACTGCGGCTGAGTTTTCCCAAGCATTATGGTCCATGGAAGAGTCTGTCATTGATGTCTTGTGGTAAATGGAAAAGTCTGTCACTGATGTCTTGTGGTCCATGGAAAAGTCTGTCACTGATGCCTTGCAAACATCTTTATATCTGAGCTGGGGTCTGCCTGGGAGTCTCCTCCCGTCTGACAGCTCACCATACATTATATGTTTTAGAATGCGGCTATTGTCCATTCTACTAACCTGACCAAGCCAGGTCAGTCTTCTAGCACGTAACAGTCCTAAAGCAGAAGAAATATTTGCGCGTTGATGTACTTCTGTGTTTGTTTTCTTGTCCTGCCTCCTGATGTTCATAATTTTCCGCAGGCAGCGAAGGTGAAAAGTGTTAGACATCTCTCTTGCCTAGAGTATGTTGTCCATGTCTCTGATGCGTACAAAAGAGCACTGAGAACACAGGCCCGATATATATGCATTTATGTCTGCAAAGTTAGTTTAATATTTCTCTACGCCCTCTTGAAAAGGCCGCCAAAAGTAGTCGCTGCTCTTCCAATTATTATATTTATTTCCTCGTCTAGAGAGAGGGCGCTTGTAATTGTTGACCCGAGATAGCTAACATTTTTGGTTGATGCTAGGAGATTGTCATTGAGAGTTTGCTGGATTGACGGTACCTGACCATTGAGAGTGATGTTTGCTGGATTGACGTTACCTGACCATTGAGAGTGATGTTTGCTGGATTGACGGTACTTGACCATTGAGAGTGATGTTTGCTGGATTGACGGTACCTGACCATTGAGAGTGATGTTTGCTGGATTGACGTTACCTGACCATTGAGAGTGATGTTTGCTGGATTGACGTTACCTGACCATTGAGAGTGATGTTTGCTGGATTGACGGTACCTGACCATTGAGAGTGATGTTTGCTGGATTGACCTTACCTGACCATTGAGAGTGATGTTTGCTGGATTGACGGTACCTGACCATTGAGAGTGATGTTTGCTGGATTGACGGTACCTGACCATTGAGAGTGATGTTTGCTGGATTGACGTTACCTGACCATTGAGAGTGATGTTTGCTAGATTGACGGTACCTGACCATTGAGAGTGATGTTTGCTGGATTGACGTTACCTGACCATTGAGAGTGATGTTTGCTGGATTGACGGTACCTGACCATTGAGAGTGATGTTTGCTGGATTGACGGTACCTGACCATTGAGAGTGATGTTTGCTGGATTGACGGTACCTGACCATTGAGAGTGATGTTTGATGGATTGACGGTACCTGACCATTGAGAGTGATGTTTGCTGGATTGATGGTACCTGACCATTGAGAGTGATGTTTGCTGGATTGACGTTACCTGACCATTGAGAGTGATGTTTGCTGGATTGACGTTACCTGACCCCAGGACCACTGTCTTTGACATGGTTATTGACATCGACAACAAATCGCTGAGGTTGGCTAGCTCTTACCTGGAAGAGTGAAAAGTGAAATTAGTAGCATGCCGATTAAAGTGAGCTCACAAGCCAACCTCACCTCCTCGGGTTACACACTGGGCAACTAGAACCGTGAGGCTCTAGGCTAACGAGGCAATGGCTCGCCTAGGGAAGGGGGGGGGGGGCGGGCTCCTTCAGTTTACTTGCAGATGTTGGCCCACCGCAGCTTGGAGAAGAGATGGGCGCCGCCAGGTGATTTCAAGCCTAAGAATCACACATGAGGACCAAATCGAAATCTATTATACCGGATCGGTCGCAGCCCGGGTCAGAGAGGGTTGGCGTGAAATTTTCATGTCTTCATGTGTGCCCCAACGACCTGATGGGTTACGGGATTAACTGAACAAATCGCATGCCCCGGCTAATCTGTCACTTACAGATTACAAAGTGGCCTCATCATGATCCACATGGGTAGCATCGTCAGCCAAAAGAAGGTCTCTGAGTAGGTCTTCCGTGGTTTTTGTCTTTGCTCTTACTCGGGCTAGGTTGTAGAGCTAACCATCAGATATGGTGCGAATGTAGACGTCACAAAGAGGATTTACGAAAGTATTTTCCAGGACAGCAAATAGTCTAGAATAAAGATAGCCAAACGTTAGAGAATTAGCCTTAAATAAATGCATGTTGAATTCGAATACAATGTACGGTCCTGATAACAGTAGAATTGACGGCCCTGATAACAGTAGAATTGACGGCCCTGATAACAGTACAATGCACGGCCCTGATAACAGTAGAATTGACGACCCTGATAACAGTACAATGCACGGCCCTGATAACAGTAGAATTGACGACCCTGATAACAGTACAATTGACGGCCTTGATAACAGTACAATGTACGGCCCTGATAACAGTAGAATTGACGGCCCTGATAACAGTACAATGTACGGCCCTGATAACAGTAGAATTGACGGCCCTGATAAAAGTAGAATTGACGGCCCCGATAACAGTCGAATTGCCGGCCCTGAAAACAGTACGATGAAACAAGCGTAATATAGACAGCCACATATATGACCTTGTCATTGTCGTTTATTTCTAATGACAAGCAAAATGAAAAAGAAGGAATCATCCATTTTCTATAGGATACTATCCACTGTCTCGTGCCCAGGTCGGGTGGTGGCTGCTTCATCTTCTCAGTAAAGTGTCGTTTATGAATCGGACACAGCAGCATTATGGGCTCCGTCTGTGACCAATTAAGCGAGACTCCGTCATTGTTTTCAACTTTGGCACCGTCTTGATATCAAGTACTCACCGAGGAACGAATGACAGTACGGGCAGAACAATACTATCGTAATCAAAATACGCTGTCTTGGATCCTTTTTAAATCGATGGGAAAATAAGAATAGGGTGAGATGGCCATTTGCCTTCCTCACTGCCTTGATTTCCCTAGTCGAGCGTGCAGCATAGTCGACAGTAAGCTGGCTTGCTGTACTGGAATTACACCATGCCTGGGTTCGAATTCACGGGCGGACAGAAAACAATCCTTGTCGTTGTTTGTACATAGTACGATCGCTATTTCAGTCGACCCAGTTGTAAATGGGTACCGATGGGGAGTATTCGTTGGGGAAGCTATAAACAGAAATAAGGGTACTAACCGCTCCACCTTACATAGACTGCGGTTTAGTACACGAAGAGTTATCTTCCTCTTCAGCGACATTTGTTGCTATGGGACTGACCTTCACCTTTACTTTGTGCCCCTAATCGTAGATCAGGCACCCATTTACAAAGTGACTCCCTATACAGCCGGGTCGACTGAAGCGTGCCGGCAATTAGTATTAAACCCCGGCTTTTGCCATGAATGGCGAGCTCTCTACAACTACACTAACCAGGATGTTGTATCGAGCTTATTTACAGTGACAATAGCAACTTAAGACGAAAAATAAAACCTTTTGTTTCTGAAAGCCCATTCAGACTGCGAGACCGGTGCCTTGCTTAGCTTACGCGTATATCCTGTACTGCGTTGTATTCCCTGTTGAAATGGACAGAACCACAGTTACCTTCAAAGCATGTCACCAAAGATGACTAAAGAATTGTGTGCATGGGACTAGCAGCCTCATTAAGTAAAACCATTGCTTTTTAAAACCACTGCTGCAAGTGCTGGGAAACACTCTCTGTAAATGGATCACATGCAGTGGTAGCTCGATGCTTCTCTTGGATCTGAACAGCTAATATAACATAAAAGGGTCACATGCATTGATACATTTATGATTCTCTTGAAGCTAAACAGCCAATCAAACATAAATGGGTCACATGCAATGGTAGCTCTATACTTCAAGTGAACCTCAACGGCCAATCACACATAAATGGGCCACATGCAGCGGTAGCTCTATGCTTGTCTTGACGCTAAACAGCCAATCAGACATAAATGGGTCACATACAGTGGAAGCTCTATGCTTCTATTGGAGCTAAACGACCAATCAAATCTGAACTCACATCCGATAATTAATACCTAGAAATATTATGTTAACGTTTTAACAATGCATTGAATCGCACCCTTTCACATAGACATTACGATGATTTGTTGAATTCTAATGATCTCCACTTGAGATAAAGTTCGTGGTATAAAGTTATCTGCTAGGGTACTTTATTTTTCAGATAATAAATGAACCATAATATTAAGTTCAATGCGCGAGCATCAATAAATTTGAGCAGTTGTCAGGGCATTAAAATTGAGCCACACTTGGAGTGTGCAATCAATTTTGTCACTTAAGGTTCAAACGATTCAAAAAAACTTTGAACAATTCAAAGGAAAAGAATGGAATTTTAAAGATTAGGTTCCATTTATCTGTCCAATGTCTTCAAATAATCGTTTTGCAAAGTAAGGCTATTCATTTTCTTCTTTTTTTTTTTTCTTCTTTTTCTTCTTTTCCTTCTTCTTCTTCTTCTTCTTCAAATCGTGAAAAGGGTTTTGTAAGTAGCAGGATATTGTCCGGAATGCGCTGTGTCGTAGTTTACAGCTTGACTGCAATATTTGCACCTTTCAGTCCGACCCATCCAACTTTAGCATGGTAGTTTTGGGGTAGCCTTCCCGCTTCGATCTCTTCTCCTAGCCAGTCTGCTCTGTTGCATCATGTAATCCAGGATCAAAGCTGTTCATTTGATCAATGTGTTTATTGAGCATGTATATTGGTCAAGGCTCGATTTTTGTTGTTTTTATTATTCCTGATGAAAGTACCTATACGAAGCTCCATTACTTAGTAAATCTAGAAATTTAGTGGCCTAGGGTTTGTTATCTCGGTTTACAATCGAAGTATACCAGGTTCGATACACGTCGTTCTTATTTTGACAGACCGGGTTTGTCTTGGGTGTTTTTCATGGTAAGACCGCATCTTCCAGTCTACACTGCTGTAATGGGTACCTGACGATGTTAGGTGAACATTTCGAAGCCACGGAGCAACGGAGTTCGTGCTCTCTCGTCAACACTTTCAGCAATGAAAGGGACTGAGCTCATATGGGGTCGTCCAGGATTCTTTGAACTACTTCCAATTTTTTTACCGTTTTGGACTCAACAATATGCTGGTCAAGACCCTCACCTCTGCTTCCTAGTAGCCCTCCCTGGTACGGGTTGTTTTCATGACAGCCTGACTAACGAGGTGAGGGATCGACGTGATTCCTGTAGTAGTGAGTGACACGCAGATGAAGTCAAGCATAGCAGTACCGCATGAAGGACCCCGGTCTACCTTCATCAGCACGCTCGGGATGTGAGGAAAACTACTGCAACTTAACGTGCTTTTCAGGGCACACGAAAGAGTAACGCACTTATTGTGACCATGTGTCTGGTTGATCAGACTGGAGACAGATTGTAAGGTTGTCTGAGTATGTCTCCCCATTTGACCATAAACTCTGGTTGATTAGTCCAGAGACTGGTTATAAGGTTGTCTGAGTCTGTCTCTCCATTTGAGCATATTCTATGCAGATATCTTCAATGCAGCATAGGTTCGTACTTTAATGTCATTGCATGCCTGAGATGTAGTAGTCTTGGTTGCCTTGGTCCTCTCTTTCTTTGAATCTTGCCCTCTAATATCTTCTGTAGAAGACTTTCATGTCTTACATTGTGACTTAGCCAACTCAATTGCAATTGGTCATCTATTAGTGACGATTATTCTTTTCATCAGTTCCATCCTGATATTCTTTGAGGTTAACAATTTATGTTTTTCTCTGGTCTTTTTTTCCCCATTGCAATCCTTATCTTACTGTTTGTCTCATTTCGGACATCTTCTGTAAAGGATTAACCCAAATATGTGAACTTCTGTACTTGTTCGATTATTTCTCCATTGATGATCATATTTATTTACCTATGTTACTTGGATATTACCAAAGTCTTTGTCCTCGATTTATTTATTGTCATGCCAAACTCTGTGGCTGTGTTATTAATTTACAGCGTATACTGCATCCTTAACCTGGATTTAAAACATTTAAATCATTTCAAGATATCAAGATTCACACTAAAATTATAATATTCGACGCAAGTGTCAAGTCGGTCTTGTTGTATGAAGCGGGGACATGGAGAACGACCATACAATAACGGTTATATAACAAAGACTCGAGTCCTTCGTTAACAGATGCCTATGACAGATAATGGGCATACAGCGGCAGGACATGGTGAGGAATGAAGACTTGTGGGAAACGAGCCAACAACAGCAATTGGAACAACAAATTAAGCGAAGAAAATGTGGCTGGATAGGACATACGCACATAGGCACAGTCTAACATAGCGAGACAGGCTCTTACATGGAATCCTCAGAGGAAAATAGAGAGGTAGCCCAAAAAATACGTGGAAAATAGAATGTAAGAAGGAGCTAAAATGCTTACACCTGGAGAGAGGCAGGTGGACCAACCCAGGACCCTGCATGCTGGCTGGATGGTTACACCTGGAGAGAGGCAGTAAAAGCAGCCCAGGACCCTGCATGCTGGCTGGATGCTTACACCTGGAGAGAGGCAGTAAAAGCAGCCCAGGACCCTGCATGCTGGCTGGATGCTTACACCTGGAGAGAGGCAGTAAAAGCAGCCCAGAAACGTGTACGCTGGAGAGATGTTGTCGATGGCCTATGTACCGAGAGAGGCGACATACTTTGATGGATTGATTAATTTATTAATTTGGATTGATGGTGGGTGGCATGCTGTCTCTCTGCTCCTTTTATGGAATTGATATACATGCAGAGCGTGTTCTGTTGTGTGTTAGTTCTCCTTGCGTGGGCACATGCCTGTGTGACCAATTGTCATTTTGGTGGACAGACGATTTGTTTCTGCCTACAGTGGCAGTTTCGTGGTCAAATATTGTAACTTGATATCTCTTGGCAAGGAGTAGTATGCTTGTGTTATTTCAAACTCTTGGTATTTTTTGTGCCATTTATTATAAAAAAACATTTACATTCACATATACACACATACTCACAAAGATGGCCGATATAAGTAACTACGTTTGATCACTGGTGTACTCGGGATCAATATACTGAGCAATGTATGAACTGCAGCGGTCAGCGACCAAATGCTGACTGCTAGCGTCAGGGCCAGCTCTGCCAAGACCCTTCTACACCTCCACTCAGTGATCCTAGATTGAAGACTGCAACATGGATAGGATTAGTGATTGAAGAGGTGAGGTTAGTTCGGCACCTACAAATGCTGTGCTGAAGTCGGATGTGTCGGACCGAAATATCGCAGCCAGGCTGTAAACTACAACACAACGCATTCTGTTTTCTGGACAACATCCTGCTACGCACACAAACACGCACACACGAGAAATTACCGAAGTAGGGTCGTTTAATTTATACACAGAAACACACACACACACACACACATCATACACAACACACAAGACGGACAATGATGTTTCATCCCCGAATAGTTTTTACATGAAGGGGTACACGGCCTCATTCCCAGCCCCGACACCCCCCCCCCCTCCCAGTCGCCTTTTATGAAATTTCGTGCATGTTACAGTTTTACTCTCTGCTGCTGCCCTTTTGGATATGGTAACACCCGCATACGTCTTTTGATTTGTTGTTTGTTTGTTTGCGGTGGTTATTCTAAACATGTGTCCACTGACACTCCATTTAACCCCTTGTTGTAAAAAACCTTTTAAAGAAATCCTGCATCCAATAGTTGCATAGACGGTTTCTACGTGATATGATTGCCAGCGGCATGAACAACCGTCTCCAGTCATCTTTACAATATACTAGGGATGTTATTAGTCCTGTCAATGTCAACTCCGGTGCTACTCGGAAAAGTGGGTGGGGTGGGTGGAGTACGGTCGCATACAAACGCGCACGGACAAAAGAGAAATCCACGTCCGCCTTTTAGCCAGGAATGTCCATTTAGTTTGGTGAACACTTGAGTGTTCCGGGATCCAGCAGATAACAGTTGCATTTTTGTGTGTGCCAATTGTTGTCTAATTTTCGGGACATTCAGGACTTCGGCTGAGATAAACATCAAATGATTGGCTGGACAATGACCAAACCCCTGTATCATTTCGCCGGAAGACGGACGGCTACATTTGTTGGCATGTTTGTTGACGTCAGAGATAAACAAGTTCGCGTCGCTGGGAAAGTCACGGATTATCTCTCCCGCACCTACAGAAATTTAATGGAGTTAGTTCATTAATGGCACGTTTAGACTCGCCTTAGTGTCTGAGGTGCAAGGAGGTTGGGTCTCTTGCTTCTCACTGTAAAAGACCCCAGATCTTGACACGTTCTAGTCTACTCAGCTATAAATGAATACACTGTCTTGCGGTTATGGAAAGAAGGAAAGCGAGTAATAGAACTGATAATCCCTACTGCACCCGCTCCTTCCAACCGCCCATTCAGAATGATAGATGTAGTGGAATGAAGTCTGTCACACTTCATCTCCGAAGTCAGTGTCTAATATAGGAACCCTGACCTTCTTAACAATGTTCGTATGTCACACATATCATCATCACTTCCAGCATGTTAGCAGCTCTGACTATTGCCTTCCCAGCGAATTTACTGCTATTGAGTGACAAACCACACACTCTGTCACACACACACACACACATTCAGGTCTACACATCACACCATATTGTCATAACTACATACTTAAACACAAACCTATACACACACACATAAGAGAGAGAAATTGAAAGAGAAATACAGAGAATGAGAGAGAACTGTCCGTCCTCACATTATCAAGGAATTTTCATTTACTTTGGCAGAAACTGGGGCTTTTTGGGAACAAACAGACAAGGATGACCGTTTTTGTGTGTGGAAGTTTGTTCAATTCTTCATCCCGCCAGGGCGGCATACTTGAGATAAACATCAACACTTCACTGGACAATGGCCACACCACAGCAGTACTCCGAGGAAGACTACATTTCGCTCAAATTTTTGAGTTAAGAGATAGCGAGTTAAGATCGTGCCGATGGATAGAGTCATTTTCGTACTTACCAGAGGGAAGCTCATTACCGGTGGTTATAGACACGTCTGCAACGACATGTAGACACGCCTTCGACAACGTGTAGACACGCCTTCGACGACATGGAGATACGCCAGCGATGACATGGAGATGCAGGAGTTTGTTGGAAAGCGGGTTAAAAGTATAAAAACATGGATAAGTATGGCTGATAAGATGGAGATGAATGAAAACTACGTTACGACCAAAAGATCTTCTTCAAGAACAAGGAGCAACAGAAATGAAAAATACTAACAAATGTTAATAGCAACACTGTATCCGAACGAGATAATGCTTGTGTCTGAGAAGTATCCTAGAAAACACAGCTGATGTTGATGGATTGTTATAGTGTTTCACAAAATTGATAGGAATAGCTAATATTTATGGATTTTGATATCGTTTTACAAATTTAATAGCAATAGCTAATGTTGGTGGAATTTTATATCGTTGTACAAATTTGATAGCATTAACAAATGTTGATGGATTTGTAATAGTTTTAATCAATCTGAAAGCAATAACTAATATTGAGGATATTTAAAACAGGAATAATAGTACTTGAAGTTTCAAGAAGAAAAAAAAAACATGATTAATTATTTACAGAGAGAAAGAAAGGCACACTTTGCGGGGCACAGAGAATAGAATGTGAAAGGGAACTACAATTAATTGTGTACTCCTGGTGAGAGGCAGACAGAGTAGCTCAGGTTGATGTGCCAGATGTGGTCAAGTGCCTATGATTAATTGATTTATTGAATTACTTCTTGGAATTTGTTGGTACGACCTTGGTGCAAAGCTGAGGTCACCGGGCATGCATATCTCCTGCTCATCTTGAAAAATCTGGTCAAACGCGGCATTTCCATCTTCGGCCATGTTGTCCAGCAGGATCATGACGTCTCAACTCATCAGGTCCTTCTCAAATCATTCATCTGTGCCAGGGACCACCCACCGGCTGGTTGGGGCGCATGAGGGGTAGCCTCCCTTCCCCCCCCCCCCTCACCGTATGGCTCAGACAGTTGACATACTTCCCCTCAACCTGGTAACAAGCTGCAGCTCGTGACACATGATAGTACTTGATCGACTCAACGAGTCACTGACGCCTAAGTGAAAATTATATTAAGTTAAGCGTAATTCCCCATTGAAATCTATCCATTTCCCTTTGTAAGTCACTCAAGCTTCGGATGAGAAAGATGCTGAGCCTTTGCTCATGTTTGTCATAGGTTGTCCTAGCATATAGAACCGTAAGTCATCTATGCAAGAACAAGACATATCCCCTGACGCCCCCCCCCCCCCTCCCCAATCCCAGCGGCCCCCAGTGAGATTGACTATCAACATAAGTATTCTTTATGATCTACCTACGCTTCTCCATTCACTTGTACCCTTATGCTCCGTCTTAAATTCCTCCTCTATCTCCACCTTAAATATACGAAGTCCCTTTTCTAGGCATAACAGTGTTGTGGGTTGATGTAATCCCGTGTTGTTGTATGCCTTCTGTTATGTCATCCATTCTCCTACCCTGCTGTCTACTTTAGGCGTTCTGGATAACAAAGCTAGATGAAGGAATCCCCACCGTTCACCATTTAGAATTTCGGTCCCTTTTTCTTTATTAAAATAAGAACATCTGTACCAATTTTAATAATGGCTGTTACGATTTGTTATTCATTTGTGTGTGTTGTTCTTTGAAACCAACGAATACCTTTCGGTCATACCTTTCGGTAAGTTATGTCTTTGTTTTTGTGCTCCAGCGGTTACCATAATGTATCGGTTTTGTTATTATCATAATGTAAATGTAAGAGGTTAAAAAATAGAGGTACAGTGTTAGGGAGGATATTGGAGATAAGTACAAGAAAAAGTCATGGATGGACGTATTTGGGAGGACTCACGACATAAATGAAGAGATAGTAATGTTATAAAAATTGATGTCTGGGGAGGACAAATTGAGATAAATAATAATGTCTGCAAAAGATACTATGAGGTGTAACGTAGATAAAAGAGATATAATAATTTTAAAAATAAGGATATTATGCAGAATAAAGGAGATGTATGAAAGAGGTAATAAATGTAGTAAATAATTATGGAGAATAAAGAAAATGAATGACGAAGAGAAATATTACAAATAGAAGTAGATCTGGAAGTAATGGATGACACAAATGGATGTTTAGAATCTACTGAAAAGGGGTTCTCAGTCTATTCCATTTGTGGACTCCCGGACATTACCGATAATTCTTAACGACTCGGCCCTCATCCACCCTTTGTGCTCTCCCTCAAAAACCAATGTGAAGTTGGAAACCTGGCTTACATTTTTAGTATTTCGTCTCTTATTAATTGAAGAGTTTAACCTGGCAATAATGGACACACAATCTTTAAGTAGATTGTTAATAACGAATGTTGTTGGAATTACATTAAAAACATATAAATACTACTACAATATGGGTTTGGTTCGCGGAGACCCATGCATCTTTAGGTGGAACTCAAGCAGGACTATTTCTGGACCCTTACATTATTCATTGAGAATCATCAAAGAACTCTCCATCAATCCATACATGATTCATTGAGAATCATCAAAGAGCTCTCCATCACCCCTACATTATTCAATGATAATTCTCAAAGCGCTCTCCATCTACCCCAACATTATTCATTGAGAATCCCCAAAGAGCTCTCCATCAACACCTACATTATTCATTGAGAATCATCAAAGAGCTCTCCATCAACCCCTACATTATGCATTGATAATCCTCAAAGAACTCACCATCAACCCCTACATTATTCATTGAGAATCCTCAAAGAGCTCACCATCAACCCCTACATTATTCATTGAGAATCTTCAAAGAGCTCACCATCAACCCCTACATTATTCATTGAGAATCACCAAAGAGCTCTCCATTAATCCCTACATTACTCTTCGCTGACAATGCACATGATTAGTTATCGCGAAACCCCAAATGAGCATTTTACAGACCTAAATTTGAGTCCTCATCGACCTCCAAAAGGACTCTGCACAGAACTTCACGAACAACATGACTCTTCTCAGAACTTCGCAAAATTGTTCACTAACCATCACATGACTTTTCATGGACCTCCACAGGACTTTTCATGGACCCCCACAGGATTTTTCATGGACCCCCACAATATTTTTCATGGACCCCCCTTCCCCCACGACTTTTCATGGACCCCCCTCTACCCACGACTTTTTATGGATCTCCACACGACTTTTCATGGACCTCCACAGGACTCTTCATGGACCCCCACAGGATTTGTCATCGACTTCACATGACTTTTCATGGACCACCCCCCCCCCCCCCCCCCCCAGGACTTTTCATGGACCCCACAGGACTTTTCATGGACCTGCACAGGACTTTTCATTGGACATACACAGGACTTTTCATGGACCTCCACAGGACCTTTCATTGTACCTCCACAGGACTTTTCATGGACCTCCACAGCATTTGTCATGGACCCCCACATGACTCTTCGGACGTCCCAAGTTGAGCCATATCTATAGACTATAGAAGACACAAACTAAATCATTAAACGTCCCAATCACACATAGATTGGAAGTGACAAACGAGTGTCTGAATCCAAATATAAACTCTACTACACCTTCCCCTCGCTCCAGGGTGATCTTATCCAGCCATGATTAGACAGATTAGGACACTGGGTAAACACGACCACTATTTGACGACTGGAGATGCCGCGATCAAACGTGGCTGCTGGTCCCCTGGTGAATAGTTTCCCAATCCATTTCTTCGTGTCCCAAGCTGTTTAAGTTAATCCGGGACTAACCCTTTAAACCCTTTTGATGGCCGAGTAATTGAAACTACCCGCTTCCTTGCAGGGATTCATTGAATCCCTTTGAGGCGGCCGAGAAGCAATACTAAATGTATGATTTTCCCACATGAATGTCTGCTGATATTAGTTGTCTGATGTGTGAAGAATGCAGTTTCAGCTGCAAACGGGAATCTGACGATGTAAGGAGATACTGGATCGGCGCGCCCGCTTTTGACTGCTAATTTCCTGTTTCTATTCCGCATCAAGTGGGTATATGGCTTACAGTTAAGGCAGACAAGGCAACAAGGAAGGGAATTGTTCATCTCAACTTAAAAAGGCCGAGGCCTGGTGCCAATAACGTATCTAACAATTCATGAATTACCACAATTGTTATGCTACGGGACTCACTACAGATAATCTATTGGCAAGGAGGAACACAAGACGGGAGGGAATCACCACACGTTTACGACAGCTGTTCTGTCTGGCTCAGCGCACTTCACACCATTTGTTCTTCTCTGTCTCACTTTCAATGTTCTTCTCTGTCTCACGTGCTAACAATTTTCCTCAATATTGGAAGTAGGATGAATAGATAGATAGATAGATAAATAGATTGATAGATAGATAGATAGACAGACAGACAGACAGACAGACAGACAGACAGACAGACAGACAGACAGACAGACAGACAGACAGACAGACAGACAGACAGACAGACAGACAGACAGACAGACAGACAGACAGACAGACAGACAGATAGATAGATAGATAGATAGATAGATAGATAGATAGATAGATAGATAGACATATATATAGATATATAGATAGATAGACAGACAGACAGGCATGTATAATAATTAGATAGACAGACATACAGACATATATATATATATATATAGATAGATATATAGATATATATATAGATATATAGATATATATATAGATAGATAGATAGATAGATAGATAGATAGATAGATAGATAGATAGATAGATAGATAGATAGATAGATAGATAGATAGATAGATAGATAGATAGATAGATAGACAGACAGACAGGAAGACAGGCATATATAATAATTAGATAGACAGACATACAGACAGACATATATATAGATAGACATATAGATAGATAGACAGATAGATAGATAGATAGATAGATAGATAGATAGATAGATAGATAGATAGATAGATAGATAGATAGATAGATATACAGACTAAGAGATATATAGACAGACATACATATAGATGGACAGACAGACAGGCATATATAATAATTAGATAGACAGACAGACATAAAGATAGATAGATAGATAGATAGATAGATAGATAGATAGATAGATAGATAGATAGATAGATAGATAGATAGATAGATAGATAGATAGATAGATAGATAGATAGATAGATAGATAGATAGATACATAAAAGGCCCCAAACATGAAACAGAAAATGAAAGCGCTACAACATGAACAAAGAACACGTCATTAACAAGAAGCATATCTATTATGTACTCACAATAATAATAAGAATAATCTAATAATAATATTAATAATAATAAAATCTAGAATTCACTGTTTACTGTCCCCAATGGTACCCCCATTGCTGTAAGTCTGATTCAAAGCACACCATGGGTCCCATTTGCGGATGTTACTGTTTTGCAATTTGTTTACAATGTATATACAAACAATCATCCTACGTTGCATTTAACGATATTCATTTCACAGGGCAGGGGACATCTTTGATGTACATTTCCAGGTTCTGATGTCCGGTAATGACAGCCAACTTTGTTGCTTTGTGTCCAGCAGATTACTCGGAAAAAGAGTTCTTATTTTTATCAATGTTCATCTTCATCATCATCGTCTTCTTCTTCTTCTTTCTCTTCTTCTTCTTCTTCTTCTTCTTCTTCTTTGTCTTCTTCTTCAATCCTTGGTTCTTTAAGGACAGCAACATATTCTCTCGGTGATACACTTAACCTTGTCAATAGCCATCTTTCGTATGGCGACCCAGCTGTGATTCATAATTTTCTTTTCAACTTTTACGACCCTCGTCACACTGTCTTGGCGACTTACATTTCGTCTTCCATATATAGTCAATACAATGGCGGGTCTAGTGATGATGTCAAGGTGTTTTCTTAGGACACGGTTTGACCCAATTCCAGCGTTGACAGATAATGCTGACGTACACATCATCCTGTTGGCACCCGGCAGGCAGTACTCGGTTGAGGGTGATGTTAGACCAGAGAATTATATGAATCCCTCTTAGACATGTTGTGGGAAAAGATAACAGTTTCGACATTTCTGTTTGTTTAACTCTTCAACACTCCGAGTCACGCAGTAGCACGTACAGCTCGCAACTCTTGTAGGTTTTTAGTTTCGTGTTTGGCTTCCAAACGTTGTTAAGACAGTTAAGGCCATTCTGGTTTAGTTCACGCTGCTTTTGATGTCTTTGTCTGCACCACCACTTGGTGAAACTGTGTTTTCAAGATGGGTACGTGTGTCTATCTTCGTTAATTCTTCGTGTTCTATTTTAATTAGTGTAGGATTTTATATATAATAATAATTTTCAGTCACACTTGCTGTTTATATGTGCTCAGTCTTTCCATAATCTTTTAATGTTTTAGTGTGAACATGCAAATATTAGGAATGCATCGAATAACCGATTCGGGGCTTGATCGAATTGTATATTGTAACCGGGAACTAATAAGTCAAATGGTGTAGTGATCATTGTAGGTCCAACAAGTCGAAACACTTTCCATCTGGGGTAGTTGTCTCGCCGCAGCGACTCAATTTCAACCAGTGTTCGTAAAGCGATCTCAGTCCCGCCAGGCGGAGCGATAGCGCGGGCTTGCGGAAAACGCTCGACTGCCTTTCCCCGTAGAGCGAATTGGGTGCGGTTTGTTGCAGCGGCTCCTCCACCGAGGTGCGCTGGTCTGGTCCGTATCAGGAAACGTGGTCCGTCCGTGGTGATTTATCTAAGGCTTATAGCAGAGCTCGACAGTACGTCTCGCTGGTGGTCCGACTCTCGCAAAGAGCTTGTGACCGGCAAATGGAAAGCAGGAATCGTTGCCTCGAGGCCCTGCTTTCTCCTACGGAGAAGGGCAGGCCGACAGGCCAAATTGTCGCTAGTCCCAGTGAAATTCATCGCCGAGGTCGTTGGGATCCGTTCTGCACAGAGCGCTGCCATCCCTCCTCGAGCGAGCCCGGTCGGTCGGTCGTCTGGTGCGTGTGGGAGGCCCCTGTCAGGCGGTCCTAGGTCGACGGAGTGAGGGACGGGTGGAACAAACCGTCCGTCCCGTCAGTCGGTCCCTGCGGCCGTCGTCCCAGCGAGGCTTTTTACACACCCTTCCTCCGCCGACTGGTGTGTACTGTACGTACGTCTCCGACAGATATCTGGTTGATCCTGCCAGTAGTCATATGCTTGTCTCAAAGATTTAGCCATGCATGTCTAAGTTCACACTGTCTCACGGTGAAACCGCGAATGGCTCATTAAATCAGTCGAGGTTCCTTAGATGACACGATCCTACTTGGATAACTGTGGCAATTCTAGAGCTAATACATGCTTACCAAGCTCCGACCCTCGCGGAAAGAGCGCTTTTATTAGTTCAAAACCAATCGTCGTTTCCCCTCGCGGGGTTGCGGCGTCCCCACTGGTGACTCTGGATAACTTTGTGCTGATCGCATGGCCTCATGTGCCGGCGACGCATCTTTCAAATGTCTGCCCTATCAAATGTCGATGGTACGGGACATGCCTACCATGTTTTTAACGGGTAACGGGGAATCAGGGTTCGATTCCGGAGAGGGAGCATGAGAAACGACTACCACATCCAAGGAAGGCAGCAGGCGCGCAACTTACCCGCTCCCGGCACGGGGAGGTAGTGACGAAAAATAACAATACGGGACTCTTTCGAGGCCCCGTAATTGGAATGAGTACACTTTAAACCTTTTAACGAGGATCTATTGGAGGGCAAGTCTGGTGCCAGCAGCCGCGGTAATTCCAGCTCCAATAGCGTATATTAAAGTTGTTGCAGTTAAAAAGCTCGTAGTTGGATCTCAGGCGCAGGCGGGCGGTCCGGCTCGCGCCGGTTCACTGCCCGTTGTCTCCTGCCCTACCGTCTGCCGGCTCTCTCCCACGGGTGCTCTTCGCTGAGCGGCATGGGTGGCCGGCGCGTTTACTTTGAAAAAATTAGAGTGTTCAAAGCAGGCCTCGACTGCCTGAATAATGGTGCATGGAATAATGGAATAGGACCTCGGTTCTATTTTGTTGGTTTTCGGAACTGGAGGTAATGATTAACAGGGACAAACGGGGGCATTCGTATTGCGGCGTTAGAGGTGAAATTCTTGGATCGCCGCAAGACGAGCTACTGCGAAAGCATTTGTCAAGAATGTTTTCATTAATCAAGAACGAAAGTCAGAGGCGCGAAGACGATCAGATACCGTCGTAGTTCTGACCATAAACGATGCCGTCTAGCGATCCGCAGGAGTTGCTTCGATGACTCTGCGGGCAGCTTCCGGGAAACCAAAGTGTTTGGAAATGACTGACATGCCGAGACCACTTTTCTGGGGTCTAATATAGAACTGGTGCTGGATTTAGACCCTCAGAAATCTGGGGTTATGCCCTCTGTGGCTCGGTTGGTCTGCATCCAGTGTTTGATAAAGGAATTGACGGAAGAGCACTATCAGGAGTGGAGCCTGAGGCTAAAATTGACTAAACACGCCAATAGTGTAGAATGACTGTCAAAAGAGAGCACCTTCGTGGGGTCTAATAGTGAACATGTGCTGGTATTAGACCCACGGAAAACAGGTCAGTCTCCAAACCCCCAAATGAAAGAGCGCCTGCTACGGTAATCTGGTCTTCACCCTGCAGAAATCGCAGGCTCCAGAAACTGGGCCATTGACAAACTAAAAGCCACCTATTGATACGGTCTGGCTAATATGGAACGGGTGCTGGAAATAGACCCTCTGAAGACAGGTCAGCTTTACCCTACAAATGACAATGCTCTGCTACGGTAATCCTGCTAAGCCCGAGAGGAGCCGCAGACATTTTGGTTCACGTACTAGGCGGATAAGCCAACGGTTCGAGGTGAGGGATTACGGCCGAACGCCTCTAAGCCAAAAATCCCGCCCAAAAGCAGCCCAGCACGAATGCAAAGGGAGGCTTCGACATGGTGGGGACCTCGGGGTCACGCTCCAGCCCCGCCCGGTCAAGCCGCAGAATGAGGTCTCTGCCGTCCACTGATAAAAGCGGGCGGGAAGCTGCTCGATATTCACCCCATACGGCGATGAGGAATGAAATCATTTGTAGAAGACTTAGTTCTCGGTCGGGTTCCCTAAGCAGTAGATCAGCTACCTCACTGCGAACTGCTGAGACTCAACCCTTGACCATGTCCGCTCCCTAGGCGGACAACATCTCCGTGCAAGACTAGGCTTGTCACCTGGTCAAATGCACTATTTCGAGAGGAATCACAGGTCGCTGACATTTGGTCCACGTGCTTGTCTGATAAGCTACCATCTGAGGGATTACGGCCGAACGCCTCTAAGCCAGAATCCCGCCCAAAATCTCAGCACCGCTGAGATGGGAGGCTACGACATGGCTGGGGCTTGTGTCCCGGCCCGATCGAGCCGCAGGAATGCACCTGGTAAAATGCACTCCTTCCTCGCTCGTTGCATCTGTCTGCTATCAGTCATTCCAATGGACGCAGAAGAGATGCAGTCCAGCGGACACTGCACCTCCTGTCCTATGGTGGCAAGCTCCCGGGTGGCGGGGAATGCTAGGCGTACCATCACTGCAGATGAGACGAGAAAATAGAGCGAGCAAAAAGATACCTCACTCATATGCATATGCTACGTTTCTGGCAGGACGTGACGATCCTGGGAAAAAGTCACACTGGACTGCCTCTCTTCCGGGATAGTACAAACTAGTACATAGTCCATCACATCATTGCCAAACGCTATAGACACGAGTAGGGAAGACTCGATAGTCCTGCAAGACAACTTCCCAAGAGAGAAAACTCTGACCAAAAACAACTGCTGCCTTGCAGTTAGGCTGGGGACAGCCAAAGGCTAAGGAGGGCAACCCTACAAAAACGCCTGTTGTAATCGGATGCACTGAGCCACTGGCTAACAAATTAAATCAGTGCAACGTAAATATCGCTGTAAACAGCGTACGATGAAGAAGAAGAAGAAACACTTTCCGTTATATTTCGTGTTGTTACAGTATTGAAGGCATTTGATCAACTCACGCGTGAAATTAACAATACAAATACATGTGTATGTATGTAAATAATATTGGCATCCATTCAAGCTATCTTTAGCATATAAAGAATGGAAAATGTGTTCATTGAATACTACAAATTTTATTTGCAGACATTATATCAACTGCGCAACATAGACTTCCTGGTCTGTTTTATCATGAATTATTTGTTGTTTCATAGGTTTATATCCAAGGATTAACTTCAGTTCTTAACTACAGAGCAAACATCTTAATGTATGTTAGTTAGTTGCACATCCCAAGCGATGATAGCGATATCATTAGGCTGTTTTGTTTTGATGATCTAACTTGCGCTGTATTTGGATTCTTAACTTAACTTAACGTCTTTATACTGGTTTAGAAGACACTGCAGAGTATGTATACAACCAGTTTCATTTACATGTCCTTGCTCTCAAAGCTATGTGCATCCAAATCTGTTCTTAAATGCATCAATTGTCTCTGCCTCCACTACTTCCTGTGGCACATTCCAAGCATTCACTACTCTCAAACTAAAAAAATGCTCCCCAATATCTAATCTGGACTATTATTTAGTTAAATTGTAGCTCTGTCCTGTTGTTCTTGTAGATGGTTCTATTTTGAAGAAAAAAAATTCTAGTGTGAAAGAAACTGCGCTGGCCATCAGTCTCACTCTCTGGTTTCGAGATACCTTGGACCAATGGCAAGGCATAAGATAAAACGACTGGAGATAACTCAGGATCCAGACACTCTGATCCCATCTCCCTTGAGACCAGGAGTCCCTTGAGAACTTGTGTAATTCGTCTTCTTCTTCTTCTTCTTCTTCTTCTTCTTCTTCTTCTTCTTCTTCTTCTTCGTACGCAGTCAGACAGTAACCATTATTTTTTCGAAAAAAGCAGCCGTCATCCTGAGGCTCGACACTGCCATAGAGCGTGTCTAGTGTTGCCACTGGTGATGGCCACATCTGCTCTCTCTGATCCTCGTATGTCGGGCAGTTTTGCAGAAAATGCTCAGCGGTCATTTTCTCGGTACCACACGGGCATTCGTCGGTGCCACCTATCTTCAATTTGTTGAATAGGTGGTACCTCAGTCTGTTGTGGCCAGTGCGAAGTCTGAAGACCACGACCTGCTCTCTTCTGTTCAACTGGTAATAGGCATCGTTTTTGGTGTAGCCAGTATGTTCGGTTTCCCATTTGGTCATGTATCTAGCTCTAATAAGCCGTTTTGACTCTTCGTATGTCATACTAGTATCAGGTTGGGGTGAACTTGTGTAATTCGATCGCCCAGAGTTTCTGTTCACAGCTTTGCGAGGCGAGTACCTTATCTCTCGACCACATCGACCCTCAGAAGACCCTGCAGAGTCTGTAGACAACCAGTGTTTCATTCCTGTCGTGTAATTTCGTCACAAAGGGACCAGCGGACGATGTGGATGTTCATGCCTCCTAAAGTCTCCCCCGCGCGGTCATGTTGGCGCTGGATGGGTCTGTGCTGATGGATCAGGGATTGTCATTTGCCATCTCTTTCCTATTCAGAAGGCTAGTACTGATCAGGGTCGTTGGTTTGATTCTGCGGAGTAGTCAAATGCATCTTTTCATATTCTGCGGAGTAGTCAAATGCATCTTTTCATATTCTGCGGAGTAGTCAAATGCATCTTTTCATATTCTGCGGAGTAGTCAAATGCATCTTTTCATATTCTGTGGAGTAGTCAAATGCATCTTTTCATATTCTGCGGAGTAGTCAAATGCATCTTTTCATATTCTGCGGAGTAGTCAAATGCATCTTTTCGTATTCTGTGGAGTAGTCAAATGCATCTTTTCATATTCTGTGGAGTAGTCAAATGCATCTTTTCATATTCTGTGGAGTAGTCAAATGCATCTTTTCATATTATGCGAGAAGTTAAAGATCATTTTTTCGTTTTCGACCGAATGGTAAAAAAACCTCCGGTGTATCCCTGTCAAACAAGACCTTTTAGAGCAGATAAAATTGTAAATCCTATTCCTCTTGGATGTCCTCTGCAACCTGTGCCATTACCTGGTCATGACAAGTTGGTAGGGAGCATTCTTGTCATACCTTCTATTTTCATATCAAAAGTTGGTTGTTTTTGTTGTTGTTGTTTCAAATGCCAACTATCAGTCAGTTTACTCTTTTGTGCACCCTGAAAAGGACGTTAAGTGATGGATTGCAGTAGCTTTCTTCACATCCCGAGCTTGCTGATGAAGGTGCACCAGGGTCCTCCAGGTGGTTGTGTTGTGCTTTGCTTCATCTGTGTGTCGCTCACTACTACTGGGATCACGTCGATCCCTCACCTTGTTAGCCAGGCTGCCACTTAAACAGCCCGTTTCCAGGGAATGCTACGAGGAAGCAGAGCTGAGGGTCTTAAGCAGCATATTTCGTTTTGCCTGACCCTGACTAACATGTCTGATCAGTATATTTTTCATGACAAGACATTACTCACCCTCCCACAAAAGTTGGTTAGGTCTGACCAATAAATGAAATAAAATTTTAAAATATTGTATGGATTTATTGCTATTGCTGGAGCAGTCGGCGGTTTCTACTGAGGCTGAGGTAAACATCGGTCCGTTTCTCGTCTTGCACCACGAGCTTCCAGTATGACATTGGCCATTGGCGAGAATCAAATTCTTTTTTTGCTTTGCATGAATCTTTAAAACAACCATACATCCTCTCTGCACTGAGTTACGGCCTGATTCTTATGTGTATGCCTCAACATAATAGTTCCTTAATTAGTCGAGGTCGAGTCATATTGTAGGAAATAGTGACATATGTTGTTTTTGAGTAGAAATGGCTAGGCTTCGGCTAGCTACCAAACCCTGAAAGGGCTTAAGTAGCACAATGTAGTCCAGAGAACGGAATGCGTTGTGTCGTAGTTTACAGCTTGACTGCCCTATTTGCACCGTTCGGTCCAACACTTCCGACTTCAGCAAGCATTTGTTGAATTATGGGTTAACATTCCCTCTTCGATCCCTTCTCCTTAACCAATCTGCCCATAATCACCGCGTGGAGCTGTAGAAGGGTCTTGGCACCTCTGGTTCGCTGGCCCTGACGCTAGCAGTCAGCTATGGGTCGCTGGCCACTGCAACTCATGCGCTGCTCAGCATCTTGAGTAGAAATAATTGTAAACACAACTAAGTATACTATTTTCGTTTGAAAAGGGGAAGGAGACTAATGGCTGGTTAGTTATGTTCAGGCAAAGCATACTGGACGAGCCCCTCACCTTGACTTCCTCGTAGCATTTCCTAGGAAAAGGGCAGTTTTCATGGCAGCCTGGCTAACAAGGTGAGTGATCGACGTGATCCCCGTAGCAGTGAGCGACACGCAGATGAAGTCAACCATAGCACAAACCCCCCCTCCCCCCTCCCCTAGAGGACCCAGGTCCACTTTCATTAGAGCCCTCTGAGTGTGAGGAAAGCTAAGACAACCAGCCACTTAACGTCCTTTTTAGGTCGCACAAAAGAGTCATCCTACTCATTGTGTGCATTCGAAACAACAACAACAACAGCAACAACAACGTTTTCAAAAATCGTTATTACCTCAGGAAAGAAATGCAAGTTATTGATTAGTCTGCTATAGAAAGAAAATCACTGCTTCTGCCGCTTATATGGACCAACCGCCCCTGACAAATATCGTGTTACAGAAAGTTCAGTCGTGTTCTGATATTCTTCAGCACTGACATTCATCAAACAAAGTTAATTAGTTTCTACTTTTTGTGTCAAAATGGAACTTGAGACAGTACGTGACCTAAATTGTAACACGTGCTGATCGCTGTCACATGGGATCCCCCAATTACATTGTCCCGAGTTCGGCTTTCCATTTAAAGGTTCGCCTGTTACTGTAGTGTTACAAGTACCGGCTGAAAACATTGTGGGACTGCTATATACGAGAGTTTCGAGAGAGTTGTATACTAGAAAGCGAACAGAACAGAATTGTAATTATTGTATGTCATGTATTTGTTATGCAGGGAAACGCATGAAAGGTATACATGATGAAAAGAACAGGGCCATTAAACCTTCAAACTTGTCGTAAAAAGCAGTTAAAGAGAGCTGTGCTTTAAGGTTGCAAACTCAACATTTAAAACCTTTGCTTTGGAAACGGCTGATGCACATGCTGTATTGGTGATCGAATGCTTCACTTAGAACATAATACGACACGGTTATCACTGCCACACCCCCAACGTGTTATCAACTGACTGATATATAAGAGGGCATAGCCAATCTATGGTAGAAGACTATCTAAAACTTGGGATAGCGCATCCCAACATTCCGATATAGTGAGTCGCAGTTAATGTTCTAATTTGCAGATTATAAAATGTATGGTGTTATATCAGCACTAAAACATACAAAGAACAATATATTAATTTCTGTAGCGGAAAATGTGAGATTGCATATCAATGTGAAGAATCAAAGGACATGCGAATAAATAACAAACATAGGAGACTATACAAGACAGCGATTAATGGTTAAATAAATAATTAACGAAGTTGACAATTTTAACTATCATGGAAATAATATTGATACCGATAGATGAACAAACAAAGATGTCAACTCCAGAGTTAAGAGGGTCAGATTTGCTGTCAACTCTCTTAGACCAACAATGGGATGAACAAATAAAGAACTCAACTCTAGAGTTAAGAAGGTCAGATTTGATTTCAACTCTCTTAGACCAACAATGGGATGAACAAACAAAGAAGTCAACTCCAGAGTTAAGAGTGTCAGATTTGATTTCAACTCTCGTAGACCAACAATAGGATGAACAAACAAAGATATCAACTCTAGAGTTAAGAATGCCAGATATGCTTTCGCTCTCTTAGACCAAAATATAACTTGACAGCATTCACGATATAAAATTAGATAATGCCTTTCAATATGAACGTAAATTGGGCCCTGCTATTTGCTATTTGGTATGTGACCTGCAGACCTTCATTATCATTAACAAATAGCAATGTTTTATACTTCACATCAGATGGCTAGAGGTTGTTGTTTGTGTCGAACGCCCATGATGAGTAACTTTTCTCTGAAATAGACATTAGGTCGCGGGTTTCAGTAGTTTTCTCTATATTCCGAGCCTGCTGATGAAGGTAGACCGAGTCGCCCAAGTGGTTGTGCAATGCTTAGCTTCATCTGTGTGTCTTTCAATTCAACGGGGATCACGTCGATATCCCACACTGATAACCAAACTGTCATGAAACAGCAAGTTCCTATGGAGAACTGACTAAAATTGTCCGATCAGTATGTTTTAGCTAACACCGACTAGCATTGTTCGATCAGTATGTTTTAGCTAACACCGACTAAGATTGTCCGATCAGTATGTTTTAGCTAACACCGACTAGCATTGTCCGATCAGTATGTTTTAGCTAACACCGACTAGCATTGTCCGATCAGTATCTTTTAGCTAACACCGACTAAGATTGTCCGATCAGTATCTTTTAGCTAACACCGACTAAGATTGTCCGATCAGTATCTTTTAGCTAACACCGACTAAGATTGTCCGATCAGTATCTTTTAGCTAACACCGACTAAGATTGTCCGATCAGTATCTTTTAGCTAACACCGACTAAGAGTGTCCGATCAGTATCTTTTAGCTAACACCGACTAAGATTGTCCGATCAGTATCTTTTAGCTAACACCGACTAAGATTGTCCGATCAGTATCTTTTAGCTAACACCGACTAGCATTGTCCGATCAGTATGTTTTAGTTGACACAGACTAACATTGTCCGATCAGTATGTTTTGCTTGTCCGGACATCAGTCCCCTCTCCCAATGACAAAGGTAAGGACAAACACATCTACGCATGTGGCAACTAACACGGTAACAACCAATAAAGCAGGAATAGAGATGGTTAGGTCACACTCTTAGAAAGAAGAAGTGGCAGTATAATCAGCTATGTACTGGATTGGAACCCACGGAGAAGAAGTTGAATGTGGAGACAAAGAAACACCTGCAAAGAAGGGTAGAAGCGGAAGTCAATTAAGTTATGGTCTGTTGGACGGAACACAAAATGTCGACACAGAATATGAACAGGAGGAGATCACCTGCCGCGGCCAGACAGATAAAGGATGGAATTTAGTTGACAGTAGGCTCTTGAACTGGAAAGAAATTTATAGAAAAAAATAGCCTGTATAAATAAGACATGAAGAGATGAATAATGTATGGATAGTAAGACAAATATAACGACAAAGATGTTTTGAAAATGTATTCAATATTTTATTAACAACTCCCTGATAACAAAATATGTATTCAATATTTTATTAATAACTCCCTGATCACATAAATATGTATTCAATATTTTATTAATAACTCCCTGATCACAAAATATGTATTCAATTTCTTATTAATAACTCCCTGATCACAAAATATGTTTTCATTATTTTATTAATAACTTCCTGATCACAAATAATTTCTTCGTGCCCAACAAACGGCAAGGATTGCTTTTATAGTCTGTACGAGGCAACAACGCCTTTTACGTCAACAAATTCCATTTCCTCCTTCCTGTGCATGAGCTGCAGTGGTCAGCGACCCATGATGTGATCCACGTGGTGATCCTAGATAACAAGTTCCAGCAGGGCAGACTATCTAAGAAGAAGGGATCGAAGAGGGAATGCTAACCCAGTACTAAAAAAAATGATTGCTGAAGTCGGATGTGTTGGACCGAAAGGTGTGAATATCGCAGTCAAGCTGTAAACTACGACACAACGCATTCCGTTCTTTGGACTACGTTCTGCTACTTAAGCCCTTTCAGGCTTTGGTAGTTGGAGATTGAGAACGAACGAAGCCAAGCCATAGCCAACCTCGGGAACATTCAGCAGTTTCTAACTCTATTTTCATATCCAGACTGTCACCCCAAATCACATTTCTCTGTCTGCCTCTATATGCATCTATTTCCTGCGACTATTTCTGATGACACAAGATTGTCCAGGATTTCCTTTTCTGTTGTCTTGTAATGTTGATATTATTTTGTGTATACTACTTCTTTATTTGACTTCTTGGCTGTCAAATCATTCTACTCGGGAGTTAGTTGATATCAGTTGCTTTGTTGTTTGTTTATTATTTGTCCACAATTCTCACCAACAAAACAATATTGTCTCTACTTAACAATGCAAGTTTTCTACCTCTCTGACTTTCATTGCAAAATGCCTGTTCGTTTATATGTTTTTTATTATCTGGAAGTACTTGTGCCTTTCTAATCTTGATTTATATCTACTCACGAACCTTCTTTAATATAAACACAATTCTTGAGGTTCTACACTGATAATACATTATGGATGTTCCCTGGTCGCTCTACATTGATAATACACGATGGATGTTCCCTGGTCGCTCTACACTGATAATACACGATGGATGTTCCCTGGTCGCTCTACACTGATAATACACGATGGATGTTCCCTGGTCGCTCTACACTGATAATGCACGTTGGATGTTCCCTGGTCGGTCTACACTGATAGAGACATGATGGATGTTCCCTAGTTGCTCTACACTGGTAGATACACGATGACTGTTCCCTGGTCGCTCTACACTGATAATACAGGATGGATGTTCCCTGCTTGCTCTACACTGGTAGATACACCATGACTGTTCCCTGGTCGGTCTACACTGGTAGATACACGATGACTGTTCCCTGGTCGGTCTACACTGATAGAGACATGATGGCTGTTCCCTGGTTGCTCTACACTGATAGAGACATGATGGCTGTTCTCTGGTTGCTCTACACTGATGGAGACATGATGGCTGTTCCCTGGTTGCTCTACACTGATAGATATGTTTTAGCGGTTCCCTGATCGTTATCCACTGCTCAATACATAATGGTGTTCCCTGATCACTGCTCAATATGTGGTGGCGGTTCCTTGATTGTTATCCACTGCTACATGCACGATGGGTGTTCCCTGATCGATATCCACTACTCAATATGTGGTGGTGCTTCCGTGATCGCTCAACACTACTTAATGCACGACGGCGGTTCTCTTGCTGTCTCTGAATACCAATCAATCTTTCCAGTATTTTATTTAACAAGCTCACCTATGTAGGAAAACAATGCTGGCTTCTTGCCTTGTGTATCCTGCTTTGTTGTGGTAAAGAAAGCAACTAAACCGTGCACTGCGGACTTGTATCTGTCCACAGCTTTATTTGCTCTGGCGTAGACGTAAATAAAACAGTCGGGAATAACAGTGGTTGACAATAGTAGCCGATATTGCAACAGTATTTGGCATTACACAGGAAGTTGTGACTGCTTCCACCACAATATGCAGCCCGTTAGTTCTATTCTGCTCTCAAATTGGTAAACCTTGTCAGTTAGATCCAGACAGGACAACGAGTAACAAACATAAAACCATGAACATGGAGATATATTTTATTAGACTTATGATTAATTGTAAGTTCTTTGCTTTTTGCAATATAAATGCTGTTATCAGCTCCTTCAATACAGCATCTTCCGCCCGAGAGACAATTTTAAACTCATGAAGGCCATTCATGAATGAATGCAAATCGTATAGTGTCAAGATCAACTTGACTGTCCAAACTAGTAAACGTCTGGTGTCAAGATCAGCTTGATTGTCCAAACTAGTAAACCTGTGGTGTCAAGATCAGCTTGATTGTCCAAACTAGTAAACGTGTGGTGTCAAGATCAGCTTGATTGTCCAAACTAGTAAACGTGTGGTGTGAAGATCATCATGGCTGTACAATCTAGTAAACGTATAGTGTCAAGATCAGCTTGGCTATCCAAACTAGTAAACGTGTGGTGTCAAGATCAGTTTGATTGTCCAATCTAGTAAACGTGTGGTGTGAAGATCATCATGGCTGTACAATCTAGTAAACGTATAGTGTCAAGATCAGCTTGATAGTCCAAACTAGTAAACGTGTAATGTTAAGATCAGCTTGGCTATCAAACATTATACCGAAGGGAACATGTCCAGGGAACGAGAAGGAGATGAAGACTCAAGACGCAATGGACAAATAATATTCAGAAATGGATTGGAACCCCGTTAGTGAAACATAAACTCTGACAACGGGCAGACATAAAGAGGAAACATAACGTTGAAAATATAGTGAAATAGGTTGAAACAAATAAAGGAAACAATAGATTGAAAATATAGTGACATAGGTTGAAACAAATAAAGGAAACAATAGGTTGAAAATATAGTGGAATAGGTTGAAACATAAAGAGGAAACATTACGTTGAAAATATAGTGAAATAGATTGCAACATAAAAGCAACGAAGAAGATAAAAAATAAGAGGCAAAGGAGCATATCGTAGCTGTTTAAACTTGACATACTTTATTGTATATAACTGTTGGATTATGTTAGCTTTACTAGTTGTCGCTTTCCCGCTGTTGTTGTTGTTGTTGTTCTTGTTGTTGTGGACGCCACTGGCACTGAGCAAATTCAACTCTTGATTATATTTCTTGTTTGGCAGATTACAGTGGCTCTTCTTACATCTAAAGGCGTGCTTGAGAATGTGAACCACATACCTCCTGAGTTTAGTGTAAAGCTAGGCTCCTCATCTATCTCACCCCATTCCGGATTACATTGTCTACCCTCAGCACATTGAGTGTACCGTAGTCACACTGGCTGTTTCTAGGAACCACCAGGACGTGTGGTGTGGTTCTCAGTCAGTATATTTCGCTTGAACGGATCTAGTCAGGATTTCCGCCTGCATATTATGTAACGACTGAGGCCTACTTGTGGCGAGAAAAGGCCGGTGTCAGGCCTGTACAACATAAGAGGATTTGATTTCTTAAATAGAACCTTTTGCCATGGCCGTCAAAGATCAAGTGTTACACACTTCATATGTATTGGGTCATAGCTATACATTTATATATATATATATATATATATATATATATATATATATATATATATATATATATATATATATATATATACATACATATGTACATGCATAAATAAATGTCTACATAGTTACATGTATACATACATAAATCCATACTTACATAGACGAGGTAGCTTCAAAATGTTTCTGGAATAGTCGATTCGTGTTTGAATGAAAGATGATATTATGGAAAATATATATTTATAAGTTTGTAGTGACCATGACTAAATTACATGGCAGACGTGACCTTCACATATACTCTCGAACATACATTACAGAATATTGTTTGTGTGTTGTGCGTACACACGTCAAATTCTGTTTTTCTTGAGAAGTCACCCTTATAGGCACAAACTTTGGTGAGTAAAGCATATGGTGATACCGCAATGAGGAAATCGCAAGTATTTGAGTGGTACAGGCGTTTCTGTAAAGGTCGTGTTAGTGTCGATGATTATGCACGTAGTGGACGACCGCCAACCTCGATCAACAATGAAAACGTTGTGTGTGTTGACGGAAGACTTGGTGTCTAGAAAATACAATAGCCCCAGAAGTTGGAATATCAGTTGGAAGTTACCACAGTATTCTCCTCGATGAACTGCACATGTGTATGTCAACAAATGATTCCTAAAATGTTATTTCCTGGACAGAAAGAAACGAGATTGACCCTTGCAGGATACCTTATCATAATGACTGATCAAGATAGCAATTTTCTCAACAACATAATCACAGGAGATGAGACCTGATGTTTTTTGTACGATTCTCAGACACACAGTCAGTCCTCTGAATGGATATCTCCCACATCTGCTCGGACACAGAAATCTCGTTTGGACAAGAGCAAAGAAGAAGTTATGTTGGAAGTTTTGTTAATTCCCAGGGTATTGTCTACCATGATTTTATTCCCGAAGGCCGAGCAGTTAAAAAAAAAATGCATGTTGATATCCTCCATCGTCTTAGAGATGCATTCAAAGAAATCGACAAGAAAAATAAAATGAAGAACGAATAGTTGGATTATGCTGGATGGCAATGCGCCAGCGCATCGATCCCTACTGGTGAAGCAGTACCTCGCAAAGCACAAAGGGACTACTTCGGAACATCCTCCATATGCTCCCGACCTGGCACGGGCTGATTTTTTCTTGTTCCCACGTCTGAGAACGGCTCTAAAAGGACATCGATTCAAGGATGCTGAGGGCGTTATCACCAATGCGACAGCCGAGAGAGGTGTCAAAGAATGAGTTCCACGAATGTTTCCAGCAGCCGAATACACGTTGGGAAAAGTGTGTAGTTGCCGAAGGGAACTACTTTGAAGGAAATGTAGCGTAAATAATTATATTGTAACTTATTTCTATTCAATCTACTAATTCCGGAAACTTTTTGAAGCTACCTCGTAGATGCAAATACATGCACATAGACACACACACACACACATACACACACACACACACACACATATACAAACACGCATTTATGTTGCCGCGCACATACACATTTCTTCCTACTTCGTTGATTATTTTCTTCCGCATATGATTTTACAAATTCATAATTACCAGCCCATAAACACGCTTTCATTCTTGCTTTTCTTGGCGTGCGCAAAAGGATGTGGTGACCTGTTCTTTCTTCTCCAGTAGAAAACCCAGATATTCACACGTGACATGTACGCACGCACGTTAACACCATGGATACACATAAGATACGACACATGTCTATGTGATTATTGGCACATGTCTGATAATCGTAACCAATGGAATCCTCATACATAAAGTGTTTCACAATGCCCATGAAGTTTGTGTCAGATTAAAGAAAACAAAACATGTAACTTGACAGTTGAAAGATTCAAGTTTGTGGGACAAATACGGAGCTATCAATTCGCGGAGAAGAGAATCAATACATAGTAACGCTGTAAAGTGCAGCGCATATCGTAAATGGTGATCAACGAGGGCTGAGAATTTGAGAGGCTACCACCATCTGGTAGAAATTATAGTGACAAGAAAATGACCTAATCACACCGAGATAGAAGAGGAGCGACAAGAAAAAGCCAAGTTGATCTAATCATTACGAGATAGAAGGGGAGCGACAAGAAAAAGCAAAGTTGACCTAATCATTACGAGATAGAAGGGGAGCGACAAGAAAAAGCAAAGTTGACCTAATCATTACGAGATAGAAGGGGAGCGACAAGAAAAAGCCAAGTTGACCTACTCACTCCGAGATAGAAGAGGAGCGACAAGAAAAAGTCACGTTGACATAATCATTCCGAGATAGAAGAGGAGCGACAAACAACAACAAAAAAATCAAGGCATAGAGAAACAGTTTCTGTAGTATTCTGTTAAGAATCGACGTCACTCCATTCTGGGCATATACATAGGTGCTCAGTCTCTCACGGTAGATGACCAAGAGTTTATATGAAGTGTTCCTGTAGCTTGCTAATTGTGCACACTCCATGCTCACGCTGTAATGTCACCACAACCAATTGTCTTATTGGTGTATAATTCAATTAAACTTTAGTTCTGCCTTGTAATAGCAATACAGCCAAATATCAATGGTTACACACAGTTTATAATATTAATGTCAGAGGATATGCAACCATATACCACTCAAATGTTATTATGAGTCATTGCCCCTCAGTGTTAAATATCATGGAATCGTCATAGAAAGCAGGTAAATGATCGCAATGGAGCTGTCTTGAGTGTCCCGTCGTTTGATAGTCGTGCCTGATCACAAGAGGATACTAATACTAGGCGCTCTCAGCCTGGTAGTGGTTCTGTTCTTCACTCTGTTGCACGCCTTCTTCTACACTGGAGAAGCCATTCTTCACTCTGTCACACCATTTTTCTACACGAGAGAAGTCATTCTTCACTCTGTCACACCATTTTTCTACACGAGAGAAGTCATTCTTCACTCTGTCACACCATTTTTATATACAGGAGAAGTCATTCTTCACTCTGTCACAACATTTCTCTACACGAGAGAAGTCATTCTTCACTCTGTCACACCATTTTTCTACACGAGAGAAGTCATTCTTCACTCTGTCACACCATTTCTCTACACGAGAATAGTTATTTTCCTTTTTTGTCGCATAAGTTCTTCTATTCGACGGGACATATGGATAGATGATATTACATAAATAGCTTCCTACAAGAATAACAATACGGGTTTATCACGACTAAAGCCACACACTTGGTTCAGAACAGGCGGCGTCAGCTCCCTACGCAGCTCAACAGTACGAGTGAATGGAACTAGTCAGTAAGCAACTGATGCACTTATTTGAAATTTACAAGACGATTATTTCAAGTTCAGTCTTTAAAAAGTCAAGTGGCAGTGCTCAACGACATGGTTCAAGGTCAAAGAAGGCATCTCTGTGACCCAGGTATTGACAGTCTTGTCCGTAAACTGGGCTAACGTATCTCGTATTGATCCTGGCCTTGACCTTGAGATACGCAGAATACTTAACCGTTTCACTGCAAATGGTCCTAGGGTGTGGAAGTTATGTATGTCTGTATCAACCTTGCTGTAACAATGTTGTTAGGATGAATAGAGAGAGAGAGAGAGAGAGAGACAGAGAGAGAGAGAGGGAGAGAGAGAGAGAGAGAACAGAGTTGAGAGGTAATGAGAAAATACAGATTCTTAACTTTACCTCAGACTAGCACTGATATTATGGAGATTGTGTTGAATAGGTGTGAAGTGTCCGTTTCACAATAATAATGCATTTGGTTTGAATCACGCTCGTGTCCAGTTTGGAAGACATGTGCTTTTTCGCTCCTCTAGGTGTGGAGAGCAATGGAAACCTGCCGTACTGCACTTGCTAACAAAAGTATAACAACCAAATCGGTTGTAAGAAGCCACGTTCTGCAAAAGACATGCTATTTCAAAAACCGCAAAGATATGTGAAAGATAGGGAACATGGATCAAAAATCGTAATTCTGAACATCTAGTTCGTGTTTGCACTTTGTTCAAATGAGTATGTATACAACCGTCTGGTGTCTAGTTCATGTGAACAAGATATGCTAATGTCTAGTTCGTGTATACACTATAGACCCGTGTCCAGTTCATGTGTACAAGATTCTCTGGTGTCTAGCTCGTGTGTGCAAGATTTTCTCGTGTCTAAGCTCATGTATGCAAGATTTTCTGGTGCCTAGTTCATGTGTACAAGATGTACTTGTATCTAATTCATGTGTACATATTTGGTATCTAGTTCATGTGCACGATATCGTATGTTGTCTAGCCTATGTGCACACAATATTCTGAAGGCTATTTGACATGTACAAGGACGTTTTAAGCTTGGCTCGACAACTGGTGAATACGCCCATTCAGCATGTCACACAAACAGAACAATAAAAACAACAAATGCACATAGAAATCTCACACGTACAATTTATTTTTTCACAGATATGACATTTAAAAATGAAAATTTATAGAAAATGTTGCAAGTGGTGAAGTGAAATTAGATGGTACTTTTATAGTTACAGTTTACAGCAATGAAGAAGCTGATATTCTGGCACCGAAATCTCTCTTTTTGTGGAATTTTAGATATGAATAAAAAGGGTCAGTTATCGATTTTTGTGTAAGAAGCTGAGCAGGAGTGTGTAGACGCAGCAGAACTACAAGAACCATAATCGGCAATACCTTTCCCCCCTTTTGCTGACAGTTTCAGCTAGAACCGTTTATGTCTGGGTTGTAGTTATGTCGGATTTACGGAATGTACCAAAACACATTTCTCGAGTGCACGAATAAAAAAAAATAACAGAGAAACATAAAGCAATAACGTTCCCATTGGCGGATAACGTATATCTGAATATACTGATGAGAGTGTATTTTAACTTATGCACGACTTGGCTAACGAGATTTGTTGATTTAGATGGGAAATAAGTCATTCTAACACCTAGAAGTTTGTATTGTTAATCTCTACCAATACATATAAATATTTAAACAAAATACCATCCCCTACACTTTATACGAAACAATTCAATTAATGTATCATGTTCTATAAGGTGTCCATCGGGATCACCGAAGAATGCACATTCGAACTACACCCATCATGTAAAAAGAGATGAGCACAAAATCACACAGATGAGCACATACATTGACATATGAAATGAATATTTACCAATAGAATTCATGTGTACTCGAGGCCATTTTGAGAAAAAGTGTACAAGCTGACCTAAAAAGTGGACGAGGGGTAATGTTACAAAAATGGAAAAGACAATAGCGGTCAATAGAAAAATTATCAGTTTATGCACACACGTTTGAAGACAGGAAAAAGAAAGCAGATGGGGTGGGAGGGAGGAAAAGTTAGAGGAGATATTCTAGATAAAAGGATGAAAAACATTGATGCCGTCTGACTAAAGGGCAGCGCATTATGGAGTTCAATGTATTCTCCAAACAGAATAGATGTCATTCATATGAGGAGCAGGAAACGATGCATGCCAGGGGTCTTCCATCACTGCATGTCAATCCCTGGTTATGGAGTCTGCAATGAAGCCCTAACTCTGGCATTGTTTCTATATAAATTTAAATTATTTGTCAAATTATCCAGCTCTGTTCACTACACTCTTCCTTCGCCGTTCCGATATTTGATAAATTATCCAGCTCCATTCACTACACTCTTCATTCGCTCTTCCTTCATCTTCTTCTTCTTCTTCTTCGTACGCTGTCAGACATCGACATTTATTTTTTTTTTAAAAAGCGGCGGTCATCCTGAGGCTCGACACTGCCATAGAGCTTGTCTAGTGTTGCCACTGGTGATGGCCACATCTGCTCTCTCTGATCTTCGTATGTCGGGCAGTTTTGCAGCAAATGCTCAGCAGTCATTTTACCAGTACCACACGGGCATTCGTCAGTGCCACCTATCTTCAATTTGTTTAATAGGTGGTACCTCAGTCTATTGTGGCCAGTGCGAAGTCTGAAGACCACGACCTGCTCTCTTCTGTTCAACTGGTAATAGGCATCGTTTTTTGTGTAGCCAGTATGTTCGGTTTCCCATTTGGTCATGTATCTAGCTCTAATAAGCCGTTTTGACTCTTCGTATGTCATACTAGTATCTGGTTGTGGTAGTTTTGCACCTTCTTTTGCCAGTCTGTCTGCCTCCTCGTTGCCTTGGATGTACCACTACCCTTTTTGGTGCGGTCTGCTGGGATAGTTGACAGAGTACTGCTCTTAAATCATTAACTACAGTATTTTTCTGGCTTTTTAATGCTGTGAAAACGTCCAGGGCATCTGTAAGAAGGACTATATGGCTTTCATTCCTTTTACCTGTCACCATTTCTTCCACTGTCGCCCTCAGTGCCTCTGCCTCCGCTCTGAAATTGCTTGTGTATTTTCCAGTAGCCAATGACAGTGTTATTTTTCTACCATTTGGTAGGTTCAGAAATGCTCTTGCCCCTCCGTTCTGTGTTGCGTTTGTTACAGAACCGTCAGCGTGCATGCTTGGGTAGTTTTTCGTTATGTATCTCAGGGTAGTATCTCTTCTTTCTTTTTCAGTCTGGCAGTTTATGTTTCCAATACCTGCTATATTTTCTACCACCTCTGGAAATATATGCTTCTTCCAGGTAGGTTTTCGTACAGTACGGATGGGCTTTGGTGTTGTTAGTGCGTTCATGGGGTCTTCGTGCATCTTTGCTTTGGTTATTTCTGCAAAGTTTCTCCGCTTTAGTTTCCCATTTCTGAAATTGTTTAGTCTCTGGTGCATTGGATGGTCAGTCAGTCATCTGAGTTTCTCTGATTGTTGCTGGGCTCTGCAGTCTCTTCTGTCGGTCATGTATTGCAGTTTTGTAATTTTTTCAAGTTCTACAATTGGCGTTGACTTCATGCCTCCTGTTATAACTCTCATGGCTTGGTTTTGAAGTTTGCTAATTTTATCAAAGATCGCCTTTGCTGCTGTTGTCCATGCCGCAATGCCATACTCGAGAACTGGTCCCACTCTTACAGTGTACAGTTTCTTTAGTATACTTTCGTCTCCTCCGCAGCTTGCGCCAGGAAATTTCCTCATGATTGCCATTCTTTCTCTGGCTCTCATTCGGTTTCTCTCGATCTGACTTTTCCATGTCATGCGCCGATCAAATGTGACTCCCAGGTAGTTTGGGTTGTCGTTTTGCTGCAGGTATTTGCCGTTAAGACTTAATTTGGTGTTTTGGGGTTTGTTTGATAGCGAGAATATCGTACATGTCGTTTTTTCCTCGTTTATTTTGACCAGCCATGAGTTCACCCACTCTTCCAGCGATGTTAGGGCCTGCTGCATCCGATTACTTGCTATGGTGAGATTCTTTTCAGAGGTCCACATAACCAGATCGTCTGCAGAGATTGAGCTATGGACTCTTCTTGGTATATTCTCTGTTATGTTTTTAATATACACCAGGAAGAGTGTGGGTGACAGTACTCCCCCTTGGGGTACTCCCTGCTAAAGTGTCATCTTTTTTGCTCACTGCCCTTGTACTTGAACTCTTGCTGTTCTGTTTTTGAGGTAGTGACTGATCCCTTTGTATATTTTCCTACAAACTTCACTTCTTCTCAGCTTGACTCTAAGTCCCTATTTCCAGACTTTGTAAAATGCCTTTTCTAGGTCCACCCAAACCGCTACTGTGTGTTTTTGCTCCTGGTAGGCATCTTCTATTTCCTGGGCTATGAGGATGACCTGATCCTCAGTGGATCTGTGCTGTCTGAAGCCTGCTTGCTGTGGAATTAGTATGTGTTTTTCTTCCAGATGCCACATCAGTCTGGTGTTTATCATACGTTCCATCATATGCCTACGCAGCTCAGTAGGCTGATAGGCCTGTATCCATTTGGATCTGTTTTGTCTTTTCCTTTCTCTGGTACTGGTACAAGTACTGCGTCTTTCTATGCCTGAGGTTCAATACCCCTTTTTCAGCTTTGGTTCAGGACTGATAGTAGTTTCCTCTTTGCTGTTTGGCCCAGCCCCATCAGCATTTCGTTTGTTATCCCTTCTTTTCCGGGAGATTTCCTATTCTGAAACATTCTTATGACCTCTTCCATTTCATTCATTGTTAATTTTGCCATCATATGCTCTTCTGGTGCCATATTGATGTTGTCGGGATTCATTTTCTCTTCATTAATGTCTGTATGCCTATCTGCAGGGACATCAATGTGGTTTGCTCTGGTATAATGTTCAGCAAATGCGTTTGCTGCTTTTTTTCCAGTGAGCATGTTGTCACCCTGCTTGATTGTAATTTGTTTGTTTGACGGAGTTTCGTCATTCATGGCTCTGACTAGCTTCCATAGTTTGTTCCCTTCTTTGTCTAAATTGAGGCTTTCTGTTTTTTTTTTCCAGCTTTCTCTTGCTGTTTGGTTTAGAGTGTATTTGTATTTCGCCGTGGCGGCTTTGAGGGCGATATTTGCCTCCATTGATTGTTCTCGCTCTGCCATTTTCCTAGCATTTGTGACTGCGTCTTCCGCTTTCTGCAGTTCATCATTCCAGTAGGGCTTATAATTTTTCCTTGCCCCTCTTGGGATGGTTTCAGTGGCAGCTTGCATTATTGCTTTGCTTAGGCTTTCCACTATGGGCTTCATTTTGTTATTCCGTGTGTTGATGGTTTCACACAGCCCATCTGTCAAGCTTGCAAATCTGTCCCAGTCGGCTCGTTTGTAATTCCAACGTGGGAGCGGTTTTGTTTCCTGTCGGCCTACTTCCATATCAACTTCCAGCCTAATTGGCCTTTTGTCGCTACCTGACAATGAGTTTAGCACCTGTCGGTCTATTTTATGATGAATGTCCACTGTGGAAAAACTTAAATCTGGAGTAGAGGTGGTATGCCATGTTCTAGAATAGAAGCTAGGGCTATCCTCCAGCCTATTGATTAGATAGAGATTTGTGTATATCTCCCAATCTTCCACTTCGTCACCTCTGCTGTCTGTGTCCGAGTTTCTCCATCTCTCTGAGTGGCCGTTGAAGTCTCCAGCTACTATGCAGTTGGAGTTTTTGACTTCTTACTCGAGAGCGACAGGTCTTTGTTTGGTGGTCCGTACAGGCTGAAGATGCGGATCTTCGTCTCTTGAGCCATTATGTCAACTCCTACAATTTCTGCTTGTCCGGTGTGATTGACAGCTACCGCGCTACTCGGTATGCAGTTACGTGTCAGTATCAGAACCCCTCCTTTGTGACCTTCTCTATCCAGACGGAAGGTCTGGTATCCTCTGATTGAGAATTTATGGTTGCTGTTGATGTGCGTTTCTTGGATACATGCCCCGTCAATCTTACCTTCATGCAAGTGATGTGTTAGGAAAAGCTTTTTGTTAATGACTCCCTCCGCATTCCACTGTAGTATTCTGAGGGTCTTGTGTTTTTTGTCAATAGTTTTTGCCCCATCGCCATGTGCCTCGACTTCACAGCACATGGGTGGGTTACCACCAGGAGCTATGGTTGGGCCCCTTCGAAGCGTGAGGCCCGACACTCTCGCTGCCTGGCGGGACTCCACAGCATGAGCGCCACGCTTTTTTCTATTAGGTTGTACTATCATCATACAGCGATATACGTTGCACTGTGTTACTTGTTAAGCCTGTGATCCAGTGCATCCGCTTTCAACAGGCGTTTCTTTAGGGATGCCCTCCTTAGCCTTTGGCTGTCCCCGGCATATCTGCAATACGGCAGTTGTTTGTGATCAGAGATGTCTCTCTAATGGAAGTTGTCTCACAGGACTAACGAGTCTTCACTACTCGTGTATATAGGGGGCGATGATGATATATGAGATATGATATATGATATGGACTATGTACTGGCTTGTACTATCCCGGAAGATAGGCAGTCCAGTGTGTCTATATCCCAGGATCGTCACGTCCTGCCAGAAACGTAGCAGGTGCATGTGAGTAGAGTATCTCTTTTGCTCCCTTTATTTTCTCGGCTTCTCAGCAGTGATGGTACGCCTAGCATTCTCCGCCACCTGGGAGGTTGTCACAATAGGGCAGAGGTGCAATGTCCGCTAGCCTGCATCTCTTCTGCGTCCATTTGGGATGACTGATAGCAGACAGAGGTAGAGAGCGAGGCAGGAGTGCATTTAACCAGGGAACAAGCCTGATAATGGCACGGAGATGTTGTTCGCCTGGTGTGCGGACATATCTCATGGTCAGGGGCTGAGTCTCGGCAGTTCACAGTGAGGTGGCTGCTCTTCTGCTTACGACACCCCGACCAAGAACTAAGTCTTCTACTGGTGGTTTCGCACCTCATCGCCGTATGGGGTGAATATCGAGCAGTTATCCGCCCGCTTTGATCGGCGGACGCCAGAGACCTCTTTCTGCGGCTCGACTGGGTGGGGCTGAGGCGCGAGCCCTAGGTCCCGACCATATCGTGGCCTCTCATCGCAGTGGTGCTGAGATTTTGGGCGGGATTCCGGCTTAGAGGCGTTCGGCCGTAATCCCTCACATGGTAGCCTCGCCCCATTGGCTTATCAGCCTAGTACGTGAACCAAATCTCTGAGGATCCTCTCGAATTGAGATGGATTACCGTGGCAACGCCCTGTCATTAGTAGGGGAAAATTGACCTGTCTTCCGAGGGTCTAATACCAGCACTCGTTCACTATTAGACCCAACGAAAGTGCTCTCGATCTGTCAGTCATTTTACAGTATTGGCGTTTTGAGTCGGAACGCTCGGCGAAGAGCACCCGCGGGAGAGAGCCGGCAGACGGTAGGGCAGGAGACAACGGGCAATGAACCGGAGCGAGCCGGACCGCCCGCCTGCGCCTGAGATCCAACTTCTAGCTTTTTAACTGCGACAACTTTAATATACGCTATTGGAGCTGGAATTACCGCGGCTGCTGGCACCAGACTTGCCCTCCAATAGATCCTCGTTAAAGGGTTTAAAGTGTACTTGTTCCAATTACGGGGCCTCGAAATAGTCCCGTATTTTTATTTTTCGTCACTACCTCCCCGTGCCGGGAGTGGGTAAGTTGCGCGCCTGCTGCCTTCCTCGGATGTGGTAGCCGTTTCTCATGCTCCCTCTCCGGAATCGAACCCTGATTCCCCGTTACCTGTTACAAACATGGTAGGCATGTCACGTACCATCGACATTTGATAGGGCAGACATTTAAAAGATGCGTCGCCGGCAAATGAGGCCATGCGATCAGCACAAAGTTATCCAGAGTCACCAGTGGGGACGCCGCAACCCCGCGAGGGCAAACGATGATTGGTTTTGAACTAATAAAAGCGCTCTTTCCGCGAAGGTCGGAGCTTGGTAAGCATGTATTAGCTCTAGCATTGCCACAGTTATCCAAGTAGGATCGTGTCATCTAAGGAACCTCGACTGATTTAATGAGCCATTCGCGGTTTCACCGTGAGACAGTGTGAACTTAGACATGCATGGCTAAATCTTTGAGACAAGCATATGACTACTGGCAGGATCAACTAGATATCTGTCGGAGACGTACGAGCCACACACACCGGTCGGAGGAGGACGGATGTGTAAAAGGTATCACTAAGACGACCGCAGGGACCGACTGACGGACGGACGGTTGTTCCGTCCCTCACTCCGTCGACCTAGGACCGCCTGACAGGGGCCCGTACACACACCAGACGACCGACCGACTGGGCTCGCTCGGGAAGGGATGGCAGCGCTCTGTGCAGAACTGATCCAAACGGCCCCGGCCATGAATTTCACAGAGATTGGAGACGATTTTAGCCTACTGGCCTGCCCTTCTCCCAAGGGTTGGTCGGGCGAGGACAGGGCCTTTAGGCACGTTTCCTGCTTTCCATTTGCCGGTCACAAGCTCTTTGCGAGAGCATGACCACCAGTGAGACGAACTGTCGAGGTCTGTTATAAGCCTTCAAATAACCACCACTGACTGTCAAAGTTTCTCGATACAGGCCACAGTAACGCCAGTTGCCAGCGGTACGACACCACAAATTTTGTCCTGCTAGATGGCCGGGGAGAGGCACGCGAACGTTTTCGGCAAGCCCGCACTATCGCTTCGTCTTGCGGGACTGAGATCGCTGTACGAATACTGGATGATAGTCAATCGCGGCAGCGAGAGACCAACCCCAGATCTCACAAAGGCTCATTCTCACAAAGGCTGAAATAAACAAAATTAAGAGACGTTTTGCATGAGAACATTAGCAGAGGCTAATCGATGTTTCGACCTGAAACTCTTTGTCAGGGACGACACAGACAAGAATGATTTGTACTAAAAATGGTGACATTAATTAAACAAAATAGCAGTATTATATATACATACATATATATATATATATATATATATATATATATATATATATATATATATATATATATATATATGTATATATATATGTACGAAATATTGAGAGAGAGAGAGAGAGAGAGAGAGAGAGAGAGAGAGAGAGAGAGAAGTGATGGAGGAAATAACACAAACCAATAGAATCGTATCATTTAAGGAATGACGTAAAATACAAAGATAGCTAAAGCAAAAAAGGAAATAATCGAAACAAATATATATAACAAACTGAACAGTATCCATACTTGATGGATGAATCGGACCGAAAGGTGCAAATATCGCAGTCAAACGGTAAACTAGCGACACAACGCAATCCATTCTCCGGACTACATCCTGCTAGTTGCAAAACCGTGTTCAGAGCTTGGTAGCGAGAGATTAAGAACGAACGGAGAAGAAGGAAGAACAGGAGGTATCCTGAAACGAGAGCGTGCTACTCTGCATGTTAGTTATTCAATTGTGTCCTAAGTGTTTTCCCGAAAAGCTGATTTTTGTATTTGTATTCCGTATACCTGTTCGTTGCATCATTCCTCAATTGTTGACACAATTCACTAAACTTGTGTCATTTCCTTCCGGAATTGCATTGTATGTGAAATTTTGAAATATTAGCTGAAATAGTATTCACTGATTTTAGTCTGCGAATCTCTTGTTTGTCCAGTCCTTGGTAAATGCCTTCAGGTCGATACTTCTCTTAATGTCTGCTTTTGTTCTCAGGCAAAACATTGCATTGATCTTTTGTATTTCGGTGTTAGGTAAGTTACAGTAACAAGAAAGGCATCGAAATAATCAAAAATTTAATAAAACGTTGAAACAGGGAACAATAACGGTTCTTCTTATTTTTTTCATCGTCTTTTTCTTCTTATTCTTTTTCGATGTTCGTCCTGAAAATTACGTTGTTAATTCGTGTCGCAGTTTACAGCAAGGCTGCAATATATGCGCCTTTCGACCCGACACATCCATTTCAGTTGACTTTTCTTTGGGTACCGGGTGGGCCTTCCCACTGTAATCCCTATTGTCTTAGCCAGACTAATAGAGCCTGGTTCCAGGACAGGCGCATGGAAGCGGAATAGGGGCTTGGTCTTCTCGGGTTCGCTGACCCTGACCCAGGCATGCAGCTATCAGCCGCTGGCTTCTGTCAGCCCATGCAATCAGCTTCATCTTTGCACCCCCCCCTCCCCACCCATGATGGTTCTAGTATTTTCACTCCCACCTGCAACGGCTTTACACTGATCCCATCTGATATAACATTGAAACATGCTAACATGATATTACTGACAAGCCCTTCCTACAAGTGGTGTCTACTATGACTGTTCAGTGAAAGGAATTGGTCATCCAACTTCGCAAAACCCTGAGATTTAGTTATGCGAAAAGCTGTTCCTCTTCCACCATGACTGTAGTGTCTTCTATGAGATAACCTTGATTTTTTATATATGTGATGTATGTGTCATATCATGTCAGAGTGACTAATACAACCGGAGATCAAGAGAAGAAAGTGTTGAGGGAAATGACACATACTTCTAATGAAATTTAACGATATTTAAAAAAAAACCTTCGCTGAATTTCAACATGCAGGAGAAAATACAAGTGGTGAATCATAAGACCACTTCACGGTATACGATGGAAGAGGAAGATAGAGCAGCTTTATACGTCATCATAAGTGGATTGTGTAGTACTGCAGTCAAAACAAAATTGCGTCACTACGTTTCGAGGCGCTGCCCGAGATAAATATCACAGTCGTTCTAATGTGTAAACCTCTCGCACTCAACGCCTGCGTCACATTCCCATCGTGCTCTTTGATATGTATGAGTGGACACTGCTCTGAATCTGAAACCGGCATTGACGAGTTGAGAAGGAGGGAAGAGACGGGCGTGGTTGACAAAGGTGGGGGAGAGTGAGATGATTAGGGGTGGGAAGGTAAACACTGTTCGAAATCTAAACATACGCACGGGTGTGACGAAATTGGTAGGGGATGATGGGTGAGTTAAGGGGAAGCGAAGAGATGGACACGGGGACTAGAAGAATAGAGATAAAATGGGCGATTTGAAGGGGCAGAAGTTGAGCAGGTTGGAGAGGGGAGGAGATGAGCATAGTGTTGAGCCGGTTGATGTGGAAGCGACAGGCGGATGAAAGATGATGGGGTGGGTTGAAGGAGGAAGAGATCGGTTATTTGAAGGACGAGAGAAATAGTAACGGAGATGTATAGGAAAGGTGTGCGGTAAATTGTTGTTTATTTGAGCAGTTTAATTGTTTAAAATCTTCAGTCAGCTTATTCTGCTTGCTTAAACATTGAATTAATGAGATGACACATATTTGACTATTGTATTTCTAACTGGTTGATCCGGATTACGTTCTGTGATCTGCAAGTAAAATAATGTGTACGTCCAGGATCCCTGAAGAGACCTTTAATTCCAGTATTTCTCTAGGTTATACAGATTGAGAACGATTTTTCTAGAAGCAATGCACCAAATATTGTTAGAACATAATGGAGTGAATTACTCGGCTCCCTAGGTGGGCATGGGCAGAAGGTAGTGGGGGAAGGGAAATATTTTAAAAGAAGAAGATTTTATCTTTGTATCTCAAAATGTTGTGCTGAAATTAATGCTCCCTACTTGGATCTAGGAAGCAGGTCAGAAACTGACCCGTTTGTATGCTTGAACCAAGCTCTACATCAAACCTTTCATCGTGGGTATCCTGTTGATTTGTCTTAGCCTGATTTACGATGTCTTCCTGTTTTATGTCATTATTCTGATTTACGATGTCTTCCTGATTTATGTCCTTACTCCGATTTACGATGTCTTCCTGATTTATGTCATTAACCCGATGTACGATGTCTTCCTGAGTATGCCATTATTCTGATTTACGATGTCTTCCTGAGTATGTCATTACTCTGAGCTGTGTGCTCATCTTGTATCTATTTCTTTACGACAGTCTGTCTCTGCCTCAGTCTTCCTAGATTACCGAGAAAACCCAGGTTTCTTGCTCATTATGTATCTTTCCTTGATCTGTTTCTCACATTGACTTCAGTAAAATGACTGACGTTTAGAAAACTGAAAAAGGCACAATTTAACAATCGAGTACCACACAGAGAAATCAAGAGCATCATCCGAAATCAGTATTTGCACCATTGGAGAGAAGATATAAACATAAGCAGTACACCAGACGCAATTCACCAATTCAAAAGAAACCAATAATCCACCTTATTTCATCTGAGAACTGGTCCCTGCAGACTACTAGAACATCTATACCGACTAAAGATCTCACACACCGATGAATGTCCCTGTAGAATTGGGGGGGGGGGGGCAGGATTATTCTAAACACATTCTAAAGAAACGCCCACTCTATAGGAAAATGAGATACCAGACCAGGCTAGAGGGTACAGAGATGAGGCAAAAGCTGTGGGGCAGTCGCTCCAACCTTGTAGAAGACCATACACTTCGTCATGGAAATTGTAATTGCCATCAATTACGCATCAGTCCCGAATATTCGGAGATGACACTGACATACTTAATGTGACTGAAAAATAGGAAAACTTCAAATTGACGTTTACATAAGAACAGTATAGTACTACATCAGTCACTGATTGCTATCGAAGATGGACTGTTCGAGAGTTCATTGCGTCATGCCTCAAATTTGTATGAGGTGGCATGGAAAGTTCCCTTCTTCAGTGAATGTTCTTCTATAACAATAAACCAGGCTACCCATTTATATTTTGGTTAACTGGAGCGATAATAACGGATATCAAGCCTTGTACCTTCACCCAGAGAATCGATCGCTCCACCACTCTACCAATCAGGCGCACATTACAACAGTATGAGTGAAATATATCTGTTATCATCTGGAGATCTTTATCAATGATTAGATACCAACATTTACGATAACCGGTGGATACATGGTTATCAGAAACAATTCCAAAGCGAGTCTTCTTCTTCTTCTTCTTATTCTTCTTCTTCTTCTTCGTACGCTCTCAAACGTCAACCTGTATTTGTTAGAAGAAAGCAGCTGTTCTCCTGAGACTGTCGACACTGCCATAGAGCTTGTCTAGTGTTGGCACTGGTGATTGCCACATGTGCTTTCTCTGGTCCTCGTATGTCGGGCAATTTTGCAGCAAATGTTCAGCGGTCATTTTCCCTGAACCAGAAGTGCATTTGTCAGTGCCACCTATCTTCAGTTATTTGAATAGATGGTACCTCAGTCTGTTGTGGCCTGTGCGGAATCTGAAGACCACGGCCTGCTCTCTTCTTCAACTGGTAATAGGCATAATTTTTAGTGTAGCCAGTATGTTCTGTTTCCCATTTGGTCATGTATCTGGCCCCAATAAGCCTTTTAGACTCTTCGTAGGTCACACTAGAATCTGGTTGTGGTAGTCTTGCACCTTCTTTTGCCAGTCTGTCTGCCTCCTCGTTGCCTTGGATGTTACAGTGGGATGGAACCCACTGTACCACTACTCTTTTTGGTGCGGTCTGCTGGCATAGTTGACAGAGTACTGCTCTTAAATCATTAAGTTCAGTATTTTTCTGGCTTTTTAGTGCTGTAACTACGGCCAGGGCATCTGTAAACAGGACTATCTGGCTTTCATTGCTTTCGCCTGTCAGCGTTGCTTCTACTGCAGCCCTCAACGCCTCTGCCTCCGCTCTGATTGAGAAAAACGAGTGTAAAATTTAATGTAGATAGATTGTCTTTTTCTTCGTTCCTTTTTCTAGCTCCCGCTATTAAGCTCAGACCGTTCTCCAACTCCCGCTACTAAGCTCAGACCGTTCTCCAACTCCCGCTACTAAGCTCAGACCGTTCTCCAACTCCCGCTACTAAGCTCAGACCGTTCTCCAACTCCCGCTACTAAGCTCAGACCGTTCTCCAACTCCCGCTACTAAGCTCTGACCGTTCTCCAACTCCCGCTATTAAACTCAGACCGTTCTCCAATTCCCGCTATTAAGCTCTGAAACTGGCTTTGTCATTAACATAATGTACGCCGGAGAACGAAATGCGTTATGTCTCTAGTTTACAGTTTGACTACGATATATGCACCTTTTGGTCCGATACGTTTGATTTCAGCATGGCGTTCTTTGGTACTGAGTTAGCCTTCCCTCATCGGTTCGTACTCCTTAGTCAGTCTCCCCTGTGGCAGCTAGTTATCCAGGATCCCTACGTGGAGGTGTCGAAGAGAATTGGATCTCATCCCTCAAGTTTATTGACAATCGCAAGCAATGATGACCAAGTGTAGCCAGTATAAATGTCTCCATATCAGAAAATATAAACATGTATAAAAGATGGTCGCAATAGTCCGAGTGTGATATTTCATTATATATCTGCAGACACAGCTTTGATAATGAAAATTTGAAGGAAAGTTAGAAAACAAATTAATGTGGTCGATCAAAAGTTGATGAACAAACAGTGTAGCGACCAAAAGGTGATCAGCGGACAGTGTAGCGATCAAAAAGTGATCAGCAAACAGTGTAGCGACCAAAAGGTTATCAGAAGGCAGTGTAGCGACCAAAAGGTAAACAGCAGAAAGTGTATCGACAAAAAGGTGATCAGCGGACAGTGTAGTGACCTAAAGGTGATCAACAGGCAGTGTAGCGAGGAAAAGATGGTCAGCGTACAGTGTAGCGACCAAAAAATGATCAGCAGACAGTGTAGCGACCAAAAGGTGATCAGTGGACAGTGTTGCGACCAAAAGGTGATTATCTTGCTGAACCTCAGATGATGGGAAAGCTGATACGCCACAGCGTGATGGCGGTAACACGGTGTAGTCCAATTATACAAGGGATGATACAAAATGTATACAACCTTAGCTTGGGAACAAATATTCCTTTCGAAGTATACCCTTCTGAGTTGATACACTTCTCCGAGCGGTAATACCCACTCCTGCTACCTTTTTAGGAAGTCATGTTTTGGAACATCCATCAGGTTCTCCTTCGCATTGAACTTAACTTCTTTACATTATTTAGAAGGCTGTGCATAATCTGTATACAACTAGTTTCTTCTACTCAACGATCTAAAAGTATATATGGACATCCAATCTATTTTTGTCTTGATTTGTCATGTATCTTTAAATCTTCCCCAACTGAATGGCAACCTTCAGTCTTAAAAAGAGCCATGTCTGGCGAGAAGTGGGAATGCAGAACTGTCCAATGTCGTACTTCGGTAAAAGATCATGGATGAGGTGGTATGCATGTGCCATAACAATGTCCTGACAAATCTTAATCTGGATAAGGTTTTGAACAAAATAGGTCAAATGTTACAGAAAGACCCTCAGAATGCCCTGGACAGAGACAAAAAAAATTAGACATTCGGCAAGAGTTGCACATATAGGAGAACTGGTTTATCAGTTCCATTTTGGCTAGAAAATGCAAATACTTTGGTCACATCAAGAGACACAACGGTCTTGAGAGAACGGTGATGGAAGGTATGGTGCCAGGCAAAAGAGGAAGGGGTAGACCAAGAAGACGATAGTACCAAAATATCCAGGAATGCATGAGTATGACTGTGGCGGAGGCTGGAGTTTTGGAAAGAGAACGAGTTTCTTCCAGACACTGTAATGGGAGCGACGTTCTACAAAGGACATGCTACATGATATATATATATATATAGGTCAATAGTTTATTCTCTAGCCTAAGGTCAGACACTTTTTGACCAGCCCTCTTTCATTGCCATCATCATCATCAGGTTCCTCATGAACCTCCATCCGCTTCTATCACGTGTCGTTAACGAACTCTGTTGTTGATTGTCGCCTATGTCATTGTCTCAGCCTGGCTAGAGGTTGCGGAGCTAAGAAAAAGGCTGTGAAGTTCAAATTATTCTATAATCAGTCATGACTTATAGGTGTTGCTTCTATGATCCATAGGGGACCGAACATGCTTTGATTTGTTTCTTTCTTCTCTGAATATCTCTAGCAAATGAATGCTTCTTTTTCTTCTTCTTCCTCTATTATTCTTTTAGTGATCGCATGTTTATAGTGTACAACGTCTGATGAGTTCTGGTGAAGAATTATACATCTTTACATCCGAAAAATGTAAAGTTTAGTTTTGAGTCTTCGGGCCAGTTGATCTCCCCTTACTGGTCTTATAGGGGACAGAACTGTAACACATGTGCGTTAGTTTGTTAATTTAGTCTACATGTGCACAGTAGTGAGGCAGACAGTCAATGTCTGTACGCATGTCTGTTTAGTCCGCTCTGACCTTTACTGAAGTGACGAATGGTGATCTGTCCCTGCCGGTCAGGGATGTGATAGCCATCGCTTGGATGGAGCTGTTCTCGTCTGATGGTCTGGATAGCTCTCATGTTTTCAAAGTATTTGATTGCAATGTCCTCTTCTTCGCGATATCTACCTAATTCTGCAAGTTTGTCTAGTCTCGTTCCCTTGTACACCATAATGTGTTAGCACCAACTGAAAAATGGTTTGCTATCTGGCAGCTGTCTTCTCTATTTCATCCCTCAGGTGCAGGAATTTGCCATATGTGAGAGCCTGCAGTACAGTTACTGCATTTGTGAAGATGGCACGTGGTGGCAACCGTAAATGTCGTAATAAATCAATTTCTTAGCTTAAATATGCTCACAAATTTAGAAGAGACACAACATTTGTTTGACAAATTTTAAAGTTCATTTGTATGTGTACCGTAAATGTTTAAATTAATGTTCAGTTTCGCATGTTCTTTAAATGTGCGAGATTTGAGGTTTAGGTTTGTAAGTACCGTAACTGTGTACATTTTGATTAAATTTTACAGGAACCAGAAATTTATTATATTGTTGCTCATTTTTGCAGGTAGCGAAAATGTGTTAGATTGTAAGCTTTCTTATTGTACTTATTCTCCATTTTCTTTCTTCTACTCCTTCGTGTTTTATTCTTTTTCATCTTCTTCTTTTCTTCTTTTTTATCTTCTTCATTTTTATTTTATCCGATCTCATTACAAGTTATCCATATTTTACTGTGTTTATTTCGCCATATAATGTTATTAGGAGGCTACGTGGCCTAGGGGTGAAACTCACTCGGTTTTCACATTCCCAACGTTCCGGGTTTGATTGCCACTTGTGTCCAGTTTGGCAGACACTGGGTTTTTTTTTTCTCGGACTAATGCTGATCCACGTACGGAAAGTAATGGCAACCTACCGTACTGCACACTTGCCAAGAAACTTATAACAGCCAAATAGGTGGGGGTTATATGAAGCGACGTTCTGTAAAATGACATGCGATAATTTTTACAATTCCAAAAGTGACTCCACACTCAGCAGGCTTTATGTTCAGTTTGAATAAGGAGGTCTGCAACATTATGTGCAGGGGAGCTCTTTGTCCTATAAAAGTGAAGTTCAGTCGACGTGTGCAGCACATCTGCCCGTTAGTCGAACTGTACAATAGCAAAGAATTAACAATTTAACAATCAAACATTATCACACTTCTAACAAACTTACACTGCTTTTGAACCCCAATGAACGAGTCCCTGGTCTTATACGTCCATGTGAACTAGTCGTCTCTTGCCTACTCTCAACCCATACTTTCATTTACCCACACCGCCTGTTTGCCTCGCAAAGGTCAAATCCCGCCTCCTCAACTCGTGTTTTCGTGTTTTAGATTCAGAAGAGTTTCCTCCCATACAATAACAAAAATAAAAAATCACGTGATTTGATCAACCAATCAAATCCGTAGCACTCACAGTGTAAAAACGATAACACGTTAGAGAAATAATAGAGAAAATAGTGAAACTAATATTTATGATAGCCTGAACTTAAAATCTGTTTTAGTGGGAACATATTATATATGTGAGAGCCTACGTATGCAATCTGTGACATTTTCCCTATTGCATATTTTTATGTTATCTGTCATGTCTGAATCGTAAATCTATAACAGTTTAATGTAAAATATGCTATACGTTTTGACTACACAACTCTTAAAGTGTCAAAATTCATTTTTGCAGAAAATATAAGTTTAATTTATTTTAATATTGATATTTTAAAACACTAAACTTTCCCGATGTATTGCCCAAAAGGTTGAAATAACAAACAAGGTTGTAAAGTTGTTTTTCTTAAAAACAACAAGAGGCACTAACCGATGTTTAGATCAAGGTCTGTCTTAATCGTGGACTGGACGTATTGGCTTGCTTCGTTTTTTACTCAACTATCAGTAGATGATAACGCTTGAAATCGTTGCTGATACGAATTTACTTATTTTTTTCATAAATTTATTTCTATTTGATATTGGTTTAATTTAATTAAATCTTCTCGTCTCTACTACACTGGCTTGCCCAACGCTTTATAGCGGCTTATTTAAATATAAACGTATATTGCTGTTCCATGCAAATCTGCTTTCTAATCGTGTCTGTATATCAACCTTTCCTAGTGTTAATTCCTTTCAAGATACCAAATATGATAGCGAAACATCTTCTGGACCTCTTCCGGTGTGGTTTTTTGTTTGGGTGCTTTTAAAAGTGAAAGTCAGTCCCATGGTAGCAATTGCCGTCGGGGATGAAGATAACTCTTCATGTACTAAACGGCAGTGAGGTGGGGCGGCCAGTTCCATTGCTTGATGTTTTTACCTTCCCCAACTCATACGCCAGGTACCCATTTACAGCTTGGTCTACTAGAGGAGCGTGGTACCAGGCGCAAACGAAGGCTAAGATTTTGTAAATGTCCGTCCGTGTACTCGAACCCTTGACAAGCTGTAATCCCAGACTAGAAAGCCAGTTCACTGCCTACAAGCTCCATTCTTTAACAAGTCTAGACCTACCAATAGCCGAAAATCTGCAACAACGTAATGTATGCGTTCCTGCAATGGTTGTTTCTGCAGTCGATTGCATTGCATAAATAGTGAAACACATCTCTCTTTAGACACCTCTAACACCATGCTTGGAAAGCTACAGCAAACCTAATCCTTCCTGCCAGTAATTGACACCGCAAATATTTTAGATTGAATTAATTCCTGAAAGAAATGTTTCCTCTCGCATTTTGCAAGTTTGCAGTTGTATTAAATATGTTCAGTCTTTTGTACGTCATTGCAAGATTCGTTACATGAATTATCTAACCGGCATGTTTCATTCATAGTTTCAATCAACTGCCCTTACTTGGTTTCATTGTTTTTCATAGCCCATCGTCAGAGAAGCATGATGTTGTTATTTGTTACTATTAATAGTAGAACGGGAAATTCGGTCAAGGTTAAGCTATGGCTATAAACATCGGGCCTATGTTTGTCACCTGTCTCAGGTAGTCTGGTATTTTAATGACGTCTTTGCATCATTCTAGCAGATACCGGGTTCATTGTCTGAGCGATTTATTGCTCTACCTTCCCCCATATCTTCAACATGTTTTCTTTTCTACAGCTTCTGTTGTTATCAAATAGTCCTAGAGCGATCAACAAGACGTATAAGCCCAGGTCGTGTGGTTACAATTGTTTATCTCGTTGACAAACCTCATCCGATCGTAGCTCCAGGATACGACCTGGTTATTATTTAACGATAAGTACGATCGATATCACATCAATAAGTGTTTACATATGGTCTAATTAATTAACGGCCTGCTTCTATCATTTAGGTTCTTGTCCTCACATGATTGTTATCACTATCATTCATATTATCATTGTCATATCCATCATCATAATTATCTGATTGTGTTACTTGCGGAGCATTGCTCTACAAATAACGTTGGGCTCAGACTTCATTATCTAGCACAGTTTATTAATGTTTTTTCGTGCAATTCCGATCGTTTTGACTATCTCTTCCGCTACTCTTCTCTGGAGTTTGTTTACCCTCCTCACTATCATTGTTCCTTTGTGGTTCAAGGTACGGACATGTTTTGTAATTCTGGCATGATGTTTCTAGAGAACATGTACTATCCATCTCGACGATTTCTGTTCTTTATACGTTATATTTGTAGAAACTTTATAATTTGGAGCGAACCACTGACACTCTTTCTCAGTCTTTTATTAGATTAATTTTTAAAGTTTCTTGACTTGTTAGTTTGACATGCTAAAGATAATATGTGATTTGGGAAAATATAAATTTATGTAAGCAAGGTTAAAATAAAGCAAATGTCTATAGAAGAGATTGTAATAAAACTAATGTTTGTAAGTGAATTTGCAATAAAACAAAATTATGTAAGCGAAGTTGTAATAAAAGAAATGTATGTAAGTGAGGTTGTAATAAAACAAATTCATGTAAGCAAGGTTGTAATAAAACAAATGTTTGAAAAAGAGGTTGTAATAAAACACATTTATGTAAGGGAAGTTGTAATAAAACAGATTTATTTAAGCAAGGTTGTAATAAAACCAATTTATCTTAGCGGAATTGTAATAAAACAAACGTTTGAAGGAGAGGTTGTAATAAAACACATGTATGTAAGCGAAGTTGTAATAAAACAAATTTATTTAAAAGACGTTGTAATAAAATAAATTCATGTAAGCGATTATGTAATAATACTAATTTATGTATGCGAAGTTGTAATCAAACAAATTTATATAAGTGAATTTTTAATTTTAAAAATGTATGAAAGTGAGGTTGTAATTAAACAAATATTTGAAGGATAGGTTGTAAAAAAAACAAATGTTTTAAAGCGAATTTGCAATGATACTATTTTATGCAGCCGATGTAAGAATTTTAAAAAATTATGTAAGCGAGGTTGCAATAAAACAAATTTATGTAAGCGATGTTGTAGTAAAATAAATTTATGTAACGAAGTTGTAATAAAACAAATTTATTTATATGAGTCTGAAATAAAACACAATGTATGTAAGCTAGGATGTAATAATACATATTTATGTAAGCGAGGTTGTAACAAAACTAACGTTTGTAAGTGAATTTGTAATAGAACAAATGTGTGTAAGTGAATTTGTAATAAAACAAATTTATGTGAGCAAGGTTGTAGTAAAACAAATTTATGTAAGCGAAGAGTTGTAATATAACAGTTGTTTGTAGGAGATGTTGTAATAAAATACATGTTTGTAGGAGAGGTTGTAATAAAACAAATATTTGTATGAGAGGTAGCAATAAAACAAATGTTTGTAGGAGAGGCTGCACTAATACAAATGTATGTAAGCCAAGTTGTAATAAAACTAATTTATGTAAGCAAAAATGTAATAAAACAAAATGTTTGCAAGCGAAGTTGTAATCAAACAAATTTATGTAAGGGAAGTTGTAATCAAAGAAATTTATTTAAGCAAAGTTATAAGAATACAAATGTATGTAAGCGAGGTTGTAATAATGCATATGTATGTAAGCGATGTTGTAATAATGCATATGTATGTAAGCGAGGTTGTAATAATGCATATGTATGTAAGCGAGGTTGTAATAATGCATATGTATGTAAGCGAGGTTGTAATAATGCATATGTATGTAAGCGATGTTGTAATAATGCATATGTATGTAAGCGAGGTTGTAATAATGCATATGTATGTAAGCGATGTTGTTACTGTTTGTTGTAGAAAACGAAATACTTATAAGTGTGTGTCATTTAACTCTTTTAACATAGTGCTAGACGGGTGTGTAGGCGTGTCATTTATGTTGTCGTATTGTTTGCAATGGCTTGTTATATGCATTTGAATAGGTAACTGCTGACAATAATTAACAATAATATTTGATATTTTCGTTGTTCTGACAATACTAATGATCTAACAGTTAACACTGGTAAGACAAATTATTCAGCCATAACCAGGGATGATAACATGTCGTCTACCACACAATCAAGACAGTAAACACGCCTTGATATCACTGAAAGGACTCCGTCTTTAGCTAAAAGTGGTGTGTCTAGTTAAGATGAAGACATGGTAGAACCAATTTGATGTAAAACAACAAAACTGTTTTAGTGCAGGCTACAGAAACAGCGCAATAAATAGTCTGGCTTCCTGCAAGATCAGATCTAATCAGTTTCGTCACGACATCCTTGTCATATTGAGGACAGTGTGGAGATCATTGCTAGAATCTCTGTCGTCATTCGTGTGATCTTTCAGCCAGGAGATCATTGATAGATTCTCTGTCGTCATTCGTGTGATCTTACAGCCAGGAAATGATTGCTAGATTCTCTGTCGTCATTTCTTTGATCTTTCAGTCATGAGATGATTGCTAGATTCTCTGTCGTCATTTGTGTGATCATACAGCCAGGAAATGATTGCTAGATTCTCTGCCATCTGGCAGATGTAGTATTAATATAAGCACTAACAACTCCTTGGTGGAGAAAGTTCCACTGATGGTCTCGTATGACTTAAGCTCAAGCATTTTATAAATACGCTCTAATATAACTATTAATATAATATACTGACGTGGACGTATCGTTTCCTACGTAAATGTAGCTTTCCTTCTGATCCTGCTCTTCTTCTTCTTCTTCTTATTATTCTTCTTATTCTTCTTTGTTCATCATCAGTTCAAGGCTCTCGTTTCGCTTACAGAAGGCCAACATTGTTTGTAAGTTGTTGTTTTTTTAAATCTCTGTACAGGTTTTGTCTTTCATCTGTCTCGAAATGCAAAGTACAAGTATTAATCGAGATTTCCATCTTTGTGTTGTTTTAGCGCTGCTAATACGGACAAGCCATCAGTCAGGACTACTATGTTTTCTTGGTGGATATTTTTATCTTGGATTACAAGATCAGCAGCGACCCTCATAGCTTCTACTTCAGCACGGAAGTTATTGAAGTAAGTTTCCATTCTTAGTACTAGAGATCTTCTTCTCCGTTTTGTTAATATGTAATAAACCCCTCCATTTCCATTGGATTTGACATTTTGGGTGTAATATATATATATATATATATATATATATATATATATATATATATATATATCGGAATATCACGTTGTTATGTCATGTCACTTACAACATCATGTTCGTTACAACATCATTTCACTTACAACATCATTTCACTTACAGCATCATGTCACTTACAACATTATGTCACTTACAACATCATGTCCGTTACAACATCATATTCGTTACAACATCCTTTCACTTACAACATCATGTCACTTACACCATCATGTCCATTACAACATCATGTCCGTTACGACATTCTTTCACTTACAACATTCTTTCACTTACAACATTCTTTCACTTACAACATCATGTCACTTACACCATCATGTCCATTACATCATCATGCTCATTACAACATCATGTCAATTACAACATCCTTTCACTTACAACATCATGTTAGTTACAACATCATGTCCGTTACAACATCATGTCACTTACAACATCATGTCCGTTACACCATCATGTCCGTTACAACATCATGTCACTTACAACATCATGTCACTTACAACATTGTGTCGCTAGACTCCACACAGGCCACATCAATAAGTTGAAAATATGTGCTACTGACGAATGCACCTGTGGTACAAGAACAATGACCCCAGAACAGCGGCTGCAAAAATGTCCGACCTACAAGGACCAGAAAAAGCACATATGGCCATCACCAGGGCCAACACTAGACAAGCTCTTTGACAGTGTGGATAATCTCAGGATGACCGCTGCTTTCTTTGAACAAATTTAAATCGACGTTTGACAACGTACGAAAAAGAATAAGATGAAACTATGTATACATGTAAAACACTCTCCAGAAAGGAGACAACACATCATGAAATGTGGTATAAAACACCCTCCAGAAAGGAGAGAGCACAACATGAAATGTGGTATAAAACATCCTCCAGATAGGAGACAACACAACATGAAATGTGGTATAAAAAACCCTCCAGAAAGGAAACATCACACGACGAAATGCTCTATAAAACCATGTATATGGACATATGCGTTGTATTTTTCTATCCACATTCAATGGGCACATCTGGCAGAGCTATTGAATGATGAGTGGGAGTATAACCTCATTGATGTCTGAAATCAACGTGAGCTGGAATAGAACATCAAGCTCATTAGCTGCCATTCTTTCTCGTCTTCTTCCTGTCCCCTGGAAAACACGATAGCTTATATTATATAATAATAATAACAATAACAATAATGAACAAATATATATATACGTGTGGTATTGCTTCTAAAAGTCTCTTACGAACTCAGAAGGCTGCTCCCCACACTTCACGTCTTTAGTCTGTGTAAATGGTTTAGGTGAGTCATACCCATAAGTTGGTGATTATTCTACCTTATAGTGGTTGAGCAAAACGTTAGTCGCTATCTGCAACACGACTTCAACCAGGCAGTGGTTGCATTATTATCTATGTCATGTCATAATGTCGTTCACAGAGCCGCTCCGGAAACCACGCTGGCCACTAACTAACATGAACACAAGTCTGCTGCAGTTGGCTATCTCCATAATTGGGAGATAATTACACCTGGATGGCCGAACAAAGGAGGAAAGCAAGTGTTATGAATATATATTTTTTTTTAACATAAAAAAATGATGCAGAAAACAGATATATATGAATTCTAGACTTCCTATTATTAAACAGCAGCTGAAATATATTTTTTTTATCGGATAGCGAAAAAAAAAATATATTTTGAATGAAAGCTTTATTCATAAAACCGATTCAGATAGTTTTCAGAAGTTACGATTATTAGTTTTCTTAGCTATTAGTTATATCTCTATACAGATAGTGTGAAGAACGCTTGATAAATGTCAAACTTCTTCACAGATGAAATTCAGATTGGTTAAGAAATATTATACATCTACGCAACTAGAATAGAGATTAAACGACAAATAGTAGACATCGACATCTATGTCTCTTTAAAAATGTAGAAAAATGTTAGACCTAAATACAGATGGCATTATGAATAGGAAACAGTATACCGCCATTTTTTCGCCTCAGAATAGGTCATTGCAGACTAAATGCACACATGCATAAAATGAAAGCAGCACAGACTGCACAATGCACATGTTAGAGAGGACCCCAGACTCCAGAACACAACCTGCAAACATGTCCACTGCACAAAGACTCCCGTGAGAAGACCTGGCCCGAGGAGAGAAACATACAAGACAAACTGTGGCAAACCATTGAGGACCTGCGACTGACCTGTCACTTCATGGATGCAACCCATCTAGTGGCATAAAACAAGCATACGAAACCGAACGCAAAGAATAAGGAGAAGATGGCATTAATGCTTTTCCTGCAGAGTATTTTGGGCTGCTGGAGACATTTATTCCTGCATCGTAAACTACTACTAAGCAGTACAAGTGCATTTATAAATTGAAGAAAAATTAGTGTAGACATAGTTTTATGCGTAGTCTATGTATAACAGTTGTTATTTTTTTTTACTTCTATACAGATTGTATGATTAGTTGACAAATCTTAGACCTCTATACAGATGGTATTAGGATTCCTTGTCAAATGTTAGACCTCTATACCGATGGCATTAATAATTCTGACAAATGTTAGCCCTCTGTATAAATGGTATTAAGAATGTTGGAAAATGTTAGACACCTATGCATATGGTATTATGATTCTTTGATAAATGGTAAACCTCTATACAAATGGTATTAGGGTTCGTTGAAAAACGTTAAACCTCTAAATAAATGGTATTAAGAACGTTGAAACATGCTAGACATCTATACAGTTGGTATTAAGATTCGTTGACAAAGGTTAAACCTCAAATCAGATAGTATTAGGATTCACTGACAAATGTTAAACCGCTATACCGATGGAATTAGGATTCGTTAATACATGTTAAACCTCTACATAGTTGATTTCATATTGCTATACAACAGATAGCAAGAATGCTAGAAAGATGTTATGTTTCAAATACAACATATGCTAAGAATGTCATACATACTTGTATGACACAGTCTGCTGCCATGTGAATAGCGACCAAGGAGAGTTACGTTATGTCACTACAAACGCTACACACTGGTAACACCAAAGAAAGGGCTACTGCCATTTTTACCTGCACAAGCATTAATATCTTTGAGTCTGGCCTTTCTGTATGTATTTCGACGATGGCAGCATGCTCCTATTTAAGGGTTCAAAATGGAGGATATATGTAACAACAAGTTGTAACAACAGGTTGTTTTTTTTTGGTTTTTTGGTTTTTTTTTTGCGTTAGCCTTTTTCTCTATTTCACAAGGCGGTGTGCGGTGCACTGTGTTTTTTTTGATTTGCGCATGTTGGCCCAATGTATCCGACTTCAGCATGCATTTTATGTAGGGGTCTGCTTTCTCCTACATTTTCTAAGGGTTTGCTTCCCCGGGGTAACGGCCGGTGCTGTGATGGGGATCGAACCCAGCACCTTCTGGTTGTGAGCCGTGTCGCTTAAACCACTAGCGCGCCCCGTCCCCTGCAAGTATGTTTGAGAATAAAGGTAAGAGTAAATGTAGTCCCATAGGGGACACTGTGTTCGGGGATGAAGTGTTTTGAGACTTCATTCTCATGATTTTTAATTAGGTGGGATAGGCAGTTTCCGTCCTCGTTGTATTTTCTTGTTTTACAGTAAGTCAGGTATCCATTTACAGCTGGATCGATACACCTAAACGAGCCTGATACTTTTACCGGGACATGATTCTCGCTACCAGTCTGTTATATCAACCCTCAACTGAGAATATCAAATGACAAACAAGGAAATTACAACTCAAAGATACGATTCCAGAAGAATAATTCCGGTCAAGCAAGAAGTTAACATAGCAAAAAGTATTTTAAAGGGCAATGAAATAAGGGATGAATTGATCATAACAAAAATGTAGAGAAAAAACATGAAAGACAGGAGGGAGACAAAGAGATGGGAATGAGCACAAAGCTCTCTAGGGCTCATCGATAGCTCCCGCATTCAGACTGGGCAAATTTGGATGCGTGGGGGGGAAGCTAAACAAAGACTGGATCATCCCTCAGTAAATTTCCCACTGCAGTTTCCGGTTCTAAATATAACCATCTTGTATCTAAAATTATTGAGCATACGTTGTTGGCTTATCTTTATTATATATTATATACACTTTCCTTGTCCGAAACACACACATACATACATACATACATTCACACACCAGCATATCCGCAAATTAGAATCAATATCCTTTCGTTTATAAATACAAACACACACAAATACACGTAGACATACACACTGATACAATTTCACATTTGCACACACGTGCATTAAGGCCAACACATAGACTAACGCATTTCAACATATTCACAGGCAGTTGCGTGCGCACGGAGCCAGCCGCACACCCACACGAACATATTTTGGCATGTACATATATAGATGTATATATGAACATTCCAACAAAATAACAAGATTTTTTTTTAGACACACAAACCACACATGAGACTCATTAATAGTGCATTCTCATTCAGAATTTCGCCTGCCAAACAAACTCTACTTTAAAAAAGAATTATATTTTTTGTATATTCGGCCAGATCAAACACACGCCCACAAATATTATAAACCATCCACATCAGCTGGTTCATCTCTAAATAGGTCAAGTACAATTCTATTCTCATTCACGACAACAATAGATCATATACTCCTACGTCACCTTAGTCATTGCATCAGTCTCACGTAACCACATTATTGTGTGCACATCCAGTCACATTCATTCAGTCATACACGTCTAGTCATACACGTCCAGTTACACACGTGCAGTCATACACGTCCAGTCATACACGACCAGTTACGCATGTCCAGTCATACACGTCCAGTCATACACATCCAGTAATACACGTCCAGCGATACACATCCAGTAATACACGTCCAGTCACACACGACCAGTCATTTACGTCTAGTGATCTTCAAGACTGAAGACTACAAGTTACTTCGCCACAAATATCGCCAAGTAACGTGATGACTACCTTGTTTTTTGACATACACATTGGGGTAAAAAAAAACGTCTAGACGTTGGGTATGGCACGGTCCGGGTGGAGAGGTACACATCAAGATAAACTACATTTTCGTCTAGAAATGATTCAGTTCCAGCATTAACATCGTTCGGGTAAGCAGCTTTCCCGGAACAATATAGGAAACGACTATGCGTCTCCGACTAAGAAAACTCATGAGCAACTAAACTAGAATAAGATTAGGCCTCGACAAATTGAACACCTGGAAATTATAGAAGTCTTCGGTGCCATTATAGGATGAAGATTTGCACTGCTTACTGTCCTACGGGAAGGCCCAGATATAGATATGATTACACATGCTTTCAATGCAGCTTCAATAATAGAAACAGCAACAGAGATCCTGGGAAAGCAACAGACAAAAATGAAGCACTGGATTACAAAGGAAATATTTGATATGTGCGAAAACAGACGGAAATTGAAGAACTCAAAGAATACACTAGAAGGGTCAGCTAGTTATAAGTTAATAAACGGAGAGATAATTTTCAAGATGAAAGAGGCAAAAAGGCGTTGATTGCTGAGTAGTGTAAAGGTACGGAGCACAACCTGGGCAGAGATGATGCCAGATGAGTATATATGGTTGACAAAGATCTAATAAGGCCTAAACGTACGCAGTATGGCAATATAGGACAAGAATGGAAAATTTTCTACAGAAGACCAAATACTAGACGGAATACTGTTAGAGAACTATACAATCACGAGTGCTGGAGCGAGCCAGAAAAAAGAGTCGCTTCTATACCTCCTGGGGTTAACAAATATCAACTGATCATTAAAGAAGAATTTAACAATAGAATATGGCAGACAGGAAAATAATCTATCACTTGGTCAGAATCGATGGTCTTCGTCTATACTTAAGGTTACGAAACCTAAAGGTTTTGTCAAAACTATTGAACAAGCCGTCATAGCAAAGTTTTACTCAGAATAAATCTCGACAGACTGACACCTCAAGCCGAGAACATCAATGCCGAGAACGTCAATGCTGAGAACATCAATGCCGAGAACATCAATGTCGAGGAACAGGCGTGTTTTCGAATCGAAAGATGCACCACCGAGCAGGATTTCAATCTGCGAATACTAAACGAGAAGTAATTGGAACACCAACAACACCTATACCATGTGTTTGTTGACTTTAAAAATACATTTGATAGAGTCTGACATGGTTCTCTATGGGCAGCAATGAAGATATATAACGTCAACAATTACACAGTGAGAGTTATCCTAAATCTACACGATAAGGCAACTAGAGCAGTTCTTGTGGATGGACAAACTCTACACATCCGTTGGTGTAAGTTAAGGACGTATACTCTTCCCGACACTATTCAACATACTCCTAGAAAGAATTATGATTGATACCGTTGAAGATCATGTTGACACCTTAAGATTAGGGGATAGAACGATTACCAACATACTCTTTGCGGATGACATTGGCGGGGCGGGTGGGGACTGAGACATACCTCGGAAAATGATCCGAACACTGGATGTAACAATACATGGCTATGGCATGGAGATAAACGCGGAAAATATAAAGTTGATGACAAATACCGAAGGGATTAACGCTGTGATCAAAGCAACTTTACAGTCAGTGATGAGGTTTCAAAACTAGCGGTCCTACAACAGCAGCACTTTCACGATTGAAACGTAAATGGAAAGATAAACGAATCTCTCTCGCAATTAAAATTATACCTATACGCTCAATGGTTCTTTTTATATTCTTCTGCGCATGCGAAACGTGGGCCACTGCAGCAGAAGTCAAGAGAAGAACCCACACCATGGAGATGAGGTGTTTTAGAAGACTCCCAAATGTTATCTACAAAGACCATAGTCTAATTGATAAAGTGATCAAATTTGACAAAGAGTCGAGAAAGTGGACTGGACGACCTTCTAACAACGATCAACAGACGAAAGGGTCCAAGGGCTTTGCAAATACCAAACTGCAAGGCACAGTACATGGCAAGGGATGGCGAGGACCTAACAAAAATCTATGGAATGACAACATCCATGAATAGACGAACCTACAACGCGAGGAGGCACAAAAAGTAACGGAAAAGAGAACGAGAGACAGACAGAGAGAGGGGAGGGATAGAGAGAGAGAGAGAGAAAGATGTCTCGCATAGAATTGTGAAGGTGTAAGCAGGCTTGTCCTAACGATCTCAATAGGTCATGAATGAATTGAACTGATCTTAATCATACACTACCAAACTACTTTACTCACTTCCACTCATGCACTACTAAACTATTTATTTTACTCATCTCCACTCATACACTGCTAAACTATTTATTTTACTCACCTCCAGTCATACACTACCAAACTATTTTACTCGCCTACACTCATACACTACCAAACTACTTTACTCACCTCCACTCATACACTACCAAACTATTTTACTCGCCTCCACTCATACACTACCAAACTACTTTACTCACCTCCACTCATACACTACCAAACTATTTTACTCGCCTCCACTCATACACTACCAAACTACCTTACTCACCTCCAGTCATACACTACCAAACTATTTTACTCGCCTACACTCATACACTACCAAACTATTTTACTCACCTCCACTCATACACTACCAAACTATTTTACTCACCTCCACTCATACACTACCAAACTATTTTACTCACCTCCACTCATACACTACCAAACTATTTTACTCGCCTACACTCATACACTACCAAACTATTTTACTCACCTCCACTCATACACTACCAAACTATTTTACTCGCCTCCACTCATACACTACCAAACTATTTTACTCGCCTACACTCATACACTACCAAACTATTTTACTCACCTCCACTCATACACTACCAAACTATTTTACTCGCCTCCACTCATACACTACCAAACTACTTTACTCACCTCCACTCATACACTACCAAACTATTTTACTCGCCTCCACTCATACACTACCAAACTATTTTACTCGCCTCCACTCATACACTACCAAACTACTTTACTCACCTCCAGTCATACACTACCAAACTATTTTACTCACCTCCAGTCATACACTACCAAACTATTTTACTCACCTCCAGTCATACACTACCAAACTATTTTACTCACCTCCAGTCATACACTACAAAACTATTTTACTCACCTCCAGTCATACACTACAAAACTATTTTACTCACCTCCAGTCATACACTACCAAACTATTTTACTCACCTCCAGTCATACACTACCAAACTATTTTACTCACCTCCAGTCATACACTACCAAACTATTTTACTCACCTCCAGTCATACACTACCAAACTATTTTACTCACCTCCAGTCATACACTACCAAACTATTTTACTCACCTCCAGTCATACACTACCAAACTATTTTACTCACCTCCAGTCATACACTACAAAACTATTTTACTCACCTCCAGTCATACACTACAAAACTATTTTACTCACCTCCAGTCATACACTACAAAACTATTTTACTCACCTCCAGTCATACACTACCAAACTATTTTACTCACCTCCAGTCATACACTACCAAACTATTTTACTCCCCTCCAGTCATACACTACCAAACTATTTTTCTCATCTCCAAGTAAACCCACCCCTTCCACCCCACACTATTTTACTCCCCTCCAATCATATGTCCTACTTCTACCCCACACTATTTTACTCCCCTCCAATCAAACCCCCTCCTTCCACCCCACACAACTTTACTCAACAAAAATCAATCTTCCCGAAAATCTTAACTGACTTCAAATCATACACCTCCACGTCCCACCCCCTCCCTCCCCCTCTCCCACTATTTTACTCACCTCCAACAACATATCCCACACTATTTCACTCATTCAATCATGTATTTCAAAAAGCAAGCAAAATGCAGCTAGGAAGGCTCTCTAAAGGAAGACAAATGTAGTGACTTCCCTATTCGCCAGCTTGAGTTCAAATGTACAAAAAGAAAACGATTCTGTGTCTAGACTTCCTGTAAAGATCGTTGCAATAGTGTCTCCACGCATTCTTAGGACAGAAAATAAGAACATACAACAGAAACAGAAAAACAGCACATTCACGCAGACAATCATTGGGTCTGAGTATCAACAGAAAACATGTTATGTATGGGCCAAGTCCTTGCCCCACGTTCTGGAAAGTATCTGTTCGACATCTCAGGCCATGGAAGCAGTTTATCCGATCCCAAGTGTCTTTAATATGTGCGAGACGGGCTTGCTCCCTAGGGGACATGATTTCGTCTGATAGTCACAAGTGCCAGTCCTGTCTCGGGTCCTTTAACTGAAGTAATTGGTCCAATAACACCAGATGCAGTCGATGTCTGTATGGTTTGTTTGTCCTTGTTTGCGCATGTCAAGTAACCATAGCAACAACTTAGAGATATCTTCGTATGGCACAGATTTCTGACAAGATGTTTTCATTCATTTCGCTCTGATTTAACACTGTTGTCTCTCTCACACACACACACACACACGCACGCACGCACGCACGCACATATTCATACATACACACACATATACATACACATATACACACATATATATGTACACACAATAGACACATACATCCATATCCCCACATACATACACATACAGACATAACTATACACACATACACACATACATATACACACATACACACATGCACACACATACATACCCATTAACACACGCACACATCGCACATACACACCGTACACACACGAATACACGAACATATACATATATAAACATATATATATGTATATATATATATATATATATATATATATATGTATATATCCGTCTATCTATATATCTCTTTCTCTATCTATCTATCTATCTATCTATCTATCTATCTATCTATCTATCTATCTATCTATCTATCTATCTATCTATCTATCTATCTATCTATCTATCTATTTATCTATCTATCTATCTTTCTATATAACTATCTATCGTTCTGGAGAGAGAAGACTCCTGTCAGGACAAAATTAAACGGGTAAGACTGTTAGCCAACGTTTGGTGAAACATATATATCAAGACACGAACCTCAAATCCTTTGCAGCTCTGGTTCGCTGGCCCTGACGCTAGCAGTCATCTATGGGTCGCTGACCGCTGCAGCTCATACGCTGAATGTAATCCACTACCAAAATATGTTTTCAATCCAGAACTAGCTCCGAATATGAGCAGCAAGATCCTGGACAACAAAGTGGGGATCCATATTGTAATTTCCATAGTAAAGTGCCTGCTGATACGTCTAGCATTACATTATGATGAAGCAGCCAAGGACTACCTACCTCAGTACGCCTGGAATGCACGAATAACCCCTACAAACAGCTACCAAAGAAAATGTGTCAATGTTAAAGAGTCGGCACGAGTACCTTCTTCTTCTTCTTCTTCTTCTTCTTCTTCGTCCGCTGTCAAACGTCAACCTATATTTTTTCGAAAAAAAGCAGCGGTCATCCTGAGGCTGTCGACATTGCCATAGAGCTTGTCAAGGGTTGCCACTGGTGATGGCCACATGTGCTTTCTCTGGTCCTCGTATGTCAGGCAGTTTTGCAGCAAATGTTCAGCGGTCATTTTCCCGGTACCCCAAGTGCATTCGTCAGTGCCACTTAGCTTCAGTTTATTGAAAAGGTGGTACCTCAGTCTGTTGTGGCCTGTGCGGAGTCTGAAGACCACGACCTGCTCTCTTTTGTTCAACTGGTAATAAGCATCATTTTTTGTGTAGCCAGTATGTTCTGTTTCCCATTTGGCCATGTATCTGGCTCTAATAAGCCTTTTGGACTCTTCGTAAGTCACACTAGAATCTGGTTGTGGTAGTCTTGCACCTTCTTTTTCCAGTCTGTCTGCCTCCTCGTTGCCTTGGATGTTACAGTGGTATGGAACCCACTGTACCACTACTCTTTTTGGTGTGGACTGCTGGAATAGTTGACAGAGTACTGCTCTTAAATCATTAAGTTCTGTATTTTTCTGGCTTTTTAGTGCTGTGACTACGGCCAGGGTATCTGTAAACAGGACTATCTGGCTTTCATTTCTTTTGCCTGTCAGCATTGCTTCTGCTGCAGCCATCAGTGCCTCTGCCTCCTCTCTGAAATTGCTTGAGTATTTTCCAGTTGCCACTGACAGTGTTATTTTTCTACCATTTGGTAGGCTCAGGAATACCCCTGCCCCTCCGTTCTGTGTTGTGTTTGTTACAGAACCGTGGGTGTATGCATGGGTCAAGTCCCTGCATGGGTAGTTTCTCGTTATGTACCTCAGGGTTGTGTCTCTTCTTTCTTTTTCAGTCTGGCTCTTCTTGTTTCCAATACCTGGTATATTTTCTACCACCTCCGGAATTATATGCTGCTTTCAGGTAGGTTTGCGTACAGTAGGGATGGGCTTTGGTGTTAAAGTGTTCATAGGGTCTTCGCTCGTCTTTGCTTTGGCTATTTCTGCAGTTTCTCCGTTTTAGTTTCCCATTTCCAAATATATTTAGTATCTTATGCATTGGGTGGTCTGTCAGTCTTCTGAGTTTCTCTGATTGCTGCTGGGCTCTGCAGTCTCTTTTGTCGGTCATGGATTGCAGATTTGTAATCTTTTCATATTCTACAATTGGCGTTGACTTCATGCCTCCTGTTATAACTCTCATGGCTTGGTTTTGAAGTTTGCTAATTTTATCAAAGTTCGCCATTGCTGCTGTTGTCCATGCCGCAATTCCATACTCTAGAACTGGTCTCACTATTCCAGTGTACAGTTTCTTTAGTATACTTTCGTCTGCTCCCCAGCTTGTGCCAGCAAGTTTCCTCATGATTGCCATTCTTTCTCTGGATCTCATTCGGTTTCTCTCGATCTGACTTTTCCATATCATGTGCCGATCAAATGTGACTTCCAGGTAGTTTGGGTTGTCGTTTGGCGGCAGATATTTATCGTTAAGACTTATTTTGGTGTTCTGAGGTTTGTTTGAAAGCGAGAATATCGTACATATTGTTTGTTCCTCATTTATTTTGACCAGCCATGAGTTCGCCCACTCCTCCAACGATGTTAGGACCTGCTGCATCCGATTGCTTGCAATGATGAGATTTTTCTCAGAGGTCCACATAGCCAGATGGTCTGCAAACAAGGAGCTGTGGACTCTTCTTGGTATATTCTCTGTGATGTTGTTTATATACACCAGGAAAAGTGTGGGTGACAGTACTCCCCCTTGGGGTACTCCCTGCTTAAGTGTCACCTTTTGGCTCATCTGCCCTTGTACTTGAACTCTGGCTGTTCTGTTTTCGAGGTACATTAGTACATTTTTCCACAAACTTCACTTGTTCGTAGCTTGACTTTAAGTCCCTCTTTCTACACCTTGTCAAATGCCTTCTCTAAATTCACCCAAACGGCTACTGTGTGTTTTTTCTCCTGGTAAGCATCCTCTATTTCCTGGGCTATGGGAGTAATCTGGTCCTCAGTGGATCTGTGCTGTCTAAAGCTTGCGTGCTGTGGAATTAGTATGTGTTTTTCTTCCAGATGCCACATCATACTGGTGTTTATCATCCGTTCCATCAGTTTGCCGACACAGCTCAGTAGCTGAGAGGCCTGTATCCATTTGGATCTGTTCTATCTTTTTCTTTCTTTGGTACTGTTATAAGTACAGCGTCTTTCCATGCCTGCGGTACAATTCCCTTTTTCCAGCTTTGGTTCAGGACTGATAGTAACTTCCTCTTTGCTGTTTATCCCAACCCCATCAGCATTTCGTTTGTTACCACATCTTTTCCGGGCGATTTCTTTTTCTTTAAAGTTCTCATGGCTTCTTCCATTTCATGCATTGTTAGTTTTGCCATCATGTGCTCCTCTGGTGCCATATTGATGTTGTCGTGGCTCTTTTGTTCTTCACTAATGTATGTATGCCTGTCTGTAACGACATCAATGTGGTTTGCTCTGGCATAATGTTCTATAAAAGTGTTTGCTGCTTTTTTTCCAGTAAGTATGTTGTCGCCCTCCTTGATGATAATTTGTTTATTTGATGGTATTTTGTCATTCATGGCTCTGACTAACTTCCATAGTTTGTTCTCTTCTTTATCTTCTTCTTCTTCTTCTGCGTACACAGTCAGACAGTAACCATTATTTTCTCGAAAAAAGCGGCGGTCATCCTGAGACTCTCGCCACTACCATAGAGCTTGTCTTGCAGTTCCACTGGCAATGGCCACATCTGCTCTCTCTGATCCTCGTATGTCGGGCAGTTCTGCAGCAGATGTTCAGTGGTCATTTTACCAGTACCGCACGGGCATTTGTCGGTACACCCTATCTTCAATTTGTTGAAGAGGTGGTACCTCAGTCTGTTGTGGCCAGTGCGAAGTCTGAAGACAACGACCTGCTCTCTTCGGTTCAACTGGTAATAGGCATCGTTTTTGGTGTAACCAGTATGTTCGGTTTCCCATTTGGACATGTACCTGGCTTTGATAAGCCGTTTTGACTCTTCGTACGTCATACTGGTATCTATTTGTGGTAGCCTTGCACCTTCTTTTGCCAGTCTGTCTGCCTCCTCGTTGCCTTGGATGTTGCAGTGTGACGGAACCCACTGTACCACTACCCTTTTTGGTGCGGACTGTTGGCACAGTTTGCAGAGTGCTGCTCTTAAGTCATTAAGCTCAGTGTTTTTCTGGCTTTTTAGCGCTGTGACTACTTCGAGAGCATCTGTCAGCAGGACTATATGGCTCTCATTTTCACTGTGTGTTACCATTTCTTCCACTGCCGCCCTCAGTGCCTCTGCCTCTGCTCTGAAATTGCTCGTGTACTTACCAGTAGCGAATGACAGTGTTATTTTTCTGCCATTTGGTAGGTTCAGGAATGCTCCTGCCCCTCCGTTCTGTGTAGTGTTTGTTACAGAACCGTCGGTGTATGCATGGGTCCAGTCCATGCTTGGGTAGCTTTTCGTTATGAAGCTTAGGGTAGTGTCTCTCCTTTCTTTTTCGGTCTGGCAGTTTTTGTTTGCAATACCTGGTATATTTTCTACCACCTCTGGAAATATATCCTGCCTCCAAGTAGGTTTTCGTACAGTAGTGATGGGTTTTGGTGTTGTTAGTGCGTTTATGGGATCTTCGTGCATCTTTGCTTTGGCTATTTCTGCAAAGTTTCTCCGCTTTAGTTTCCCAGTTCCCAAATTGTTTAGCCTCTGGTACATTGGATGGTCCGTCAGTCTTCGGAGTTTCTCTGACTGCAGCTGGGCTCTGCAGTCTCTTCTGTCGGTCATGGATTGCAGTTTTGTAATCTTTTCAAGTTCTACAATTGGCGTTGACTTCATGCCACCTGTTATGATTCTCATGGCTTGGTTTTGAAGTTTGTTAACTTTATCGAAGTTCGCCTTCGCTGCTGTTGTCCATGCCGCGATGCCATACTCGAGAACTGGTCTCACTCTTCCAGTGTACAGTTTCTTTAGTATGCCTTCGTCTGCTCCCCAGCTTGTGCCAGCAAGTTTCCTCATGATCGCCATTCTTTCTCTGGCTTTCATTCGGTTTCTCTCAATCTGACTTTTCCATGTCATGCGCCGATCAAATGTGACTCCCAGATAGGTTGGGTTGTCGTTTGGCTGCAGGATTTTGCCATTTAGGCTTAATTTGGTACTTTGGGGTTTTAATGAGAGCGAGAATATTGTGCACGTGGTTTTCTCCTCGTTTATTTTGACCAGCTATGAGTTCGCCCACTCTTCCAGCGATGTTAGGGCCGTTTGCATCCGATTTCTTGCTATGGTGAGATTCTTTTCAGAGGTCCACATAGCCAGATCGTCTGCAAACATTGAGCTATGGACTCTTCTTGGTATATTCTCTGTAATATCGTTTATATATATACCAGGAAGAGTGTGGGTGACAGTACTCCCCCTTGGGGTACTCCCTGCTCGAGTGTCACCTTTTTGCTCATCTGCCCTTGTACTTGGACTCTGGCCGTTCTTTGTTTGAGGTAGTGGTTGATCCACTTGTACATCTTCCCACAAACATCACTTCTTCTTAGCTTGACTCTAAGTCCATCCTTCCAGACTTTGTCAAATGCCTTTTCCAGATCCACCCAAACAGCTACTGTGTGTTTCTGTGCCTGGTAGGCATCTTCTATCTCCTGGGCTATGAGGATGACCTGGTCCTCAGTGGATCTGTGCTGTCTAAAGCCGGCTTGCTGTGGAATTAGTATTCGTTTTTCTTCCAGATGCCACATCAGTCTGGTGTTTATCATCCGTTCCATCAGCTTGCCGACACAGCTCAGTAGGCTTATGGGCCTGTATCCATTCGGATCTGTTTTGTCCTTTCCTGTTTTTGGTACTGGTACCAGTATTGCATCTTTCCATGCCTGGGGTACAATACCCCTTTTCCAGCTTTGGTTCAGGACTGATAGTAGTTTTTTCTTCGCTGTTTGGCCCAGCCCCATCAGCATTTCGTTTGTTATCCCGTCTTTTCCGGGAGATTTCCTTCTCTTTAGTGTTCTCATAGCCTCTTCCATTTCGCGCATTGTTAGTTTGGCCATCATGTGCTCTTCAGGAGCCGTATTTATGTTTTCGTGCCCCTTTAGCTCTTCGCTAATGTCTGTATGCTTATCTGCAGGGACCTCGATGTGGTTTGCTCTGGCATAGTGATCGACAAAGGCGTTTGCGGCTTTCTTACCTGTGATCAAGTTCTCGCCTTGCTTGATAGTAATTTGTTTATTTGACGGGGTTTCGTCGTTCATGGCTCTGACTAGCTTCCATAGCTTGTTCCCTTCTTTGTCCAGGTTTAAACTTTCCGTTTTATTTTTCCAACTTTCTCTTGCTGTTTCCTTGAGAGTGTGTTTGTACTTCGCCGCGGCGGCTTTGAGGGCGATGTTTGCCTCCGCGGATTTTTCTCGTTCTGCCATGTTCCTAGCATTTGTTACTGCATCTTCCACTTTCTGTAACTCATCATTCCAGTAGGGCTTATAGTTCTTCCTAGCTCCTCTTGGGATGGTTTCAGTGGCGGCTTGCATTATTGCCTTGCTTAGGCTCTCTACCATGGGCTTCATTTTGGTGTTTCGTGTGTTGATGGTTTCACACAGCCCATCTGTCAGGATTGCAAATCTGTCCCAGTCGGCTCGTTTGTAATTCCAAAGTGGGAGCGGTTTTGTTTCCTGTGGGCCTACTTCCATGTCAATGGTTAGCCTGATCGGCCTGTGGTCGCTACCTGCCAGTTGGTTTAGCACCTGGCGGTCTATTTTATAGTGTATGTCCTGTGTGGAGAAGGCCAAATCTGGAGTCGAGGTGGTATGCCATGTTCTTGAATAGAAGCTAGGGCTATCCTCCGGCCTATTGATTAGGGAGAGATTTGCATCTATCTCCCAATCTTCCACTTCGTCACCTCTGCTGTCTGTGTCAGAGTATCCCCATCTCTCCGAGTGGCTGTTGAAATCTCCAACCACTATGCAGTTGGAGTCTCTGACCTCCATACTCGAGAGCGATAGGTCTCTGTTTGGTGATCCGTACAGATTGAAAATGTGGAGCTTCGTCTCTTGAGCCATTATGTCAACTCCTACAATTTCTGCTTGTCCGGTGTGATTGACAGGTACCGCGCTACTCGGTATGCTGTTTCTGGTCAGTATCAGGACCCCTCCTTTGTGGCCTTCTCTATCTAGACGGAAAGTCTGGTATCCTCTGATTGAGAATTTATGGTTATTGTTGAGGTGCGTTTCCTGGATACATGCCACGTCAATCTTACCTTCATGCAGGTGATGTGTTAGGGAAAGTTTTTTGTTAATGACTCCCTCCGCATTCCACTGTAATATTCTGAGGGTCTTGAGGTTTTGGCCAATAGTCGTTTCCCCATAGCCATGTGCCTTGACTCCACGACACATGGGTGGGTAACCACCAGTAGTCAAGGGTGGGCCCCTTCGAGGCGTGGGGCCCGGCGCTATCGCTGCCTGGCGGGTCTCCTCAGGATGAGCGCCATACGTTTTTCGAATAGGTTGTGCTGCCATCATACTGTGATTTACGTTGCACTGTTTTGTTAGGCTTGCGGCCCCGTGCATCCGATTTCAACAGGCGTTTCTGTAGGGATGCCCTCCTTAGCCTTTGGCTGTCCCCAGCCTATCTGCAAGGCAGCAGTTGTTTACGATCAGAGTTTTCTCTCCTATGGAAGTTGTCTTACCAGACTATCGAGTCTTCACTACTCGTGTCTATAGGGTGCAATGATGGTATGTGATATATGAGATGGACTGGTTTACCCGGAAGAGAGGCAGTCCAGTGTGTCTGTATCCCAGGATCGTCACGTCCTGCCAGAAACGTAGCATTTGCATGTGAGTGGGGTATCTCTTTTTCCCTTTATTTTCTTGGCTTCTATGCAGGGATGGTACGCCTAGCATTCCCCGCCACCTGGGGTGTTGACACAGTGGGGCAGGTGTGCAATGTCCGCTGGTCTGCATCTCTTCTGCGTCCAGCATGATAGTTATGGCTGATAACGTACATCCTCAGTCTGTTGTGGCCTGTGCGGAGTCTGAAGACCACGACCTGCTCTCTTTTGTTCAACTGGTAATAAGCATCATTTTTTGTGTAGCCAGTATGTTCTGTTTCCCATTTGGCCATGTATCTGGCTCTAATAAGCCTTTTGGACTCTTCGTAAGTCACACTAGAATCTGGTTGTGGTAGTCTTGCACCTTCTTTTTCCAGTCTGTCTGCCTCCTCGTTGCCTTGGATGTTACAGTGGTATGGAACCCACTGTACCACTACTCTTTTTGGTGTGGACTGCTGGAATAGTTGACAGAGTACTGCTCTTAAATCATTAAGTTCTGTATTTTTCTGGCTTTTTAGTGCTGTGACTACGGCCAGGGTATCTGTAAACAGGACTATCTGGCTTTCATTTCTTTTGCCTGTCAGCATTGCTTCTGCTGCAGCCATCAGTGCCTCTGCCTCCTCTCTGAAATTGCTTGAGTATTTTCCAGTTGCCACTGACAGTGTTATTTTTCTACCATTTGGTAGGCTCAGGAATACCCCTGCCCCTCCGTTCTGTGTTGTGTTTGTTACAGAACCGTGGGTGTATGCATGGGTCAAGTCCCTGCATGGGTAGTTTCTCGTTATGTACCTCAGGGTTGTGTCTCTTCTTTCTTTTTCAGTCTGGCTCTTCTTGTTTCCAATACCTGGTATATTTTCTACCACCTCCGGAATTATATGCTGCTTTCAGGTAGGTTTGCGTACAGTAGGGATGGGCTTTGGTGTTAAAGTGTTCATAGGGTCTTCGCTCGTCTTTGCTTTGGCTATTTCTGCAGTTTCTCCGTTTTAGTTTCCCATTTCCAAATATATTTAGTATCTTATGCATTGGGTGGTCTGTCAGTCTTCTGAGTTTCTCTGATTGCTGCTGGGCTCTGCAGTCTCTTTTGTCGGTCATGGATTGCAGATTTGTAATCTTTTCATATTCTACAATTGGCGTTGACTTCATGCCTCCTGTTATAACTCTCATGGCTTGGTTTTGAAGTTTGCTAATTTTATCAAAGTTCGCCATTGCTGCTGTTGTCCATGCCGCAATTCCATACTCTAGAACTGGTCTCACTATTCCAGTGTACAGTTTCTTTAGTATACTTTCGTCTGCTCCCCAGCTTGTGCCAGCAAGTTTCCTCATGATTGCCATTCTTTCTCTGGATCTCATTCGGTTTCTCTCGATCTGACTTTTCCATATCATGTGCCGATCAAATGTGACTTCCAGGTAGTTTGGGTTGTCGTTTGGCGGCAGATATTTATCGTTAAGACTTATTTTGGTGTTCTGAGGTTTGTTTGAAAGCGAGAATATCGTACATATTGTTTGTTCCTCATTTATTTTGACCAGCCATGAGTTCGCCCACTCCTCCAACGATGTTAGGACCTGCTGCATCCGATTGCTTGCAATGATGAGATTTTTCTCAGAGGTCCACATAGCCAGATGGTCTGCAAACAAGGAGCTGTGGACTCTTCTTGGTATATTCTCTGTGATGTTGTTTATATACACCAGGAAAAGTGTGGGTGACAGTACTCCCCCTTGGGGTACTCCCTGCTTAAGTGTCACCTTTTGGCTCATCTGCCCTTGTACTTGAACTCTGGCTGTTCTGTTTTCGAGGTACATTAGTACATTTTTCCACAAACTTCACTTGTTCGTAGCTTGACTTTAAGTCCCTCTTTCTACACCTTGTCAAATGCCTTCTCTAAATTCACCCAAACGGCTACTGTGTGTTTTTTCTCCTGGTAAGCATCCTCTATTTCCTGGGCTATGGGAGTAATCTGGTCCTCAGTGGATCTGTGCTGTCTAAAGCTTGCGTGCTGTGGAATTAGTATGTGTTTTTCTTCCAGATGCCACATCATACTGGTGTTTATCATCCGTTCCATCAGTTTGCCGACACAGCTCAGTAGCTGAGAGGCCTGTATCCATTTGGATCTGTTCTATCTTTTTCTTTCTTTGGTACTGTTATAAGTACAGCGTCTTTCCATGCCTGCGGTACAATTCCCTTTTTCCAGCTTTGGTTCAGGACTGATAGTAACTTCCTCTTTGCTGTTTATCCCAACCCCATCAGCATTTCGTTTGTTACCACATCTTTTCCGGGCGATTTCTTTTTCTTTAAAGTTCTCATGGCTTCTTCCATTTCATGCATTGTTAGTTTTGCCATCATGTGCTCCTCTGGTGCCATATTGATGTTGTCGTGGCTCTTTTGTTCTTCACTAATGTATGTATGCCTGTCTGTAACGACATCAATGTGGTTTGCTCTGGCATAATGTTCTATAAAAGTGTTTGCTGCTTTTTTTCCAGTAAGTATGTTGTCGCCCTCCTTGATGATAATTTGTTTATTTGATGGTATTTTGTCATTCATGGCTCTGACTAACTTCCATAGTTTGTTCTCTTCTTTATCTAAATTGAGGCTTTCTGTTTTGTTTTTCCAGCTGTCTATTGTTATTTGGTTTAGTGTTCTTTTGTATTTCGCCGTGATAGCCTTGGGGGCGATATTTACCTCCATAGATTGTTCTCTCTCTGCCATGTTCCTAGCATTTGAGACTTCGTCTTCCGCTTTCTGCAATTCATCATTCCAATATGCCTTGTAGTTTTTCCTTGCCCCTTTTTGGATGGTTTCGGTGGCTGCTTGGATTATTGCTTTGCTTAGGCTTTCCACCATAGGTTTCATATTATTATTCCGTGTGTTGATGGTTTCACACAGCCGATCTGTCAGAATTGCAAATCTGTCCCAGTCGGCTCATTTATAGTTCCAACGTGGGAGCGGTTCTATTTCCTGTGGGCCTACTTCCATATCAATTTCTAGCCTAATTGGCCTGTGGTCGCTACCTGCCAATTGGTTTAGCACCTGGCGATCTATTTTGTGGTGACTATCCACCGTGGAAAAGGCCAAGTCTGGAGTAGAGGTGGTATGCCATGTTCTAGAATAGAAGCTAGGGCTGTCCTCCGGCCTATTGATAAGATAGAGATTTGTGTCTATCTCCCAGTCTTCCACTTCATAACCTCTGTTGTCTGTGTCCGAATATCTCCATCTCTCCGAGTGGCTGTTGAGATCTCCAACTACTAGGCAGCTGGAGTCCTTGATTTCCATACTCGACAGCGACAGGTCTTTATTGGGTGGGCCATACAGGTTGAAGATGCGGATCTTCGTTTCTTGTGTCATTATGTCGACTCCTACAATTTCTGCTTGTCCAGTGTGATTGACAGCTACGGCGCTACTCGGTATGCAGTTACGTGTCATTATCAGAACCCCTCCTTAGTGACCTTCTGAATCTCACGTTGGAGTACGGGTGAGGAGTGGGATGGAGAAATAGTTTCGCGTGGCAAAGGTACCAGATTCGATCCCCATTCTCGATCGTCATCAAATCTGTATCTGTCTTGTGCCGCAGAAGGAAATTGTGTAGTTAGACAAGAAGTCGCCACCATATCTCATGATCACATTATGATGTGCCTATTCCGCAGCAAAGGTTGGTGGTAATCGATCTCCAGCTTTCTGTGTGCCGTGCCAGTGCTGAGCACTCAAAGAGATGATGACCAACGGTTTCATATGGGTATGTACACAGCTGACACTCAGGAGTATTGTGGTTGGATTCTGTTCATATGTTTATTTAGTGGGATGTGCTGGGTTCTCAGTCGGAACAAGTTGCTCTGATCCTTTCTTGTGAGTTGATTTACACTGTAATTTGGATTGGGGCTTGCCATATGTCTGTAGACCTCCCTTACCGTGTTTCCCTTGGCTCATCTGTACAACCAAATGTCTCTGTTCGCTGATCTTATGAGCTGTTTTGCTGTTTGTAAAGTTGTTGCTATGTGTGACTGTTCTTGTCTTGATTCCTCCTTTGCTAGTCTGTCTGCCTTGTCATTGCCAGGTGTGCTTGAGTGTCCAGGGATCCACTGCAGAACTATTTTGACAGCACTGGAAGTGATAATAAGGCGAATGCTTAGAGATATTCGGATAAGGACATGTCTACAATGACCAGCAACTTCTAATGCTTGAAAAGCTGACATTGAATCTGTGACAATAACAGTGTTTTAGGCCTTTGAAGGAAAGGCATCAAAAACGGTTCTCAGATGGTACAAAGCGGCTTTAAGTGCAGTGATCTCAGCTTCATAGTTGTTGCAAACCTCCCCGCAAGCATTAGACAGTTCATCAGATGATCCGTCCGGTTATTTTATAAAAACATCAAAACCTGCTTTGATGTTGGCTTTAAGCACAGATCCGTCAGTATATACAGGTATCCATTCATCGGGATAGGCATCATTAGTTCTTTGAGCTGCTCGAATGAGAGTACTTGGATCTGAACTTTTGGTTGTGTTTTCTATTAATTTTGCATGTATTCCTGGTGTTTTAAGGAATGCTTGTGGAGGTACGTCTTTTACTACTCTCTGTATCTCTTGTCTTCATTCTGGTAGATAGTATCTGTCTTTGATTTCACTAACATGGTGAAGTACATACTTTTGTTTAATTCTGATTTTTGGCCACCAGTTTTCCACAAGTAGTCTGTTGGGATGATCCCGTTTCATTCTGCTACCTCGCTCATAAAATTCCATAGCTGCTTTATCCCTCCGCATCTCAATGGGTTCCACTTGTGTGTGGATTTCGCAAGTTGCAGTTAGTGTTGTCTTCATTGCTCCACTAATGCAAGGTAGAGCACTATTTTGCACCCTGTCCAGGGATTCCAAGTTAGATTTGGAACAAGTTGTAAGGAGCACACTGTTAAATTCTATTGCTAAGCGCACATAACCAAGGAATAAGCCTCTCAAAGTATCCTTGTCTGATCCCCATGATGTACTAGTAGCAAGCCTCTTTAAGAGCTATAGACGTCTCACAGCTTTATTCTTCCCATTCTGGATGTAATGTTTGAGTTTGTGTTTCCAGTCAAGCGTGACCCCAAGATATGTGGGGTGTTCTTCTCTAATCAATTTATGTTCCTCTAATCTCAAATTTACAATTTGTTTGGCAACTTTGTGGCTCTTGGTGAAGATGGTATACACTGTCTTTTCCCGGTTGATTTTTAGTTTCCATGTTTGGCAGTAGTCATGCAGTCTCCTCAGGTCTCCATTTAGCATTCGTGTCCCGCAATCAATGTCTTTATGGCTGGGCCATATTGCCAGGTCATTGGCATACAAAGCTTTATCAACTTTGATCTGGTCAGCCAAGTCATTGATACAGATCAGGAAAAGAGTACAGCTTAGGGATGAGCCTTGTGGTAATCCTTCTTCTAAAACTTTTATAGAAGAGCTCGCATCCATCCCCTTTGTCTGGATCGTTCGCTCAGTCAGGAAATACGTTATCCAATTGTAGAGCTTGTCATGAATTTCCACGTTAAACATCTTTATCAGAAGACCTTTCCTCCAATCACGATCGTAAACCTGTTGTAGGTAAAAAAAAGGGCCACTGTATGCTTGTTTTTCTGGAAGACATCATTTATGCTTTGTGTTAACCTAAAGATCTGGTCTTCTCTGAAGCCACTTATTTTGAACCCTGCCTGTTCCTGGAATAAGGTGTTAGATTTATCCAGAAACCAATAGAGACGTGTATTTATCATTCTCTCTGATAAATTGCACAGGCACGATGTTAGAGAGATGGGCCGATAGCTGTTTGGTTCATTCTGAGATTTTTTTGTTTTTAAATATTGGCATTATATGTGCATTCCTCCATGTTTTGGAGAGCTTTCCATGTCTCTATGTCATGTAGATCAATACAGCTTCTTTACCTCGTGTTCACAGATGAAGAAGCATTTCATTGTGGATCTTGTCTTGTCCTGGAGCCGTTCTAGGTTTTAGCTTCTTCAGGGTCGGCTGGAGCTCTTGCATTTTGAAATCTTCTTTAAATATGGAGTCATTGGCTTGTGGAGCTTTCACTTGGCACTTCAGGTAGCGCAAATGCTTCCTTTCCTGTTTTGTAAGTTGTCATGCTCTATTGCCAGATGTCAAGTAGCGATTAAAGTGCATTGTTTTCTTTTGGTCTTTAGTGATTGTTCTCTCTCCATCTATCACTGGCTTCAGGTTCACTCTCCTGTTTCCACCTGACAAACTGTTGACCATTGACCAGGATCTATTTCCATTATGGCTGAAATCTAGTTTGGAACATGTCTCAGTCCATTTTTAGCTTTTTGCTTTCTTGACTGTCAGCTTTACTTTGGCACAAGCTGTAGTCAAGGACTTCGATGTAATCAAGAGGTTAAGGCACTCGCCTCACAATGATGAACAGAAACGGTGGGAGATCGAATCCTGCAAGTTTCAAGTGACCTCTGGTCTCAAGGGAGGTAAGACCAGAGTGTCTGTATCCCGAGTTACCTCCAGTCGTCTGGATCAATAGTCTTGCCACTGATCCAAGGTAACTTGGGATATATCTGAATGTCATTTCGGATGTAGGTAACTATGCCACGGCAGTTAGCGCACTCACAGGCATAGCTAGTGTATCCTGTCAAGTTCAGGTCAATGCCCTTGTGTAGAGTTTCTTGCCGGAGAGCCACATGAACCCTGTGGCTGTCCAAATCCTTGGCAAGCTCAAGCTTCTTATCTCTCAGGCCACAAATATTTACCTGCAGAACATTAAATAAAAGCTTGTTATCTTGTTTCTGCACATGTTTCCCTCTAAGTTTTCTCGTGTTAGTATGTCTATGTTTGTTTCCAGTAGTCCATTTTCCTCCTATTGCAGCCTGGCTGCCCCCTGCCAGGCGCGGACCTCGATAACCGAGGCACCGTGCGAGCTCGATTGTATTGATTTTAAATTTTGTACTTCCCGTATTTTGGCATTGTCGGACTGGTGAGTCTGTAGATTTTCTTCCCACCTTAAGCAGAAACCAGAAACGTACTGTTCTGACAGTAATTGAGAGGGTGCATTAGCAACGCTCCAATGTACCAAAGCCACGGTAGGGTTCACTACTCTAATTTACAGCTACCAATTGTCTTCTGGTTAAGCCGAGTTCTCCTAGGCTCTAGACCTGACCAAAAGTTCTAGACAATTAGATCGTCACGTTCTTGGCCACTGTGCCTTTACGATTGGCATCGCCTGTCATGGCGAGGCGAATGTAGGTTCTCTTTTGCTGGTCTGTTCAGAACAGTGCTGGTTCCTCCCTTACCACAGAGACTGCAATCATATTGTCCAAAAGGAGACCCATTTGCACAGATGTGTTACTGGTAAGGTTTTAAGAATAAAATCCTCATTATATAGTACCTCATCTACAATGTTATACTGTAGCATAGTGTTAGTTCTGATAGGTCATGGGAAAGGCCATCAGAACTTATATTAAAAGCCATTAATTGCGTCCTCATTCCTATCAGGCATGCGCTGCCTTATTTCTGTTGCGCCTTCTGGTTCAGTATCGCCGTCTTTTCTTTACTGCTTTTCACAAGGAGAATGGGCTCGTCGCTGCCTCAACTGGTTGGAGTTGTTGTTGAATATCCACCAAGAGTAAGATTACTCTTTATTGCGCCGTGAAACGGGCGTTAAGTGGCGTGTTCCAGCAGCATTCTTCATATCCTGAAGACGGGACACGGTCCTTAAGGCGGTTGTGCTTTACGTGGCTTCATCTGCGTGTCACTTACTAGTGCAGGGATCACGTCGATCCCCAACCTCAATAGCCAGGATGTCGTGAAAAGATCCCGTTTTCAGGGAGATATGTGTGGAAATGAGGTGGGGGTCTTGGCCAGTATATCTTACCTGATCCTGACTAACATGTCCGAACAATATATTATGCTTGACTTTATGTTAGTCTCCTCTTCCTAATTAAAAATAAAATGGTTTCACTGGAACCTCGCCTGCTGTGAGGAACATGAACCTGCTCTTTTGCGGGCAAGGTAGTCTTGCGCATGAAAGGCTAAGAAATATTACCAGGTTCGTATTGTGCAAAGAGTCCTATTTGGAAAAAAAAATCATAAAAAAGAATAGCTATCCAGGCAGTCGAAGCAAAACCAAACAAATGACCTCTATCCCACCTTTGACAAACAGGAACAGATCACCATGCCTCCTCTCTGGACAGTACACCCGACTGAGCAGACATATGTGCAAGCTTCGACTGGCAACTCCACCAGTGTACACATGTGGACAAAAAAAACTGCTGAGCTTGCTTCACATGACTGGTTCATATATTCCTAGTTAAAATAGGAGAAAAGAGTCCAAAGATTCACCACTGATCTCAAAACTTTACGAAGCTAAGGACAAGCTCCAAACTGTACGAAGCTAAGGACAAGCTCCAAACTGTACGAAGCTAAGGACAAGCTCCAAACAACGGTCTAGTTCATTACGGGAACTTGTCTGATGGTGTACACATTACGAGAACTTGTCTGATGGTGTACACATTACGAGAACATGTCTGATGGTATACACATTACGGGAACTTGTCTGATGGTGTACACATTACGGGAACTTGTCTGATGGCGTACACATTACGAAAACATGTCTGATGGTGTACACATTACGGGAACTTGTCTGATGGTTTACACATTACGGGAACTTGTCTGATGGTTTACAGGTTACGGGAACTTGTCTGATGGTTTACACGTTACGGGAACTTGTCTGATGGTTTACACGTTACGGGAACTTGTCTGATGGTTTACACGTTACGGGAACTTGTCTGATGGTTTACACGTTACGGGAACTTGTCTGATGGTGTACACATTACGAAAACATGTCTGATGGTGTTCACATTACGGGTACTTGTCTGGCGGTGTGCACATTCAAGTTGTGATTGCAAGAACAAGTAAAAGAATAAGATGAACAAGAAGGGATTTACTACAAGAAATGGAATACACACTTTATCCACAACAGCAGTGTTTGGTACGGAAATAATATAATCCTGCATATTATATTTGTATAAGAAACAGTTGGCCCAGTGGCTTTGGATACTCACCTATTAGTATGAAGACATAGGTTTGGTGTTGTTTAGTTTAACTAACTTATATTAAGAGTTCAGACCTAGCACAGTATAATCTCTAACACTTCATCCCCTAGAGCATAGTCTATTACAGAACTACCTTATCCCCGTTTAAGTCAAAAATTATTTTGTGGTTGTATCAGGGCAGGGCTAGAAACAAAGACAGCCATATCCAGACCTAAAGTTTAGTAGTAAGGCGCATGCCCTTTTACAGATCGTAGCTTCTTACAACGGCCACTTATTTGGCTGTTATAAATTTCTTGGCAAGTGAGCAGTACGGTAGGTTACAATTACTTTCCGTACGTGGAGGAGCATTCGCCTGAGAAAAAAATCCAGTGTCTGCCAAACTGGACACAAGTGGGAATCGAACGTTTAGATTGTGAAAACCGAGCGAGTTTCATCCTTAGGCCATGCAGCCTCCTCAAAGTTTATCCACAAAGTTTAGTATGGCGCCAAAAAGCTGTCACCCCAAACAAGGGCTGCGCTATTAACTAACAACTGGGTTGTCAGGCGGGGGACCACTCATTTTTACGTGAGTGCCAAAGGTTAGAGTATTCATAAAGTAGTTATCTAAGAGATGAAATTGAAATGAGAACTTGCTTGTTCACTGCTCGTCGACTATCGTAGCAAGCGACCTATGTTCTTCGGTCACTTTTATCTCTCGACCTACACAAAAGATGGGATGAATACTGAACAACTATCACTACCCTGTTTTCTTCTGAATTTTGAGTCAACTAGGGTGATTTATAGAGCTAAGGAATAAAGGTCGCTTGCTCCAACATTTGCTAAGCTGTCTTCGTGCCTTGATGTTATTTTACCACCGATAGAAAATACCAACATCCTTTCCAATACCAATACCCTAACCAATACCAATACCAATACCCTAACCAATAACAATACCCTAACCAATACCAATACCAACATCCTAGCCAATACCAATACCCTAACCAATACCAATACCCTAACCAATACCAATACCCTAACCAATACCAATACCAACATCTTAACCAATACCAATACTCTAACCAATACCAATACCCTAACCAATAATAATACCCTAAAAATACCAATACCCTAACCAATACCAATATCCTAACCAATACCAATACCCTAACCAATACCAATACCCTAACCAATACCAATACCCTAACCAATACCAATACCCTAACCAATACGAATACCAATACCCTAACCAATACCAATACATTAACCAATACCAATACCCTAACCAATACCAATACCCTAACCAATACCAATACCCTAACCAATACCAATACCCTAACAAATAAAAATACCCTAACCAATACCAATGCCCTAACCAATATCTTAACCAATACCAATACCCTAACCAATACCCTAACCAATGCCAACACCCTAACCAATACCAATATCCTAACCAATACCAATACCCTAACCAATACCAATACCCTAACCAATACCAACACCCTAACCAATACCAATACCCTAACCAATACCAATACCCTAACAAATAAAAATACCCTAACCAATACCAATGCCCTAACCAATATCCTAACCAATACCAATACCCTAACCAATACCCTAACCAATACCAACACCCTAACCAATAACAATAACCTAACCAATACCAACACCCTAACCAATACCAATACCCTAACCAATACCAACACCCTAACCAATAACAATAACCTAACCAATGCCAACACCCTAACCAATACCAATACCCTAACCAATACCAATACCCTAACCAATACCAACACTCTAACCAATACCAATACCCCAACAAATAAAAATACCCTAACCAATAACAATGCCCTAACCAATATCCTAACCAATACCCTAACCAATACAAATGCCCTAACCAATACCATAACCAATATCCTAACCAATTCCAATACCCTAAACAATACCCTAACCAATACCCTAACCAATACCAATACCCTAATCAATTCCAATACCTTAACCAATACCCTAACCAATACCAATACCCTAACCAATACCCTAACCAATACCAATACCCTAACCAATACCAATACCCTAACCAATACCAATACCTTAACCAATACCATTACTCCCAAGTGGTCTGCCGGGGTCTTTGTGTCTGACAAGGACAAGAAGAACACCCCTGCCTAACAGAGAACATGTCGTAAGAGGCGACTAACTGTGTGAAAGGGCATAACACCGGGATGGCTAGGTAGTTTGTTTACAGCAGCATAGATGGCGCTGCGAGTCTACTTTGTTCTAGATATTGAGTCTATTAAGATGAACTCGCACATTGGTTAACGACCCTACGCACAGGAGTATTAAGCTGTTCAAACCTAGTCTGCTAAGCAGGAAATCCTTCTCCCGGCTATTTCCAACTCATACCAGAGTTGGGACCTGCATAGGGTCATTTGCCACTGTAGAAGTGCAGGTCGAATAAGAAGAAGAAGAACTAAGAAGAAAAACTAACGAGGTTTTGAACCCGTCTGCAATTGATGAGAAGTCTGATAACTAAGCCTTTCACCCACTCACACCTTAAAATATCTTCATATCTTGTATGTGTGTGTGATGTCTGTCTCTCTCTCTCTCTCTCTCTCTTTCTATATATATATATATATATATATATATATATATATATATATATATATATATATATATATATACAGAGAGAGAGAGAGAATGAGAGAGAAAGATGAAAGGTCATAGCGACAGAGAACAAATTAGGAAGTAATTGTTGAAAATAAATACGTTACACGGCTTAAATAATGAATGGAAAGAGTTTAGAAATACGAATCGAAGAAATACTGAGGAATGTAGTTTAGGGAGCTAGTAGATAAATACAATTAAAAACTTGCGATGATCTATGTTGTCTCGTTAACTTCTCGCCTACACGAGAACAATGTGTTAGTATATTGTGATCCAGACGAGAAAGAAATGTTATTCAGTCAGAGAAAGCAGGTTAGAGATAGATCAGTTGTGGTCACATCTCTACAAATGTATATTCCCCGCGCTAAGCAAATTACTTCAAGTGACTCACTAGCTATCATGACCGATTTGACGTGTTGCTGAAAACAATTACCTGAAAAATGCCATGAATTGCCTGATTAGATCTCGCTTTGTTACAATGGGAGCAAATGTTTCAGGTTTGAGATTTCCAATTATCGCACCATAACATCTTGGAGCAAGAAGAGTCAGACACAAAAATGAAAAAAATCTGACATAAAGTGGGAACAGCGCCACGAGTGGCGTATATATAGACAGACCGAGAATTATATGTTTTGGACATATATGAATGTCTCAACACATACTCACAATAGTCCTCTTCTTCTTCTTTGATTCTTGGCCAGTAACTGGTAGAGTGGCTAGTAACCAGACACCTGGTGACGATTCTAAGGGTGACAACAAATACCCTCCACTTAATTCGGTCTTCATTTATTTATCGTACTGTGCACCAACTCTGGTTCATGATTTCCATTTGGGTCTTCATCGTTTTTTGCTAAATTGTTCTAGATGGGCAACTTTTTCATCTTCCATCAAGAGTCAACCCCATGGTGGTTCTTATGATGGTGTCGGCCTCTCTGTTGTCGTCCATCAAGAGTCAACCCCATGATGGTTCTTGTGATGGTGTCGGCCTCTCTGTCATCTTCCATCAAGAGTCAACCCCATAGCGGTTCGTATGTTGGTGTCTGCCTCTCTGTCGTCTTCCATCAAGAGTTAACCCAATGGCGGTTCTTATGATGGTGTCGGCCTCTCTTCTTGGAGCATGGTGAACTTAAATCCAGCGTCGGCATGCAATGGTAATTGTCTTGGCTGCACCAGACAAGCAGCTCTCAATCTTTGATAACGTTCGTCCAGACCATATTTAAGAATACTTCTTATACAAGTTGTGTGGAAAGATGTCATTTGTCATTTTCATTCTTCTATTATATCCCAATGCTCTGCACTAATCAGAAGCATAAAAAGTAAGCAACAATCAACCTATGGCTGTTTGTTCTCTAATGTTTTGACTTTTTAAACTTCAGAAATAGTCATTCCTTGTTAACTATCTACTGTTGCTGCTATTATTGTTATTAGTTGTAGCTACTCGTACTGAGTGTATTTTACTTTTGACGACGCCTCTTTGTTTGCACGTTGACATATGCTCTTTCTTTATTCCGAATCGTTCTGAAAAATGTGAACGTGGTTGAGTCCTCCTGGCTGTGGTGCAGTGCTAGGATTCTCAGTAGGCTCACAGTACAGATCCCAATATTTTGTGTTACACTGTTGTGACACATCAGGAACACGGCGAGGAAGTGAGTTCGGAGCTTAGTCGGTATCTTTCAGCTGATCTGAGTACTCTTCACTTCCATGCCAATTATCCAACTTGACTGTGAGTTACAGATGCGATGATAATACGATAAGTGGCATCTAACTGCCTGTAAAGATTAGATGATAATAAGATAAGTGGCATCTGACTGCCTTTACAGATGAGATACGATAAGTGGCATATGACTGCCTGTACAGATGAGATACGATAAGTGGCATATGACTGCCTGTACAGATGATATAAGATAAGTGGCATATGACTGCCTGTACAGATGATATAAGATAAGTGGCATCTGACTGCCTGTACAGATGAGATAAGATAAGTGGTATCTGACTGCCTATACAGATGAGATGATATAAGATAAGTGGCATATGACTGCCTTTACAGATGAGATACGATAAGTGGCATATGACTGCCTGTACAGATGAGATACGATAAGTGGCATATGACTGCCTGTACAGATGATATAAGATAAGTGGCATCTGACTGCCTGTACAGATGATATAAGATAAGTGGTATCTGACTGCCTGTACAAATATTACAGAGTTCTCGTTTTTAGATCATTGTCCTTTATTGCTTGCAATTTATGTAGGGTCACTTCAGCATTTCAGCAGTTAGTAGCCGATTCACACAAATGTATTCAAATTAACATAAAAACGAGTCATTTGATGATAATACTTAACGCAAGTCCTACAGTACGTCACCATTTCGAAATACCGCTGGGCTGGTCATATATCAAGAAGACAAGATGAAAGATGGAGTACCATGAACACCATATTGTGCCCGCGAGACAAAAAGAGACCTTGGGGACGGCCCACAACTCGCTGGCACTATTCACTCGAAAATACAACATTCACGACCCCACAACAGACAGACTACTATCACACTGGACGACATGCGCCCGCGACAGAAACGACTGGATCCTGAGTTGGGACCAGCTCAAGGGTGACCTCTTAACGAAGAACGGGTCGAACTAAAAACTTAACGCATAATACAAGGGTGGAAATGGTACGATAATATTCCAGATGTAGACCTGTTGGAACGAACGGGGCAGATACCAGTGGAGCATGACATATTGAGGAGGCGATGCATAGGTCACACGTTGCGGAAACCAGTTGATAACATTACAAGACAGTTTCTGTTTAGGAAGCCACAGGGCAGGAGAAATAGTGGACGGCCGAGACACTCAAGGAGGACGGAGACGGATGCTAAAATCAGGGCAGCAGGCAATACGTGGACAACTCATGCTGCAATGACTAATAATAGAGAGATTTGACGTGTGTTTGTTCAAGACATATGCTCTGCAAGTAGTTGTCAGGTTTTTGATTGACCAATTGACTGATTGATTTATTAAAATTGTATTTATTCAAATACTTGCTGGAAAAATAATGTTAGCTGTGAACATCCGATTGTCATTTACCTTGCCATTGGAGGAACTCAATTTAATAAAGTCACTTTCAGTGAAATCAGGTGTGGCCAATTAGGAATACGAATGCCAGGGATATATCTACACTTATGTTATCTCTTTACTATAAATCAGTCATATCTTTTGTAATCGCGGGGTCAGAGAATGCGCACAGTTCAGAGTGGTGTATGAACATTATACTTTGTATTTTCTTTAATGACGAGTTTTACTGTGTTTGTCGGCGTTGCTAATAGATCTTCTTCTTCATTTTGATGTGCCCGCAGATGATTTCAAATCTTTGCTATATGTGCATCTCTGGTCCATCGTTTGCACTGTTTGTATCCCAGATGCTGAAGATGACCAGCTTCGACATTTTCTCTAAATATATTTCCAATGCCCCCACTGTGGATGCAATTGAGGCGAGGATGTCAAGTCTTACATTCCCGTAGACGTAGTAGTAGAAGTATTGATAGTAATAGTAGTAGTAGGAGCATTACTAGCAGAAGTAGCAGTAATAATGTAGTACTAATAGTAGCAGTAGTGGCAGTAGCAGTAGATAGTAGTAGTTGTAGTAGTAGTAGTAGTAGTACCACTAGTTAGTAGACATTGTTAGTAAAAGTAATAGTAGGTAGTGACAGCTGCAGTATTAGTAGAAGTAGTAGTAGCAATAGTAGTTTGAGTAGTAATAGCAGTTCTAGTAGTAATAATAATGTTCGTAATGGTAGTATTAAAAGCAGTATTAATGTGGTAGTAATAGTAGTAGTAGCAGTAGAGATAATAGCAGTAATATCAATAATAATAGTAGTAGCAGTAGCACTAATATTAATAGTAGTAGTAGTAGAAGAAGTAGTAGTAGTAGCAGTAATACCATTAGTAGTGTTAGTAGTAGTTGTAGTAGTTGTAGTAGTAGTAGTAGCACTATTAGCAACACCAGTAGTAGGAGTTGAGGAAGAAGTAATAGTAGCAGTAGTAGTAGTAGTAGTAGTAGTAGTAGTAGTAGCAGTAGTAATAGTAGTAGTAATAGTAGCAGCAATGGTAGCATTAGTAGCAGTAGTTGTGGTTGTAGTAGTGGTAGTAGTAAAAACAGAATTAATATTTGTAGTAGTAGAAGTAGTTGCTGTTGTAATATTAATAGTAGCAGAAGTAGTAGTAGTATCAATAATAGTAGTAGTAGTGGTGGAAGTAGTAGTAGTAGTAGTAGTAGTAGTAGTAGTGGGAGTAGTAGTAGTAGTAGTAGTAGTTGCTGTTGTTGATGTAGTTTTAAACATGTAGAGAGATTACCAGATGTCAACAGTTTATACTTCAGTTATCACCTTTAATCACTTCTGTTTGTATGTTTCGAGTTATGAGTGTGCAGGGAAAGAACTTGTGTCTGAGAATTGTTTGATCTGATTTTCTTTACATCTGTGGAGAGATAAGTAATCAAGAGACAGACCGTCGGTGGCACAATAAAAGGAGAAATGTTATCTCGATCTTCTCTGACTTATTCTGTGCGGTGAGGCTACACATCTCCCCTGACAGGTTGCCGTTGGAGCAGCCAGTACTGATTCCAGAACCCTTACAGTAATGTCAGAAGCATTGAAACATGAACGGAAAGTGACACCAATTTCTCGCTACACTTATTTTAGCATCTCCCAGACTTCCCAGAAAGACCGTTTCAAGGACAGATGATGACGATAGGAATGTCCGGAACTGACACACAGACTGCAGCTGCGCCATTTTGTTTTGGGGAATATTCCCCACGCATTCTGAGTCTTTTGTGCGCGCCGGAAGTATGCAAGTTAAAAATGCCTTTGTCGTCTGCTTGTGTGTCCACCAAGAATTGGGTTTTTGTGGAGATGAATTTTCCACATGCCATCAGCAGTAATGGTAGTGGCAGTAAGAACACATATTTTACATACTTTTACTAATGTTGTAGCTAGCTGTATGTTATATACTGATTACCAACTCTGGTGGTGCATCTATATCGAATTATTTCAATGGTACTTGCATATCATTTTTACATATATTACCATTAATCAAAGAGTGGTAGAGGGGTTAAAGTGGTAGGTTCTTACGGCAAAAGTATTGGGCTTAATCCCCGGTCTTAACACGCCCAAGCCTACCTGGCTGTAAAGGGGTACCTGAGTTACTGTTAGGAAAGGCATTGCTGAGAGGAACAGAGCTGAACTTGCTACCTTCATCTTAGAAAATGTTGAGACCTAATTTAATTAAGTCTCACTCACTTTATATACGACGGCAATTCCTACACATGGGATTGTCATTACACTTTGTAATAAAGTAACTTGTAGTACTACTATTAGCACAGCTATTGTCACTAGTATTGTCACTACTACTACTACTACTACTACTACTACTACTACTACTACTACTACTACTACTACTACTACTTCTACTACTACTACTATTTTTACTACTACTAACAAATTACTTTTAGTACTACTGTTAACTAAGCTATTGGCACTAGTAGTGTAACTACTACTACTACTACTACTACTACTTTTATTATTACTACTAATACTAACAAATTACTTTTAGTACTACTGTTAACTTAGCTATTGGTACTAGTATTGTCACTACTACTACTACTAACAAATTGTTTTCAGTACTAATGTTAACAAAGCTATTGGTATTAATATTGTCACTACTACTACCTCTACCTACATTTACTTCTATTACTACTGCTGACACAACAATTGGTACTTGTATTGTAACTACTATTGCTACTATGACAAGAGACAAAACTTTTGCTAAATATCAGTTCAGTTGAAGTGCAGTCTCCGCATCGAAGGTCGGCTGCAATGGATCTCCAGTATACTCTATCTCTTGCCGTAATATTGCAATCTGTCAGGCTTAATCAAGTTCATCTCCTGATGTTATCCACTCACTGATAACCTTGGTGGCCTTTTGACCGGATGTCTTCCCCCCTACCCTCTAGTATGGCCTTCAACAAGGAGGTATGCCTTGTTATATGATAAAAATAACTTAATCGTCTAACCCTGGTTTCGCTCATTAATTCTCTTTTCACCCCAAACTTTTTCAATACCACCACATTTGTTTTCTTGTCTTTCTAAGACATGCGACCCAATCTTCTATATACCCACATTTCGAAGACGTCTATAATATTTTCCAATTTGTTATTCAGTGGACATGTTTCTGCACCAAGAAGTAACGACGAATATACCCAGCACATGACAATTTTCATTTTCAATGTATGGTTTATCTGTTTGGATATCAGTATGTGTCGCATGTTGCCAAATACCATCTTTACTATACCTATTCTCTTTTTGACTTCTTTATCACACCTGCCTTTTTCCGTTATTCTACGACCTAGATAGAAGAAACTCTGTACCTGTCCCAGTAATTGATCGTTTATTGTTATCTGCATACATGGTTACTTGTCCCTTTTCCAAAGTATCTGTATTTTGTTTTATTTATGTTTATGTATAATCCAAACTCTTAACTTATTTTGTATAATTTTGTCACACGCTTAAGCAATTCCTGCTCACTTTTTTAAATAAAAACTGTACCACCCACTTATCTAAGATTATTCATTACCACTCCTTTAATAACAAGCCCTAACATCCCCTCTATCTCCTTGAATATTTGTTCCGTGTAGATATTAAAAAAGACAAGGGGATGATACACATCCCTGACTCAATCCTATTTTTTACATCTCTACTTGGACAATATAACTTTCCTGGAACAGTTTGTTCCCAGTACAAATTATTGACCATTCGTATGTTTTACCACTTAGACCTATTTCTTTGACATTTTTAATTAATGTTTCATGTTGGACGCTGTCAAAAGCTTCTGGAAGTCTATTAACAAATATAAATGTCATTATTTATTTCTACATATTCTTCTGTCATATTTCTCTAACAGAAAATTGCTTCCTTTATTCAATTATACTTTCTAAATCCAAATTGTTCTGAAATCTTCCTCTCTAGTTTTCTTCTTATTCTGTCTTGTATGATAATCAGCAGTATTTTAATTGTGTGGCTCATCAGACTGATTACGCTTTTATTTTAGAGAGGAGACACTGTAGATGGACAGGACACTCTCTTCGAAGGAGACCGAACAGTATAACCATACATGCTCTGGATTGAAACCTATGAAGGAAGAAATGAATAGGAGGGTGGGGGCCAAAGAACAGAAGAACGGGTAAACTCATGGTGCAATCAAGACAACTGTCCAGCGCAGGAACCAGTGGGGAGATTTCGTTGCAGGCCTACGCTCCTGGGGGCTCCTGAAGGAAAGTCAAGTAAAGCTAATGTAACTACTATCAATTTTGTTTCTTCTTCGGCCTTTGTCATTGGATATCCACATGAAAAATCCCACCAAAACCATGTCTGAAAATGTGTTTATGTTGCAGGCTGTGTACATGAATATCTCCAGCATAGTAGTATATGTGGATCTCTTTATAAGACGTGTATCAATGCTTTGTCTTCGCCTGGGGAAATGGGCAGGGCGGAGGGAGGGGGTCTGTGTGCTGTCTTCATCAGTCAACTGTGGGGCTACTCCCTTTTTCTTTGGTAGCCCCAAGCTACCAGCAAGGCAGCACTTGTTTGTTACCAGATTTACGTCTTCAATAAAAACGTTCTTGCTGGCAGATCGGGATTATTGTACTCGATACTATTGATAATACAATCAGCGGTTACTAATATTCATCATGTAGCATGTCTTTTATAGAACGTCGCTCCCATCACAGTCTGTCTGAAAGAAACTTGTTCCCTTGCCAAAACGCTAGCCTCCGCCAAAGTCATACCCAAGCATTCCTGGATATCTTGGTGCCTCGTCTTCTTGGTCTGCCCCTCCCTCTTTTACCTGGCACCTTACCTTCCATCACTGTTCTCTGAAGACCGTTTTGTCTCTTGATGTGACCAAAGTATTTGCACGTTCTAGCCAAAATGGAATTGATAAACCAGTTCTCTTCTATCCCCCTCAACTCTTGCCGAATGTTTCTCTTTTATTTACTACGCTTCTCACATTTGCATAAAAACATTTCATTTTGTTATTTTGTTTCTTTTCCACTTTTTGCTTTTGCTTTATTAGTTCACACTTCCCAGACCCCAACTCTCCCCTTTGACTACATCCTCTATAGCACCCTATTTTAGGCCTATTTTTAGTCTCATACTTTATAATCCTTACTAGTTTACATTTCTAACACAATGATTAAACATATACTTTGCTATAACATGTTGTCCTATCTCATTTAGTTGTAAACCTCTCCTGTCTAACATTTTACTTGTGTCTACTTTCACATCAATAAATTATATTCCCATGTCCGTACACATCACCTGTAACCTAAGGTTGATACCTATTATTTTGCTATCTAGATAGTCTGACCCATCTGCTCTATCTAGAATGCCCATCATTGTGACCTTTCTAAACTTCTTATCCTTAAGTGTTCCACTAAGACTTTTGTATTTATTCATAATTATTTCGGTACCGTCTCTCCTTACATTATTTGTTCCTACCATTACCTCAACATGACTGTTTCCTTTGTCATCAATCCTCTTTATTCTCCCCTCTATGTCCTCTATTTTTGCTCCCCCAATATCCATTCTGTCAAACATGTTGTGTTGTTTAGACAAATGTCTGCCAACCTCCCTCACCATTGAATCCCCTACTACCATTACTGAACCCTCACCTATATTTGCATACTTCTCCAAAGCTCTCTGCCCTGCAAATTGTTCCCTGACCAAAATCTTCCTTACTTCCTTGACTACACCTTAACTGCAGCTTCTTTAAAATTTCATAAATTTTCACTTGTTTTCCTTCCATTTCCATCTGCCTCTTTTCTATCTCCTCCAACCTCTTCTCATGTTCCTTATATCGCACTCCATTTGTGCCTGCCTCTCTTTCTAATCTACACATCCTACATATAACTTTTGCTTCATTTTCCGACGTTGTATCCATCCCTACACTAGTAATACTAACATTTTCGCCACACAAATCACACAATCTGACTTGGCCTATCTTCGTCTCATTTCATCTCGTTTTAGTGGTCATACTAATTATGCTATTTATTACCGTTAGCAAATGAGTTATACCAGTACTTAATACAATGTATACTTCTTAAATAAAGCCAAAAAAAAAAAAAAAATTTCGCTGGTATTTACGGTACGACAACGTATCCCTAACGAATATGCCTATACTAAATTTACTTACTGTTACTTGAGTGTTTCCACCGCTCACTATACCACGCTATTTAATTATGTCCAGTCACTAACTATCTGTTACAACAAGGCTACTATATTTGAAAATACGTATGCTACAGTAAACTACAATTACAACTACGTTATTATTACACAATTATATTCTCAACACTAATACTTATCTGAAACGCTATAGATCTCTGTACAGTCAATTCAAATCCACCACCCTCTTCTAGGATAATGAATTGTATTCTCTTGCGTGTCCTCCTTCGCACATCGTCGGTTGTCAGGTTTGGTAGATGCTGACCAACTTTCAGAGTTATCAGAAAACAGGTTGCACAACCGTATCTGACAAAAACCCGACAAGATACGCCAATATCTTATCTGCAAGGATTCCGATGGTTTGAAATCAGAATTTTCCTTCTCCTAGATGAACTGCTTCCTATGCGTTCGAGCCCCATTTGCCTGAAACTTCTGATTTTATGCCGCAGGTAACTCGCCTTCAGCCCCTTCTCCTTTTAGTCACAACATTTCTGCAACGCGAGGACCAGGGTATGGAATTTGTTGTCAGAGGTTGAGACGGATGCAATGGGAGCATTTAGTTGGTGTTGAGAGTTCATACTCAACCCTGGCTATAACAACATTTAGTTGGTGTTGAGAGTTCATACTCAACCCTGGCTATAACAACATTTAGTTAGTGTTGATAGTTCATACTCAACCCTGGCTATAACAACATTTAGTTGGTGTTGACAGTTGATCCTCAACCCCGGCTATAACAACTTTAAGTTGATGTTTAGAGTTCATCCTTAACCCCGGCTATAACAACATTTAGTTGGTGTTGAGAGGTCATCCTCAACCCCGGCTATAACAACATTTAGTTAGTGTTGAGAGTCCATCCTCAATCCTGGCTATAAAAACATTTAGTTGGTATTGAGAGTTAATCCTCAACCCTGGCTATAACAGCATTTAGTTGGTGTTGAGAGTCCATCCTCAATCCTGGCTATAAAAACATTTAGTTGGTATTGAGAGTTAATCCTCAACCCTGGCTATAACAGCATTTAGTTGGTGTTTAGAGTTCATCCTTAACCCCGGCTATAACAACATTTAGTTGGTGCTGAGAGTCCATTCTAAACCCACCCCAGGCTATAACAACATTTAGAACCTAATATAATTTCATTAAGTATCACTGTTACAGCCAACATGGATATTATAATCATTTCTTTACATCTGTATTACAGTCATCATAAATAATATCATCATTTCCTTAAACATTTGTATTACAGCCATCTTCAATAATATCATCATTTCCTGAAACATTTGTATTACAGTCAACATGTTTTAGAAGAGGCATTGGCCGAATAGTTACGATTGCCAGCATGCCGACAAGAAGGGCAGCGGATTGAATCACCGGTATGGTATGTCTTGTGTTTCTGTTAAGGGTGAAGTAAACAAACAGGGCCAGCACACAACGGGGAGACTGTTGTCTCCAGTCTAAAAATCCCTCTACTACCCCAGCAATGGGAATGAAGTCGTTCGATAGTATATTGTTTCCTCAAATCATCATTATCAATCATTTGTATTACGGAGACCATGTTCTCAAATCATCATTTTCTTAATCATTTGTATTACGGCCAGCATGTTCTCAAATCATCATTATCTTAATCATTTGTATTACGGCCAGCATGTTCTCAAATCATCATTATCTTAATCATTTGCATTACGGACACCATGTTCTCAAATCATCATTATCTTAATCATTTGTATTACGGCCAGCATGTTCTCAAATCATCATTATCTTAATCATTTGTTTTGAGGCCATCATGTTCATTTTAGTTATTTCTTTAATCATCTGTAATACAGCCATCATGGTTTACTATCTTAATTTGTACTTAATCATCTGTATTAGGGCTATCATGATTATAATCATTATGATCAGTATTATTATCATGTCCATATCATTTCCATCTCATCATTATTATGTCCACAATCATCATGTGCCGGTTCTTACTTTCAGATAGGCATTCTTTACAATTCACCAGTCTGGGACCTCTGATATTATTTAACAGTCTTATATTTGATCTCCGAACGTGTGAAGCTAGAACTATCTGCGTCTTTCTGTCCTTTCTTGTCTGTAGTGCTCCTTCCTAGCAAACATTCATCCTGATGTTGATACATTAGCAAATCAACATTCCAATGATACAGGCTTCTCTCTTCTATGACTAGTTTACTTTCACAGGCAGCGATTGTTATAAAATTTAATTCCTCGCTACTTCTTTGTGCCAACTACGTTCTGGCAATCCTATTATAATGGGTACGTTTCAGCGGAAAATATTTTGAGAGCTATTCATTGTCCACTTCTCAGGCCATATACAGCATTTATCATTTGTTCGTTTCCCCATAGTTAAAACTGTCCTCTACTGATCCGGCGCATTTTTTAGGCACAAATATAGAGATCTCTGCAATCCATACACACAGGTGAATGGATATTCTTTTCAAGGAATCGCCTTTTCACTTTCCCCACGACAGACGGTCCCATTCTCATCTACATAATCTGTACAAATCCTGTGACTCTTTCAAATGAACGCCATTATACATTCGGGCAGGGGGTAGCTTAATAGAAAAAAACGAAAGAGTGTCGAGCGAGAGATCATACCTCTTGTGATTCACAATGTCAATTGAAAGTCTATAAAATCTTGAATGCTCGGCTCGTTTTGTTTTAATTCCGGGCCAAAGGTGTGACCCCAAGGTCATCGGCGCGCAGGTAAGGGACATAAACAGTCTGTGCAAGAGAATATGTGCTTGTTTAGGGTTGGGTTTCCAGTATGCGTGTGGGTGGCGAAAGAGGTTTGGCGAAAGGTGCTATGGCAGAGGGTGGAAGAAGAATTTAATGAATAATAATTTCAGGTAATGTGCTGGTTTCAGGGTTTCCAAACTTGGTTTAAGTCACGTCTTATTTCCGAATAACAGAAAACCGTTCCTTAGTTTTTAGAAGTACTGTTTTGGAACGTTAAAGGGATATAAACCATAAAGGCAGAAGAATCTACAACTCATGGGGCATCCGCGATTATTCGCACAACCAGGATCATGTCGAGTTGGGAGTAGTTTCTGTTATTTGAAACGATTATCAAAGACACCTAACATCTAAAACAGGAATAATAGATTTTTTGTTTCCCTAGTATCTGATAATGAAAAAGTAGAGAAGGAAGAAGAACTAAAGAAAGAAGTAGTGAAAGAAAATGAAGAAGAAGAAAAAAAGAAGAAAAGAAGAAAAAAAGAAGACGTAGAATAATAATATTAATACTAATAATAATAATAATAATAATAATAATAATAATAAGAAGAAGAAGAAGAAGAAGAAGAAGAAGAAGAACGACAATGTGAGGAATATATTGTGAACAGTTTAATATGTTTCGTGATGGTACGAGAAAAACAATGAAAAAAAATATTCCTTGTATGCCACCTAATTTTACAAGATAAGTAGTAACATTTGTCAATCATTGAAAGAAGGAAGTTGAAATAGAGTCACAATGTAGAACCAATATTGCGTTATGAATGTGGCTCATGGACGCATATAAAAACAACAAATTAATAGTCTGCAGCAGTAACAGAAATGTGGATCCTTAAATGGGTTTCAAATATAAGACCAAACCAAATAATATATTTTATTAGATTAAAAAAAACTTATTTTTGGTACAGGTTTTACAATTCCCTGCAAATTTTATTCCTCTGAGAGAAATCTATAGACAACATTTCTCTCCCTCCTCCCCTGTAAACCGTGTTGTCAATTACTTACTTTCCCTATCCAAGCACAACGTTATACAGTATGCATCCAGTATTCAGCGACATGGATTGCCTTGTCATTTGCCTCCAGTATGTCACACCTATTGCATATGTCCTGAATTTTGGGATGTCATTATGTGGTCTGGGTCCTGTATTGTCATCATCTGTGTATCCCCATTGTTTCATATTCCTCTTGTACCGTGGTACACCAGTTCGGAGACTTTTCAGCAACTTCCATGTCGTGTATGGTACATGATGTAAAGGGGCAGATTCCTCCCAAGTTCAATCTCTGGAGTATGGATCAATTCATGCCATCTCTGAGGTATGGATCAAGTCATGCAATCTCTGGGGTATGGATCAAGTCATGCAATCTCTGTGGTATGGATCAATTCATGCAATCTGGAGTATGGATCAATTCATGCAATCTCTGGGGTATGGATCAATTCATGCCATCTCTAGGGTATGGATCAATTCATGCAATCTCTGGGGTATGGATCAATTCATGCCATCTCTAGGGTATGGATCAATTCATGCAATCTCTGGAGTATGGATCAATTCATGCAATCTCTGGGGTATAGATCAATTCATGTCATCTCTGGGGTATGCAATAATTCATGCCATCTCTGGGGTATGCATCAATTCATGCAATCTCTGGGGTATGGATCAATTCATGCCATCTCTGGGGTATGGATCAATTCATGCCATCTCTGGGGTATGCATCAATTCATGCCATCTCTCGATACAGCGACTTTCAGGCTGTGTCTATATTGGTTGTGTTGATTTTAGGAAACTATGTCTGGATTTGAGTCTTGTGCTCTGTACCTGATATCCAACCATTGGGTGGGATGCTTGGGTCTTGTGCTCTGTACCTGATATCCAACCATTGGGTGCCTTGGATCATGCTCTTGTTTTTCTCGTTCGATTTCCTCTGTTGACAATTGAAAAAGGTCTTTATTGTGATTCAAAACCGAATGACGTATCTTGTTTTACTTGAATCCTGTATCATCCCCTCGACAACCAGCTCCTAAAACTACTACGTGTCCCTATTAGAAGATCATTGTTTACTCTACGGAAACGACAACAGCAATATGCTTCTGACATAAGCTCAGAAATGCTACTTTGAAAACATTTTCCAAGAAACAAGAGAAAGCAGAAAACAATGGAGATGATAGATCAAGCAAAGCGAATGCAAACTGTTTGGCAAACATAAAACATTAGATTTGGCCTACTGTTCAAATGAGACGTGGTTGTGGAAGAAATTGATCATCAACGCCACGAGCTTGGACAAATGTCCGCAATGAACCTCATAGAGTATACTAGTTGAGTGTCTTTCGCTTTATGAAGTGTAGTCCTGCCATCCTAGACCAATGATGAATGTTGCCTCCAGTTATCCAGCTGAAGTAACATTAAACATACACGAGAGAGAAGATAGAGGTGGGGGTGAAAAGTTCACGGAAAATATTTTCTCAAAGCTATATGATAGTTTAACTGTGCAAAGAAAATTAATTCCGCCGCAGGCGAAATGTTATGTTCCGTGTATAAATGCTATTACCACAGCGGTTGCCATTGAGAAACTGTTTACCTATATCGACATATTCAAAAGTTGTATTACAATTGCCTTCATGACCAGAAACATAACTAAAGCAACAGTTGTTGGTGAAATCAATTCTGGACAGAAACAAAACCATAGCAACAGTTGTTGGTGAAATCAATCCTGGACAGAAACAAAACCATAGCAACAGTTGTTGATGAAATCAATTCTGGACAGAAACAAAACCATAGCAACAGTTGTTGGTGAAATCAATTCTGGACAGAAACAAAACCATAGCAACAGTTGCTGGTGAAATCAATTCTGGACAGAAACAAAACCATAGCAACAGTTGTTGGTGAAATCAATTCTGGACAGAAACAAAACCATAGCAACAGTTGTTGGTGAAATCGAATGTAGTGAAGACTAATTTGTCTGATCAGTATGTTTTGTCTGACCCAGACTAATTTGTCTGATCAGTATGTTTTGTCTGACTTAGACTAATGTGTCTGATCAGTATGTTTTGTCTGACCCTGACTAATTTTTCGGATCAGTATGTTTTGTCTGACCATGACTAATTTGTCTGATCAGTATATTTTGTCTGACCAGACGTTAGTCTACTCACCCTTTGTTTTAACTAAAAAGGTCACATTGTTCCACAATTTTCATTTCAATTGTAACTTATACCTCCATTTCTCTTTGTTGCTTTTATTTGTTATCAGTAGTGAGTTCTACCCTTGTTAGAAATGACTATCATTTGAAAAACGTGGTCATTTGTTTATAGGGTTTGTTAACTATCGTAATATTTGTAATACTATAAGTAGCCGTTGTATATAGGTTTTGTATGTATGTGATATGAAGATTCATAACGTTAATGAATATCAATTTTGGAAATGTATTTGAGCATCGGAATCCTTAACTGTCTTCATTATTCAGTATGCTATTTATTTCGTACGCTACTTTTCTTCATGCTCAACGTTCTACGTCATCGATTCAAGACGGTTTTTGTGATCTACGTCCTTCACTGCTATAGGCCGCTGAAACCTAGTCGACCATCGTCTTGTCGTGAATATTACAAGCATTTTCTCTACACAACCAGTTCCCATGCAGATATCATGAGGGAAATCTATTAAATATATGAAAATCATCCAGCAAAATCAATAATACACATCTCAGGAAGCAGCGAAAATCCAAGCAAATAACATAGAGTGGAGGCAGACGGAATGGTATGCTGCCGGGCGGAACTAGTGAAATCATCATCTCTGTTCAGTACTGGCCCTCTGATTAGGAAAGAGCTGGCCAATGACAACCCCAAATCCATCAGCCCAATTCCCTTCAGCACCAGCATGACTGCGTGGGGATGACTGGGGTGGCATGAACATCCCAATCGTCCGCTGGTCCCTTTTGGTTCAAAATACACGACTGGAATGCAGCACTGGTTGTTTATAGACTCTGCAGAGTCTCCTGGGGTCGCTGTGGTTGAGAAGGCAGACACTTGCCTCCTAATGCGATGAACAGAAACGGTGGACTTTCGATTCCCACAAGTATCAGAGTGACCTTTGGTCTCTCTGGAGGTGGGACCAGAGTGCCTGCATCCTGAGTAGCTTCCAGTCGTCTTGAATAATGTCTTGCCACTGGTCCAAGATAGCTCAGGACCAGAGAGCGAGGACGAGGACAAGCGCAGTTTCTACCTCACCATAATCCAAATACAGCGCAAGTTACATCATCAAAACAAAACCGTCTGTTGATGTGGCCATCAATGCTTGTGAAGGACAACTAATTTAAAAAATAATAATAATAATGATAGGAAGATGGAAAATATTCGTTGTCATGGATGAATCTGGAGTTTTGTAGATCAGAGAGTGAGTGATAGTATAAGTATAGATTATTGTTGTAGCAGGAGTAGTTGTAGAAGTTTTTGTAGTTGTAAAAATAGCAGAATTAGTTGTAGTACTAGTAGTAGCAGTTGATATTTATGTAGCTGTTGTGGTAATTTTAGAAATGGTATTAGTGATAGTAGTAGTAATGTAATTATTAGGCTAGAGTAGTTGCAGTAGTCATGATAGTAGTTGTTGTAGTAGTAGAAGTAGTATTGCTAATAGTAGAAGTAGCAGTAGTAGCGGTAGTAGTAGTATTTGGACTTGTAGTAGCAGTAATAGTAGTTGTAGAAGTAGCAATAGCAGTATTAGTTGGAGCAGTAATAGTAGTAGTAGTGGTGGTAGTTATATTAGTAGTAGTACTAATAGTAGTAGTAGAAGTAGTAGTAGTAGTAGTAGTAGTAGTAGTAGTAGTAGTAGTAGTAGTAGTAGTAGTAGTAGTGGTAGTAGTGGTGGTGGTGGTGGTTAGTAGCAGTATTGGAAGTAATAGAGGTGGTAAAAATAGTAATTGTATCAGTACTAGTAGTAGCAGTAATAGTAATGGTAGAGGTAGCTGTAGTAGTTGTAGCAGTAATGGTAGTAGCAGTAGTGGTAGTTATACTAGTAGTAGTAATAAGAGTAGTAGTAGTAGTATTAGTAGCAGTAGTAGTAGTAGTAGTTGTAGTATTAGTAGTAGTAGTAGAAGTGGTAGTAGTAAATGCAGCAGTAGTAATAGAGTGTTGGTAATATTATCAGCAGTGCTCGAACAAAAGCGAGACAGAGTTACTCATTGTAAAATCATTCCAATCATTCATGTAATTAGAGGATCAACCAATCCATAAAGTCTGCATGAATATAGCGTGCCATTCTGTCAATGACTAAGAATGCCTGTAGCTTGTCTTTGTTTATGAAGGTCGTTTCCACCTTTTTTCCCCACAATACATACTCCACGTATAGAATACATATTTTATTATGAATAAATCACATTTTTCCCACTGATCGTTCAAACAAGATTACATGTTATTGATTGTATTTTTAGTAACACACTTGTACGTTACCGGGAAGTCGTCTCAGCATTCCAAACTGACATTGTTATTCTGGAGATATGTTTGACATCTGCTGTTAAAAATATCACCTTTCTAATTACATATTGCATGAATCAAGGAATAGTTAATCAGGGAAAAAGCAATTGTTCGTTTTCAATATAATTAAAATCTATGAGATAAAACATAATCGAAAGTTATTTTGTATAATTAAATTTTTCCTGAGGAACGGGGAGTCAAACATAAGCGTGTTGATCATATGACAAAAATGACACGTGTTCATAACTTCGAAAAAGCATAGTGTTTTATTTTTTTAGTCCGAGAGTGGTGAATGCATGGAATGCATTTCCACAGGAAATAGTGGACAGGGTCAGTTAATACATTCAAGAATAGATTAGATGCACATAGTTATTTTTAGGTCAGGTGGAATAGAAGAAACTGGCCGTGTACAGGCTCTACAGTCTTCTAATCCAGTATAACGAAGTTAGGTTATGTTAGATCATTTGAGGTTATTGTTATTGTTGTTGGTGAATGCCCACAAAGAGTAGGATTACTCTTTTGAGCGCCCTGCCCTCAAAAACACGTTATATGGCAGGTTATCGGTTTTTTTCACACATACCGAGCGTGCTGATGTAGGTTGACCAGGGTCCTTCAGGCGGTTGTGCTATGCTTGGCTTCATCTACGTGTCGCTCCCTACTACGGGAATCACGTCGAACCCTAACCTCGTTAGCCAGGCTGCCATGGACATAATCCGTTTCCAGGAAGGGCTACAGGGAAGCCGAGGTGAGTATCTTGGCCAGTATATTTCGCCTGACCTTGACTGTACATGTCTGATCAGTATATTTCGCCTGACCTTAACTGTACATGTCTGATCAGTATATTTCGCCTGACCGTGACTAACATGTCTTATCAGTATATTTTGTCTGACCCTAACTAACATGTCTTATCAGTATATTTTGTCTGACCCTAACTAACATGTCTTATCAGTATATTTCGCCTGACCGGGACTAACATGTCTGATTAGTATATTTCCCCTGACCCTGACTAACATGTCTTATCAGTATATTTTGCCTGACCGTGACTAACATGTCTGATCAGTATATTTCCCCTGACCGTGACTAACATGTCTTATCAGTATATTTTTGTCTGACCCTGACTAGATGTCTTTTCTGGATGTTTTACCTGACCAGACGTTAGTCTTTCTTCCCTTTATTTGAGGTTAAATAAAACCCTTCCCTGCACACTGCGGGACAATTGAAAGAAAAAGAACTGTTTTCCCTCAACTCTATAAATTCTCCTGGTATACACCAGCAATTAGATCAAACGCCGCATTTAATTTTATTTCTTTTATTCTGAAATGTGTCAAAGAAGATGAAAACATCCCGGAGGTTTGAGTAAGAAAATAAAGACACTTTCACAATGAAACAAAACAAATAAAACAGCCATAAGTAGGATTGATTCCACCAGGTCAAGCTAATACGTAGTAGAACGGCCAAAGGAAATTTAGTGAAGAATAGTGAAAGGTAGTGACAGGCCAGCTTGATCCTCGGAAGCGGAGCTCAAGAAGACGGCACAAAATAATATTAGAAATATAAAATTATTGAATAAATGAAGATGGGAGGATTGAGTCTTTTGTTGTAATGAAGACAATTAAACGATTAAATGATTAGATGACTAATACGTTGTTGATATAATTTGTCGTCAGCGCCTTTTGGGACGGCTACATTATGGCTAATGAAATAAGTCGTTGCAAAAGTATTAGATATGGTAGTTGTTATTGGCAAGTCTCCTCAGTGTTAGACAGGGACCTTGTTACTGGCTAGTCCCATCAGTGTTAGACAGGGAACTTGTTACTGGCTAGTCCCGTCAGTGTTACACGGGGAACTTGTTACTGGCTTGTCCCGTCAGTGTTAGATAGGGAACTTGTTACTGGCTAGTCCCGTCAGTGTTAGATAGGGAACTTGTTACTGGCTTGACCCGTCAGTGTTTGACAGGGAACTTGTTACTGGCTTGTCCCGTCAGTGTTTGACAGGGAACTTGTTACTGGTTAGTCCCGTCAGTGTTTGACAGAGAACGTGTTACTGGCTAGTCCCGTCAGTGTTTGACAGGGAACTTGTTACTGGCCAGTTCCGTCAGTGTTAGCCATGGATCCTCACAAAGAAAAACTCCAACATTTAAAACAAACTAATTGCGCTTGTATTCCCATTACTTGAGTTCACCTGTATTAATTATATGGCTGAGTAATAAAGGTCGCTTGTTGCTGCAACCACAAGATAGTGTGCAAGCTAGATTTAATGTTACCTGCGACTGAATGAAAACGTGTTCAGTACCAGCATGTAATTGTACCGGCTGCATAACACTCATTAAAGTTAACAAAAACGGTTGAAATAACTCTGAAAGCTTGACAACAGATTCAATAACAACATAAATAAAACGCCGTTTTAACATTTTAAACGTGTTTTATTACATCTCAAATTTAACGAAAGGTAAAAATAACACATTTGAAGATAAGCGATTCTGAACCCATTGATGTATATATACATATATGTGTGTGGGTGTGTGTGTGTCTATGTGTATGTGTGTGTGTACCTATGTGTATGTGTGTGTGTACCTATGTGTGTGTGTCCCCCGCGTGTGTGTGTTTGTGTCTGTCTGTGTGTCTGTTTGTGTGTTTGTGTGTATGTAGCTGTGTATATGCGTGTGTGTATTTGTGTGTATGTGTTCTTCTGTCTGTGTGTGTTTCTGTGTGTAAACGTGTCTGTGTGTGTATGCGTGTATGTGTATATATGTGTGTGTCTGCGTGTGTGTGTGTATGTGTGTGTGTGTGCGTGTGTGTGTGTGTGTGTGCGTCTGTGTGCATGTGTGTGTGTTTGTGTGTGTATGTATGTCTGTGTCTTAGGAATGTATTGCATTCCGAAACGTACACGTCTGGCTATTTCATTGAATACTGAAATCCTAAAGTGACGTGCAGATCAAAAAGGAATCAGTCATTTGAAAATGGCTGGCCTTTTATTTCAAGAATGTTCGCTCTGACTTAAGAATGTAAGGTCAGTTCCTCGTGAACTGAATCGCAGTTGGAAATTTAACAGGACATACCTTTTGTAACGGGACAGGAATGAGTATCATGAGAACTGAATGAATCGGGAAGTCGAAATATTTTTAAAGAGACAGGGACGAAGTAATCAAAGTTATGAATCACAAGTCATAAGTCATAAGAGACAGACACGAAGTCTCGAAAATGAAGAGATCGTAAATATGAAGAGAGAAATGAAAATGATTACAAATGGAGGAAAATTGAGATATAACTAAAGCGGAAAATGAGATTAGAGAGAAAACTGACTGATTTTAAATATAAATGAAGAACAATTCGATTTTGTAGAAACATAACACCGACCAACATTGAAGAAAAATTATATTCTAGCGGAAACTAGGAGTGCCTAACAGTGAGGGAAAACATGATTTAAAAGAAAACGGTTATTGAGTAAAGGCTAGGGATGATGAGATATGAGAGATAATCACCAGAGCCAATGTTAGTATTTAGGTAATAGAAGATATAACTTGCATGAACTAAGGTGACGACTTGATAGAAGATATCATTTGCATGGCTTTAAACGAAAGTGACTAGATGGTAGAAGATACAGTTTACATGGACTAAGGTGGCGAACTGATAGAAGATATCATTTGCATGGACTATATATAAGTAATAAGTAAAAATCATTTTTAAAATGGCATGGTTTATTGTTGGTTTTACGGATCCAACAGCACTCGTACTCTCGACCTTCAGCCCAAAACCATGTAATGGTATATGCACGTGTTTTTTTTTTATGTATTGCTCATTACAAATACACAGTGTCCATTATCTGATCTAGAAAGAAGAGGTATTGGCTTAACATTGTTAAGCAGCAGGTAATCAATGAGACGGAAGGAAGAGACATTATCTTAACATTACTCAGCACCAGATAATCAATGAGACGGACGGAAGAGGCATTGTCTTAACATTGTTCAGCAGCCAGGTAATCAATGAGACGGAAGGAAGAGGCATTATCTTAACATTGTTCAGCAAGCAGGTAATCAATGAGACGGAAAGAAGAGGCATTATCTTAACATTGTTAAGCAGCAGGTAATCAATGACACGGAAGGTAGAGACATTGTCTTAACATTGTTCAGCAGCAGGTAATCAATGAGACGGTCATCAGCAGCTTCGAATTGGTGTGTAGACAGCTATCTCTTCATAGTGTATTGTGGTTGAACTGTTCAGTTCCTAATTAAGTGGAATATGTTAGGTTCTTAGCCGAATTAATGGTGCTCTGATTCCTCCTTTTTAATTGATAAATGCTTTCATTAGGATTGGAAATATGTACGTAACCCTTTCTCCGGTTGTTTCTCAAGGCCCATCTGCTCAGTTAAGCTTCCTTGTTCCTGTTCTGTTGTTGTCTGACTATTTCTTCTTCATATTCTTCTTCTTCTACTTTTTTCGTCTTCGTCGTCGTTCGTTATCAATCTCCCGCTCCAATTCCTGAGAAGGGCTTTGCAAGTAGCATGATGTAGTCCGGAGAACAGAATGCGCTGTGTCCTAGTTTAATCCTTGACTGAGATATTTGCACCTTTTGGTTTGACACATCCGACTTCAGCATAGTATTTTGGGGAAACGTGTTAGTCTTCCCTCTTTAATCCCTTCTCCTTAGACAGTCTGGTCTGTTGCACTCTGTTATCCAGGTTCACCGCGTGGAGGTGTTGGCAGCTCTGGTTTGCTGGCCCTGACGTTAGCAGTCAGCCATTAGTTGCTGACCGCTGCAGTTCATGCACTCTCGCCATCTTGATCTCGTCTGACAGTTTGAAGAGAAGTTACTGTGTATGGGTCTTTGATTTGTCCTTGCTAGTATGTCTACCTTGTCTGTGCCAAAGTTGCTTTAGCGTCCAGAGATGCACTGCATAAAGTTTCAGAAAGTATGGAAGGCGATCATATGTTCAACGTTTAGAACTAATTGGATTAGAACATGTCTCAAATATACCAGCATCACCTAAAGCTTGAAGAAGGGACATGGAGTCTGTATAAATAACCACACTAAATGTCCTTAGTGAAAAAGTATTTTAAAAGTGTTCATCTGATAAAAGACAGCTCCTGTCATAAGTGAAACAAACTTTCTAGCAAGCATCAGGCAGTTCATCGAATAATCTATCTGAGTATTGCACGCAGACGCCATCAATTGCTTTGATGTGATCGTGGCCTGCCACCAGTATGTAAATATTTACGCATCTGTTCAACGAGAAAGGTATAAATAGTTCTTTCGTATCTTTGTTGTCAGCTTTCTGTCGATAAAAACAGAAAGAGACAATAGATCGGTAACCGCACCATGACAAAAACAAATACGACACCTACGTTACAGCAACACAGTCTTCATCAGTGACAAAGAGCGAACAAAAATAATTAACACATTTAAAAAAAAAACAATATATGAGGGGTTTTAAGTTCGTCGTCATAACAAGATGAGCAAGGGGAGTATTCGACATGACAGGTCGGTTAGGAAGTAGAGTAGGTCAAAAAAGAAATTGCACATATGATTACACTCAGACAGAAACACAGGAAGCATGAACAAACCAGAAAAGACAAGCGATTTTGTTTGTTCTTTGCCCGAGTCGAAGACCTTTTGTCCGTAATGTAGGTATCGTTTTGTTTTTGTCGTGGTGAGAGATTGAGCCGTTGCCTATATGCATTTTTGATCAACTGTTAACCTTCACTAGTGCTGCAGCTTCGATCTATGTGAGAGCTCTTAGAAGAGAGTGATAGTGAGATAGAAACAATTGTCTAGTCTTAAGATAGAGGACGGTGGGACAAACGATAACAATAAATAAGAAGAACGAGATGATACAACAGACCACGGGTTTACGATGAGAAATAATCAGACATCGATGACAGATTTGTGAAAATGTGCAGTCTTACTCTTGCGCATTTGTCATCAATAATCGTGCATGTAGTTCAGTTTTACTTTTGTCCATTTGTCACACATTTTCGTGCCTATAGTGCAGACTTCTTTGTTTCGGGTTGTCCTCAATCTTTGCAGAAAAAGTACAATTTGACTCTTGCCACTCTGTCATCAATAGTCGCACTCACAGTACAGTCTTATTGTTCCCATTCTTTTTATATATAGTACAGTAGCCCGCTTGCTGATTTGTCACCATTCTTCGTTCATATAGTATACTTTTTCTATTTTCAGTTTGTCACCATTCTTCGTTCATATAGTATACTCTTTCTATTTTCAGTTTGTCACCACTCTTCGTTCATATAGTATACTCTTTCTATTTTCAGTTTGTCACCATTCTTCGTTCATATAGTATACTCTTTCTATTTTCAGTTTGTCACCATTCTTCGTTCATATATACTCTTTCTATTTTCAGTTTGTCACCATTCTTCGTTCATATAGTATACTCTTTCTATTTTCAGTTTGTCACCATTCTTCGTTCATATACTATACTCTTTCTATTTTCAGTTTGTCACCATTCTTCGTTCATATAGTATACTCTTTCTATTTTCAGTTTGTCACCATTCTTCGTTCATATAGTATACTCTTTCTATCTTCAGTTTGTCAACATTCTTCGTTCATATAGTATACTCTTTCTATCTTCAGTTTGTCACCATTCTTCGTTCATATAGTATACTCTTTCTATTTTCAGTTTGTCACCATTCTTCGTTCATATAGTATACTCTTTCTATTTTCAGTTTGTCACCATTCTTCGTTCATATAGTATACTCTTTCTATCTTCAGTTTGTCAGCAATCGTAGTGGGGTCTTCCTCTTAACCTTTTGTCAAAAACATTTACGTCGAAAACGTATTTTATTAAATGTGTGTATCTTTACTTTTGCAACTTATTTTATGTCTTGCTTGTATCACAGTTAGTATTTTTGTGTTAATTCCTTATAGATAACTATTCCATTTTAAGTGTGTTTATTTTGTTCCAAATTCCCTTACATTTCCTCCATTGCTATGTGTATGACAGAGACATGGCGGTAGCTAGGTTGGGCTGGACGTCCCGCTCGTTAAAGGAAAGTGAAGCGTCTGATAGAACCTCTCCTTTCCAGGTGTAGAGATCGTCGCTGGATTCATATTTCGGCTTGTCGTTCAGGAGTTTACATGCCAATGGCCTTTCCTACATTATTGTGTCCCCAGCATCACCTTCGTGAGGGGCCCCCTGTTTCTTACAGAGCCTGCGGTGTGGCGCGACCGAGTACCCGGCGGTATAACTGGGTGGGCAGATTGGTCTCATTAGCCTTGGTTGGCAGTCAATCTAAGAGAAAGTAAACTTTGACTCTAAACCCGGGTAGACAAAGCTCGTTAGCATGTTCAGGCAGTTCGCCTAGGAGAGGAGAAACTCTGATGTTAAACCCACAAGTCCCAGGGCGTGATGGCTAGTCTTAGGACGATGAGAGTATCATCGGATGTCTCGAGTAACCATCATCAGCGGGCAACGACTCCACTGCCTTGTGGAAACCTTGGATGAGGGTAGGGCCTCGGGAGTAAGCCCAGACAGAAAATCCGGAATGGTAGCACCTAAGGCAGATGGTTGCAAAATTGCGAACTCATTCCAGCAGCTCCTGCAGCTGAGCTGGTGCCAAATTGTCATGCTTTGCATTCCTTTGGATTACATCAACTTGGCCGAGAGAGTGATGCTGCAGTTTGGGCAGCCCAGGGTCTTCATATACAGCTCCCAGGCTTGCGTACTGAGAGGCTATTCACAGGGTGTCACGCGCATAATTTGCAAAGACTATGAATGACAGATACAATAATATAGCTTCTGTTAGATTTGGAGCGTGTTGTGACCAGAGTAACTTATTTGTCATTTCATTTATTATAAATCGGGAAGATAGTAATGTCTCGTGCTCATTGAAGAAATAAAAAAAAGCTCACTTTCCACTGCAGCAAATGTTTCACAATGCACGAGAAATGTCGTTCTCTGCGCCATTACAATACATTTGCATAATTTTAAAAGACGTATATTAACCTCAATACGGTCTATATGGGTCAATGGAGATCTTGACCGTGATGACCCGTTCCTCAGCGTAGCTGCGGGTTCCAACTTCGTGTCCAGCGGACCCTGTCTTGGGCCACGGAGGAAGTCTAGTGATGGTAAACCGTTGTCGAAGATGTAGATAGCCAAATATGTACTATTTTTGATCTGGGGGAGGGAAGGGGAGTTGGGGGGGGGGGGCTGGTGGGAAAGGAGGAGTTGAGGGGAAGTTAGGGGCTGGCCCCCAAACAGAATCAATTGTATTTGTCTCAATGGGTTCATTTGAGAAAAATGGAGTTTTAATGTAAATTAACAATTCTCAAAAACGACTTTATAAAAGTGTATAAATATGTCTTAAGTAGATTAAACATAGAAAAAGTTACCATTAAATATCAAGTATACAGGTGGATATAAAATATAGTTTATGAAAAGTCATACCTAATAGCTTTCAGAACTAAGTATTTACTGGAAGTCACCTTATCATTAAATATGTTTCCCTATCAATATATATTTTTTCTGTCATTGTATATGCTTCTCTAACATTGACTTTTCTTTCTCTATCACTTTATAAGTTTCTATATCATTGCATATGTTTCATTATCATGATATATATTCATATATCAATATATATGTGTCCCTATCATTATGTGATTCTTTATCATTACGTCTGTTTCTCTACCATTATATATGTTTCTCTAACAATATTTATGTTTCTCTGTCATAATATGTCTCTCAGTTATTATAAGGTTTTCTATATATGTATATATGTTTCTCTATCATTCAACATGTTTCTCTATGATAACGCTTGTTTCTCTATTATGGTATATGTTTTCTTCTATCATATAAGTTTTTCAATCGCTATTTAATTCATTATACGTATTTCAACATAATTGTCTTTGTTTCTTTATCGTTGTATATGTTTCTCTATGGGAAGGAAGACTAACGTCCTGTCAGGCATGTTAGATCAGACATGTTAGTCGTGGACATGACACCATTATACATTATAAATACGACTGTCTCTCTATCTTTACGCCTGTCTCTCAATCTTTACGCCTGTCTCTTTATCGTTACGCCTGTCTCTCTATCTTTGCGCCTGTCATTCTATCTTTACGCCTGTTTCTTTGTTTTTACGCTTCTGTTGTGTATTTTTGACACAGGCTGGCTGCTATGAACATTAGTGTTTTTATAATTTTTCGTTATTCTCCAACCCCCCCCCCCCTTTCTTTCTTTCTTTCTCTTTCTCTCTTTCTCTCTCTCTCTCGCTCTCTCTCTCACTGTCTGTCTCTGTCTGTCTGTCTCTCGCACACATTAAACTATGTATGATTACGTCTATCTGAGTGTGTGCGCGTGTGTGTGTGTGTGTGTGTGCGTGCGTGCGTGCGTGCGTGCGTGCGTGCGTGCGTGCGCGCGCGCGTGTGTGTGTGTGTGATTGTGGTTGAAACTTCTATAAAAACAAACAAAATCAATGGCTAACATAAACCAATATCGATCGGTAACGATCAGACCCAATACAAATACCTGGAGAGAATTGACTTCGATCACCAGTAACTCACTTAATGTGACACCATAACCTGGCCCTACCTGTAGTCAGGTGTCGTGAGTTTGATAAGCGATAAACGTTGTTCTCACCGGAGGCGCGTCAGGTATCGACGGATTATTGCGGATTGCGTTCTTCAATAGACTTCCGCAGCCCTTAAGCTTCTGTGACCAACAGTTACATCGCCAACGTCACTTGCCTGGCGCAGGTACTTTTATTAAGGGTCTTTCTGCGTCAGCGAAGATATGGTTTGTGTGACATTGTTAAAAGCAATGCCGTGAATAGCAGGTGTTCTTTAAATGAGAATTTCCTTCTGGTTAATGGATGTTCCACATGTCTGGCCCGATGCCATGTTTGCTCAAACGATGCAGGCTAATTGATTCAAGGGATTCGTGGTAATATATTTTTAGCTGTCATAGTTTTTGGAGAATTTAAATACACTGAAGTACTGAAAGCTTGCGACACAACACTCGTTGAAAGGTGGAAACAGCTGAACACGCGGCTTATTTCGTTCAAATATAAGGGAATAAAAACATTCTAGCAATGTTTGATCGAAATGAGAAATAATAAAAAATGTGAAAATAAGATGAATCAAATAATATCATGCACAAACATGACAAATATTCTAGTGGAAACCAAAATGAATGAAAACGGTATGCATGAATCAGTTTAAAAACATTTAGTTTTTTTTGGAAAACAAATGATTGTGTATGAGTGACTGAGTAGTCCAATGTACAATGGTCCATAGAACCGACTCCATTGCGCTAGGGCGACCCAACCTTTTTGTGTCAGTAGGTTCCGTTGCTGAAAGTGCCATCGGCTGTGCACGAACAACTTAGATTTTGCAACGGCTCCAAAATGTTTCCTTGAGTTCGTCAGATACCCATTTACAGCTGGATCGACTGTAAGAAGTGGCCCTACCATGAAAATACCCCTGACATACCCGGTCTGTCAAATTTTGCCCAATGTGATTCGAACCTGGACCGTTGGAATTGGAAACCGAGCTAACACCCGAGGTCATCGAATCTCCATGAGGGGGGGAGTTGGACCTTAGAGGACATACTGTCATGCCTAAGGTTTACAGTTACATATCACTCTCACGTCTGTATCGACCGTTATCTTCATTGTCTTCTTTTCTCCTGAAGTTAAGTATGTTTGTTTGTTCTTTGTGACCGAAAAGAGCGTGTGGCCGCAACGTGGGTTTCATTTTGTTGTGTGTATGGCTCGATGCGGTCTCTGTGTCTTTAACCAACTACGCTCCATTCGAGATTTATCTTCAGTAACGCCGGAGCTCTGATATTTGTATATAGTCACCTCATATCGTTCCTCCCTTTCCGACAGTATTGTCTTCCCCTACCATACCTACACCTCATATCGTTCATCTCTTCCCGACAGTATTGCCTTTCCCTACCATACCCATACCTCATATAGTTCATCTCTTCCCGACAGTATTGCCTTCCCCTACAGTACCTCCACCTCATATCGGTCCTCTCTTCCCGACAGTATTGTCTTCCCCTACCATACCTACACCTCATATCGTTCCTCTCTTCCCGACAGTATTGCCTTCCCCTACCATACCTACAACTAAATTGATGAACAGTATTCGGTGTTACTTCATTTTATTTTCGTTGAAAACATGACGGCCGTCAGACATCTTTGTTTTTGTTTTGTTACGGCCATTCTTTTTGCTTTGTGTATGAGTTGTTTCGTATTTTTGTTTGTTCCTAGCGAAGGGCTTGTGGTTGCATTGTTTCTGTTCAAGTGCAGTCCCTGTGCATTTACATCCATATCTTTTCATTGATTAATCCCTGGTATCGACACGCTTCAGGTTATCTAGCTGCTAATGGGCACCTGATGGGAATGCAAAGCGACAAAGAATGAGACAAGCGATTCAACAGAAACAATTGGACACAGCACAATTAAGCCTCTAATACTTCATCCCAGAAAGCAGTGATGGTTTTGAGAAACACTTTTTTATCACTTCCATGTAATGCTGGTGGTGTTATGTCATTTCATTGATTGTTTGAATGAGAAGGCTAACAATTCTTCCTCGAAGAACTGAGACGCTAGTCTGGTCAGGCACAACATGCTGAAAGATTGCGGTCCATCTTCATCCGCACACTTGGGATGTGAGGAAGGCTACTACAACCCGTCACTTAACGCCCTTTTCAGGAGTAAACTTACTCATTGTGGGCATTGAACAACAACATATTACAACAAACCACCCACCCATAGCTTTACATCGTGTCCTGGGCTTCTCTCGTTTTTGCAATTTATCATCTATCGATACGGTTGGTGAGTGCCATGATATTTTTCTCGTGGTTCCGACATAATTGAACAACCTTGTTGATCTTACAGTTGACCCATTTAGAAAACAAAACAACCCATCCTTCTTCTTATCTGTGCCAATCAATAACTTTCTTGACTTGTTCCAATCGTTCATTACCAATTTCCCAAACTTCGATTTAGACAAATGTTAATAATTGTATTTGGAATTTGGTTGACAATTGTTAGGTTTTCTCTTCTTCCTCTTATTCTTCTTCCTCTTTTTCTTTTTCTTTTTCTTCTTCTTCTCCTTCTTTTTTCTTCTTCTTGTTCGTCTTTTTCTTCTTCTTCTTCTTCGTCTTCGTTCTCAATATTCCGCCTATAAGCCCTACAAAGGTCTTTGCAAGCAGCAGGATGATGCCCGGAGAACGGAATGAATTGTGTCTTAGCTTACAGCTTGACTGCGATATTTGCACCATGGTTCGACACGTCCGACTTCAGTATGTTATTTAAGAATACAAGGTTAGCCTTCCCTCTTCGATCCCTTCTCTTTAGTCAGTAGGCTCTGTCACTGGACCATGACCTGTATATGTTGTTGTCTTGGTGCGGTCACTGAGCCACGACCTGTATATGTTGTTGTCTTAGTGCAGTCACTGAATCATGACCTGCATATGTTTTAGTCTTGGTGCGGTCACTGAGCCACGACCTGTATATGTTGTTGTCTTGGTGCGGTCACTGAGCCATGACCTGTATATGTCTTTGTCTTGGTGCAGTCACTGAGCCATGACCTGTATATGTCTTTGTCTTGGTGCGGTCACTGAGCCATGACCTGTATATGTCTTTGTCTTGGTCCGGTCACTGAGCCATGACCTGTATATGTTGTTGTCTCGGTGTGGTCACTGAGCCACGACCTGTATATGTTGTTGTCTTGGTGCAGTCACTGAGCCAGGACCTATATATGTATCTGTCCTGGTGCGGTCTCTGAGCCATGACCTGTTTATGGTGTTGTCTTGGTGCGATCACTGAGCCATGACCTGTTTCTAAAGACATTGTGATATTCAGTAACACTACATATGTATTTCCACAACATTCGTTAGTGTGTGGAATTGTCATGTCGAAAAGCCATTCTACCGGTCTTTACAATGCTCGTGGCATTAATCTGGAGAACAAAAAATGCAAGCGGATGACTGTATTGATTTGCTGACTTTTGCTTGCTGTTAATTCTCTTCGACTATAATGCTTTTGTATTTGTTCAACATCATAATGTTCATGTAGCATGTCCATTACAGAACATCACTATCACAAAGCCGAACAGTAGGACTTTCGATCTCTAGCCAGCACTCCCGCCTCTGTCATTGTCATCCTCAAAACCTCTGTAATGTCCTGTGTCCGTCTTCTTCTCTGTCTGCCTCTGCCCCGTTCTCCAGTCACCATACTCTTCAGTTTCGTTCTTGTTGTGGTCTTTGTGCCCTTTGTGCCCTTAGTGGTCTTTGTGGTCTTTGTGGCCTTTGTGCCCTTTGTGACCTCTGTGGTATGTGTGGCCTTTGTGCACTTTGTGGCATTTGTGCCATGTGTGCCTTGTGTGCCCTTTGTGCCCTTTGTGCACTTTGTGGCCTTTGTGGCCGTTGTACCCTTTGTGGCATGTGATGTGACCAAAAAGATTTGAGTTTTCTAGACAAGATACAGTTTACTAGTCAATTTATTGCAAAGTTTAAAGTAGAAAGAAAAAATAATCAACCGATACGTGTTCCTAACTCATGCAGAATGGCCCGTCCATACCTTCACTCTCTTCATCACTTTTCAAATTCTGTCTCCTTTTATCTCCATACGAAGCATGGGAGTACGACTGCAGCTGACGTCTGATGTAACACAAATTAAACATAGAACATACTTTGGGTATTAAAGTTGGTGTTTCAACGGGACAAAGTATCTTTTTTATATGTTCGTATTTCCATATGTGTTCATATCTCCATTCCCTGTGTTCATATCCCCATTGTATGTATTCGTGTGTTCTTTTTTGTGTTTGTATCTCAATTGTGTGTATTCGTATCTCCATTTTATGTGTCCGTATCTCCATTCTATTTGTTCTTATCTCCATTTTATGTGCTCATATCTCCATGTGCTCATATCTCCATGTGCTCATATCTCCATGTGCCCATATCTCCATGTGCCCATATCTCCATGTACTCATATCTCCATGTGCTTCTATCTCCATGTGCCCATATCTCCATGTACCCATATCTCCATGTGCCCATATCTCCATGTACCCATATCTCCATGTGCTCATATCTCCATGTGCTCATATCTCCATGTGCCCATATCTCCATGTGCTTCTATCTCCATGTGCTTCTATCTCCTAGTGCCCATATCTCCATGTGCTCATATCTCCATGTGCTCATATCTCCATGTGCCCATATCTCCATGTGCTTCTATCTCCATGTGCTTCTATCTCCTAGTGCCCATATCTCCATGTACTCATATCTCCATGTGCTTCTATCTCCATGTGCCCATATCTCCATGTACCCATATCTCCATGTGCCCATATCTCCATGTACCCATATCTCCATGTGCTCATATCTCCATGTGCTCATATCTCCATGTGCCCATATCTCCATGTGCTTCTATCTCCATGTGCTTCTATCTCCATGTGCTTCTATCTCCTAGTGCCCATATCTCCATGTGCTCATATCTCCATGTGCTCATATCTCCATGTGCTTCTATCTCCATGTGCTCATATCTCCATGTGCTGATATCTCCATGTGCTGATATCTCCATGTGCCCATATCTCCATGTGCTCATATCTCCATGTGCTGATATCTCCATGTGCTTCTATCTCCTAGTGCCCATATCCCCATGTGCTCATATCTCCATGTGCTCATATCTCCATTTTATGTGCTCATATCTCCATGTGCTCATATCTCCATTTTATGTGCTCATATCTCCATTTTATGTGCTCATATCTCCATTTTATGTGCTCATATCTCCATTTTATGTGCTCATATCTCCATTTTATGTGCTCATATCTCCATTTTATGTGCTCATTGCTACTTATTTTACATGCCAGTTGTTCGAATGCATTATTATCTTGTGTCTCTGATGACGGCATATCGGTGTCAAACGTAGGTTCTGTTATTTTCACTTCAGCGCGATATAGTAACCATATAAAACCATGTTTGTATACTCTTTATTTTAATACACTGTACCTCCACAACAGAGAAGGCAGCAGCGAGGTAACTATCCATTCTTACCTAATAAAAAGCGAAGACGGGGTACCATCCAAGCTTTAACACTTCTTCCAAGAGCAGTACCAGCAGTAGGAGGTGGTACACGAAACACAACAGCTATGTGCGTCACGACCAAACGCTGTTTGTTCAATACTGAGCTTCTGTCACCACGAGTCGAACCACGACTGATAGATAGGTCAAATAAAGGGCAACTCAGAGGTTGGTCTATTTGCAAATAAAGTAGAAAGCATCATAAACAAGACATACAAGGATATAAACAAAATAAGATACTATTTTAAGCGCTCCGGAAACATATAAAGCAAACAACAGACAAGAAATTAAAGTAATGTGCATTCCTGGATCGAACTACTGATCTCCTAGTGGTAACACTGACATCACTAACAACTGCTGGTATTGACACTTAACCCCACAATAAACAGGACACATAACCGCACTTCTGACCTTGAGGCTTATCTGAGCAGTATACAATCCAAAAGTACAGTCACTACGCACGTAGATGTGACGTCATCAAGAGGAACGTACTGGGTATTTATCCTATCTATTGGATGTATTTTCTCACAATATGGACTGTCGTAGGTTCTGGATTGTCTTATCTCTTTGTTAAATAGATCCTGTTTTCTCTCGTCAATAAAATAATGTATTGTAGTTTAGCAATCTGCGCACCGTGCACACCTGCACACACACACACACACACATACACATACACACACACACACACATACACACACCCACTCACACACACACACAGGCACAACACGCGCGCGCGCGTGCAAGAAATCATTCATGTCTGCGCATAACCATGCATACATACACGTGCACGACGCTCTATTCAGAGGGAAATAAGAAAATATGCGCACAAGCACACATGAACATGCATACAGAAAGCCAAGAACGGATACAAAGACACAATCGCTTACACACCAGTACAGACACGAAAACATAAATACAAGAAAATAAATTCTATAAAAACACGGACTCACTAACGTACACGTATGAACAACACATGGTCACTGACAGATACAATACATACTCACATATATGCCTATCTGCGAGTGAATATGGTGTCAGTGAGGGGTAATACCTCTAGTGGCGGACATGCCGTGCCTTATCTTGGGTAGGTTCTCTATTATTGGTCCTAACCTGGCACTCAACTCTCACCTGTGGCTCCACGTATCTGCCAGCATGCGGTAACGGCCATATCCCGGACAACGGTCTCAACATGACCGGCTAAACCAAATTAGGGTAGTCGAAGTGTCTAATAAACCACGGTTTTATAGGGCTTGTCTACCTAAGCATGTGTAGACTGGATTAAGCGGACTGTACGGAAGAACCACTGGCTGGTGCTCGGGCAGCAAGGCGACTACCAGCAACTGGCTGTGGAGCGTTTGGAGCAAGGCTAGACACAGAAGATTCACTTGGCCGTCCACTATATTACTTCTCCTATCGTCGTTCATATTTTACCACTGGATCAAATGGAACCAGGACGAGAGAGCGAGGCTGGCTTGCTCAGCTCTCACTCGCTTAAATCCAACTCATGCGCATGTCATATTGTCATCTCAGGATAGATGACAATGGGGTGCTCTTCGGAAAAGATGAACAAACAACAACAACACATATACACACATACACATATATTTGAATACAGGGACATGTTAATACAATCAATATTATGCATACATGATTATACGTAAACACAAATTGAATACACTGGGGCAAATCATCTTCACATAAAAACATATACACAATTGCAATCACATGTACACCTCTCCACACAAATACGTACACGCAAAAACATACACGCATTCATAAATACAAGCAAAACGTACACTCACACATACATCGGTACACAAGACCATACTCATTACACCATTACACTCACATACACAAGTACATACGATTATATTCATTATACCAGAACACTCACATACACAAGTACATACGATTATATTCATTATACCAGAACACTCACATACACAAGTACATACGATTATATTCATTATACCGGAACACTCACATACACAAGTACATACGATTATATTCATTATACCAGAACACTCACATACACAAGTACATACGATTATACTCATTATACCAGAACACTCACATACAAGTACATACGATTATACTCATTATACCAGAACACTCACATACACAAGTACATACGATTATACTCATTATACCAGAACACTCACATACACAAGTACATACGATTATACTCATTATACTAGAACACTAACACACACAAGTACACAAGACCATACTCACTACACCAGTACACTAACATACACAAGTACACAAGGTCAAAACTCACTACAACAATACACTAACATACACAAGTACTCAAGACCAGACTCACTAGTCGAGTACACTAACATAATAAGTACACAAGACCAAACTCATTACACCAGAACACTAACATACACAAGTACATGCTCATTACACCAGAACACTAACATACACAAGTACCCAAGACCAAACTCATTACACCAGAACACTAACATACACAAGTACACGCTCATTACACCAGAACACTAACATACACAAGTACCCAAGACCAAACTCATTACACCAGTACACTAACATAATAAGTACACAAGACCAAACTCATTACACCAGAACACTAACATACACAAGTACACAAGACCATACTCATTACACCAGTACACTAACATACACAAGTACACAAGACCAAACTCATTACACCAGGTCACTAACATGCACAAGTACACAAGACCAGACTCATTACACCAGTACACTAATTTACACAAGTACACAAGACCATACTCATTACACCAGTACACTAACATACACAAATACACAAGACCAAACTCATTACACCAGGTCACTAACATACACAAGTACACAAGACCAGACTCATTACACCAGTACACTAATATACACAAGTACACAAGACCAAACTCATTACACCAGTACACCCATACACACATACAGAGAATTACGTAAATACACACTCAAACACGCAAGGACTTACGTATATGAACACACAAAGCACTCAAAGAAAACTAAATACATAACAACACTTTACAAACAATGCTATAAAATAAAGCAAAACCAAAAATACATATCAATACGTTTTCTTGAACTCAGTTATCTCGCCACCCCCGCCCGCCAACAATCTCTCTTTAGTGGCATGTTTTGTTTCGTGGTTTGTAGTTGGTTTTGTTCTTTTCTGATTGTGGCTGATCCGTTCTCGTTTGATAATTACTGCTATCACTGATTTCAAAGTCAAGGTCCTGTTATCAGAACATCAGTTACTTCAGGTGACGTTAAATTATTCCCCTAACTTTTTAGTCATATCGGAAGTCCGTATCCAAATATTACCGGACAATTTCTTCATTTAGTCAAACATATTTCAAGCAGGAAGAAACATGTTTCTATGGGCACGATGTATCCCAGTAAACTTTGTTCAAATTTGACACTGTTACCGGATCCTGTGTCTCACGGATATCGCTTAATACATGCTCTCGGGTTATTGCTAATAAACGAATTCTTCCATTACATTTCTTATTCTTATTTGTATTTTTCGTCTTCTTCTTCTTCTTTTTTCTTCTTCTTCTTCTTCTTCTTCTTCTTCTTCAGCATTTGTCATAATAAGGGCTTTGTGAAGATGCACTGTAGTTTACACTGGAACTGCGATGGTTCTGTCTTTCGGACGGAAACATCCGGTATCAACACTGCATTTGTGGGACCAGGTTTCCCTTCCCTATTCGATTCATGTTATTTTTACCCCTTCTTCTTCTGTTACCATGAAGTCTTCGACACGCAGTCGTTTGTTCTTACAAGCGCTCGTCCATCAACATGATGACAAATGATGGCCTATTGCCAGAGCTACAATATTGATGCGTCAATTATCTCGATTTCGTATCGTCCTTTGTGGCATTTCTTCCCATCAGTCTCACTTGTTGCATATTGCTATCTTTATTGAACGTTAATCACAGAATTGTTCAAAATGGCAATTTATTTCTGTTTGACTTCATTGGATTCTTTCTATTAAGTTTTCTTAGCTGATGATTTGATTTCTGTTTGACTTCAATGGACACATGCTATTAAGTTTTCGTAGCTGAGAATGTCTTTTTTCTTCTTCGTCGTACGCTGTCAGACGTCAACCTGTATTTTTTTAAATAAGCAGCCGTCATCCTGAGGCTGTCGACACTGCCATAGAGCTTGTCTAGTGTTTCCACTGGTGATGGCCACATGTGCTTTCTCTGGTCCTCGTATTTCGGGCAGTTTTGCAGCAGATGTTCAGCGGTCATTTTTCCGGTACCACAACTGCATTCGTCAGTGCCACCTATCTTCAGTTTATTGAATAGGTGGTACCTCAGTCTGTTGTGGCCTGTGCGGAGTTTAAAGACCACGACCTGCTCTCTTCTGTTCAGTTGGTAAAAGGCATCATTTTTTGTGTAGCCAGTATGTTCTGTTTCCCATTTGGCCATGTATCTGTTACTAATAAATCTTTTGGACTCTTCGTAGGTGACACTAGAATCTGGTTGTGGTAGTCTTGCACCTTCTTTTGCCAGTCTGTCTGCCTCCTCGTTGCCTTAAATGTTACAGTGGGATGGAACCCACTATACCACTATTCTTTTTGGTGCAGACTGCTGGCATAGTTGCCAGAGAACAATTCTTAAATCATTAAGTTCTGTATTTTTCTGGCTTTTTAGTGCTGTAACTACGGACATGGCATCTGTAAACAGGACTATCTGGCTTTCATTTCTTTCGCCTGTCAGCATTGCTTCTGCTGCAGCCTTCACTGCCTCTGCCTCCGCTCTGAAATTGCTTGAGAATTTTCCAGTTGCCACTGACAGTGTTATTTTTACAACATTTGTTAGGCTCAGGAATACCCCTCCCCTTCCATTCTGTGTTGTGTTTGTTACAGAACCGTCGGTGTACGCATGAGTCCAGTCCATGCCTGGGTTGTTTTTCGCTATGTGCCTCGGGGTTATGTATCTTCTTTTTTTTCAGTCTGGCTATTATTGTTTCCTATACCTGGTATATTTTCTACTACCTCTAGAATGATATACAGTAGGAATGGGATTTGGTGTTGTTATGGTGTTCATAGGGTCTTCGATCATCTTTGCTTTTGCTATTTATGCAACGTTTCTACGCTTTAGTTTCCCTTTTCCAAATCTATTTAGTCTCTGATGCATTGGATGATCTGTCAGTCTTCTGAGTTTCTCTGCTTGCTGCTAGGCTCTGCTGTCTCTTCTATCGGTCATGGATTGCAGATTAGACAAAGAGGTCAAGACATCCATAAGGAAAAATAAAGGGGAATATTTTGACAAGATGGTACAGGAGGCAGAAGAGGCAGCATAGAGAGAGAGAGAGAGAGAGAGAGAGAGAGAGAGAGAGAGAGAGAGAGAGGAGATATGAGAGATCTCTACCCATTAACAAAGAAAATGGCAAAAATAAATATACAGACAGATAAACAAATCAAAGACAAAGAAGGCAGAATATTGACGTCATCGGAGGAACAACAGAAACTATGGGTTGAGTATTTCAAAGAAAGTCTAAACAGACCTCCACCACAAGAAACACAAAACACCTACCAGCAGAGGAGAGCCTGAACTTGGACGGCAACCCACCAAGTAAGATAGAAATTCAAAGGACCATATCCAAACCCAAGAAAGGGAAAGCGGCAGGACCAGAGGGAACAGCAGCAGAAGCCACGGCAGATATAGATAAGGCCACTGATACATTGCAAGAATTATTCAAGAAGATACGGGAAGATCAAGGAGAGAGTGCCAACAGAATGGGAAGAAGGGGAGATTGCCAACAGAATGGAAAGAAGGCGAGAGGGCCAACAGAATGGAAAGAAGGAGAGAGTGCCAACAGAATGGAAAGAAGGCGAGAGGGCCAACAGAATGAAAAGAAGGAGAGAGTGCCAACAGAATGGAAAGAAGAAGAGAGTGCCAACAGAATGAAAAGAAGGAGAGAGTGCCAACAGAATGGAAAGAAGGACATCTGATTAAACTGACTAAGAGGGGAGACCTGGCAGATTGCAGCAATTATAGGGGGATTACATTGATGTCGGTGCCAGGCAGGATATTCAACAGAATCATTTTGGACAGATTAAAAACTGGGGTAGACAAAAAGCTCAGAGAGGAACAGACATAATTTCGCCAGGGAAGATTATGCACAGATCATATAGCTACGCTACGCATCATAGTAGAACAAAGCATTCAAATGAAAGCATCCGTATACGCAAATTGTATAGACTATGAAAAGGCGTTTGACAGTGTGGATCGAAGTACTCTATTGCAACTGTTGAGACACTATGGGATACCAGAGAAACACAGAACCATCATCTAGAAATTATGCAACAACACAGTTAGTAGAGTGGCACATAAAGCAGGACTGAATAGCAGCTTCTGTGTGCAAACAGGGGTGAGACAAGGATGCCTGATCTGTGCTATATGGGTAACGCCATCATTCCCAGGTCGGGACGCCAATCTAGTCAGTCGACTGTCATTCAAGATGGCAAGGTCTGTGCTGAGTAGTGCCTAACTCAAAGCCACCCATTTAACTCTTTTCAGTGTTCTCCCAATCGTTGGAACTATCATTGTAATCACTGGGTATAAGTCACATATAATAATGCACATCCGTCACTTCTGCTAGAAAGAACCACTTTGCTTCATCAGTAACGGGGTCAACATGAGCGAATAAGTTAGACACTCCCCACTCTTGACTGTAGATCTCCACATCCTCAGTACTACAGATCTCCACATCCTCAGTACTGCAGATCTCCACATCCTCAGTACTACAGATCTGCACATCCTCAGTACTACAGATCTCCACATCCTCAGTACTACAGATCTCCACATCCTCAGTACTACAGATCTCCACATCCTCAGTACTACAGATCTCCACATCCTCAGTTCTACAGATCTCCACATCCTCAGCACTACAGATCTCGACATCCTCAGTACTACTGATGGTCGCCTCAATCCATGTACTTCACATACACCGACAGCCCACGTCTGTTGTACGCAGCACAGATGCAGCCTTGTATCCTTGACACGTGACGGTGGCATTCTCCTTTTAGTTAGTCCTCTGGATCATGGGATGTCAAAATAGTAAATCATTCTTTGGAGGATGGCTGCTCGTGAATTGACGTTTCAGCGGTTACAGCAACAATTTTAAGGCAAGTCTGTCTACTTCCTTTCTACCTTTCTTGTTCCCCACCCATCTTTTTCGTTCGTCCATCTTCTCTCATCTTCCGTCATTCTGTTTCCACACTTCCTTTTTCCTGTACCAGACGACATCAACGACAGAGCACGGTCTCATTAGTTCTAGCGATGATTCTCGTATTTTTAGTTTATATAACCATTCGCACACCCTGCGATGTGTTACAGTGCTGATAGATGGACACAAATCACAGGAGGACAAATTGAGAGTGTCCCATGCATCTCTTGAGAGACGCTTGGTAGTAATCACTCCCAGGAACCAACCTATACAACATCTTCACAATTCTAACACACAACGATTGCCCTTGCTGAATGATGCGGGAATCAATGCAGACAACGCCAAACTTAAATGGGCAGGTCCCATGTTGTGACGAAACGGTGGTCGATGGAGCAGAGCGACAGTAATATGTTATCCCCGAGGTAAAAAGAGATCGCGGGGTAGACCTCCAACGCGTTGGTCAGACTCGCTTGCTATTCGCAACAGCATCCGAGACGCCTCTGGGGGAGTGCTTACCATTCACTGGAATTCCGTTGCCCATGTCCACTGGAGATGAAGTTGGGACCCGAAGTAACGCTGAAGAACGGGTAGTCAAGATCAAGATATAAACATAAGACACCCTAATTTGTTTCTTTTGTGGATATCGGGCAGATCTAGTCGATAATGTCCTTTTGTCTTTCTTCTGTGGATATCGGGCAGATCTAGTCGATAATGTTCTCTTGTCTTTCTTCTGTGGATATCGGGCAGATCTAGTCGATAAAGTCCCTTTGTCTTTCTTCTGTGGATATCGGGCAGATCTAGTCGATAATGTTCTCTTGTCTTTCTTCTGTGGATATCGGGCAGATCTAGTCGATAATGTTCTCTTGACTTTCTTCTGTGGATATCGGGCATATCTAGTCGATAATGTTCTCTTGTCTTTCTTCTGTGGATATCGGGCAGATCTAGTCGATAAAGTCTATTTGTCTTTTTTCTGTGGATATCGGGCAGATCTAGTCGATAATGTTCTTATGTCTTTCTTCTGTGGATATCGGGCAGATCTATTCGATAATGTTCTCTTGTCTTTCTTCTTTGGATATCGCGCAGATCTAGTCGATAATGTTCTTATGTCTTTCTTCTGTGGATATCGGGCAGATCTAGTCGATAATGTTCTCTTGTCTTTCTTCTGTGGATATCGGGCAGATCTAGTCGATAAAGTACTTTTGTCTTTTTTCTGTGGATATCGGGCAGATCTAGTCGATAATGTTCTCTTGTCTTTCTTCTGTAGATATCGGGCAGATCTAGTCGATAATGTTCTCTTGTCTTTCTTCTGTGGATATCGGGCAGATCTAGTCGATAATGTTCTTTTGTCTTTCTTCTGTGGATATCGGGCAGATCTAGTCGATAAAGTCTATTTGTCTTTCTTCTGTGGATATCGGGCAGATCTAGTCGATAATGTTCTCTTGTCTTTCTTCTGTGGATTTCGGGCAGATCTATTCGATAATGTTCTCTTGTCTTTCTTCTTTGGATATCGGGCAGATCTAGTCGATAATGTTCTTATGTCTTTCTTCTGTGGATATCGGGCAGATCTAGTCGATAATGTTCTCTTGTCTTTCTTCTGTGGATATGGGGCAGATCTAGTCGATAATGTCCTTTTGTCTTTCTTCTGTGGATATCGGGCAGATCTAGTCGATAAAGTCCTTTTGTCTTTTTTCTGTGGATATCGGGCAGATCTAGTCGATAATGTTCTCTTGTCTTTCTTCTGTGGATATCGGGCAGATCTAGTCGATAATGTTCTCTTGTCTTTCTTCTGTGGATATCGGGCAGATCTAGTCGATAATGTTCTCTTGCAACATCCTGAAAGTTAGTTAATTCTCAATCAAAGGCATTCAACTTTACAATGTGTTTTATCTCTATAGTATTTATTTCGTTAACAACTAATTCCCTATGTTTCCAGAATGTATTTCCTCGTAACATTTAAAAAACGTAAACTGTTTTTATTTCATTTACTCTCAACACATTTATTTTAAAAAGTGAATTGCTTATTTCATTTACATAAGGGTCAAGTGGCCAATAACTGAACAAGACCTTAATCGGCTTCAAAGTTGAGGCCCTCGAAACAGGCTGCAACCATGCAGATTTGCCAACAGATTAGGGATAAAAGGCAAAGGCCGCCGTCCATCGTAGACGATGATGGCATAATTAAATTTGCTATCGCTATTTTTAGTAAGGATTAACTTCGCTACTTTGTATTCACTCTCTAGTCTCGTGCCGCCCGACCCCAGTAGACAGTCAAGGACAAGACGACTAGGGGGCGACTACGAGATGCAGAGGACTCCGCAACAAGCACCCGTGAAACAGACGACGGAGTCTGGAGTCGAACCCACACCACCTGATCACGAGGCCGACGGCTTAACCACTTCGCCACGGAATTCCCTTAGGGATAAAAGAGGAAAGATTCCTAAAGATTACGTGATGAAATTGGACGTGTCGGAACTTCTTCTTCTTCTTCTTCGTCTTCATCGTACGCAGTCAGACAGTAACATTTATTTTTTAGAAAAAAGCAGCCGTCATCCTGAGGCTGTCGACACTGCCATAGAGCTTGTTTAGTGTTGCCACTGGTGAGGGCCACATCTGCTCTCTCTGGTCCTCGTATGTCAGGCAGTTTTGCAGAAAATGCTCAGCGGTCATTTTCCCGATACCACACGGGCATTGGACGTGTCGGAACGAATGGCGCAGATATCGCAGCCTCGCTGTAAACAACGACACAACGTCACAAACACCATCGAACGTCAAAGACGAAGAAGAAAATGATGACGAATTGCTTCTTCTATTTATACTCGTAGCATATTTAAAATCGTGAATTGCTTCTTTCATTTATTCTCATAATATATAAAAAAAAAGTGAATTGCTTCTTAAATTTATACTCATAACGTATATAAATACGGGAATCTATTCTTTCATTTATACTCATAACAAAAATACAAATGTGAATTCCTTCTTTTATTTATGGTTTCTCGTACAATGGAATTCACACCTGTTAAATACTTTCTGCACCCCCCCCCCTCTTCACTATCAATAGCTGTTCAAGGGAATACACATATTTTTCTGTACAACGATGAGTCTCCTTCTTTCAATGATGTGTTGTTATTTAGAGAGCTACGAGAAAGGTTATATGATCCGCGGGGAGCCAAAAGGACTTCATTCACTATAGAGAAGTCGAATTATGACATTATTTGTTTAACAGTGTTCAACAAACACACGTAGACTTCCGAGAAAGGCAAATGTACGTGACATACATGTTTCACATTGTGACGCTCAACAAAAGTACAATTACAATTAAATGGAAACTTGTTCACTTCGCTGATTAAAACAAAAACGTCAGTCTCAACACGCACACCACCCCCACCCCACATCGTGCTCCTCTGTCGTCATTCGAATACAGTAGTCCATGGCCTACAAACATCGTCTCTCCGGACTCTTGTGTTCAAATATCTAGCAGTATCTAGAAGACGATGTTAGAGCTAATAAAAGCTGACACGTAGCAGGTACATGCTCATCTGTTGAGTCAAAACAGGATGACAAGCATGTATTTTCTTTCTTTATTTGTTTGTACATACATCTGTATACAGAGGCATCCCCTTCATGGTGGTTTAGGGAGAGAAAATGTACTCGCCCAAGCTAACCAAAATGAAAATGTCAATGATCAACATACAAGTTTATGAAACACTTTTACATGAGAACAGTACCAGACCTTATTCAACGTTTCGACCTAAATCAGTCTTTGACGGGGACTGGACAAATGAGATAAAATGCTGACTTAACATAGCAAACTAGGTTAAACGAATCAATGTTGTTGTTGTTGTTGTTGTTGAACGCCACAATGAGTAACTACTCTTTCGTACGGCCTGTTCAATGACGGGATTCCATTAGCTTTCCTCACATTTCGTGCTGCTGAAGGTGGACATGCATCACTTGGCTTGCATGTAGCTTCACTACTACAGGGACGTCGATCACCTCGTAGCCAGACTGCCACAAAACAGGTTGTTTCCAGAAAGAACTAAGAGACAGTTAAGATGGAAATCTTCGCCAGTATGTTTTGCCTGACCAGACGATAGTCTCCTCTCCCCACGACCCAGACAAACATGTTTGATCAGTACGTTTTGCCTGACTAGACGACAGTCTTCTCTCCTCACGACCCTGACAAACATGTCTGATCGGTAAGTTTTGCCTGACCAGACGACAGTCTCCTCTCCCCACGACCCTGACAAACATGTCTGAACGGACGTTAATCTTCTCTCACTACGAATCAACGTGAAACAAGGTAATCATGAAAAACGACAACAGTTCGTGTTCGCTTTGATCAATTTGTACTACGTGTTACTACTGCAGTCATTCATGTCTTAGGTTTATGAAGCCACAAACGGACTAAATACTCTGCATTGATTGACACATGTAAATTAGTAATACAGAGGCAGCACAATGTCTACGCAGAAGAATCATTACTGCATTTAGACTATGTACACTGACCTTCACCCGAGTCGTACTTGGGATACAAAGACTACCACCACTGCCACCTTCTTAGCAAGTCTATTAAAGAGTGTTGTGCATAGAGCTGGCAACCTCATCAGGAAAAAAAAACATTGTCATTATAATGACCCACTGCAAAAGCAGTCTTCCAGTAAATGCACCAGCTGTATTTATATTGTATGCTTTATTGTGGAATGTAAATGTGAATGATTGGAAACACGCTTACTTTTAAGGGGTGCAGCCATAGTTGTGGCCTATGCTCCATGTTGGAGCATGAATGAGAATGATTGGAAACAGGCGTCTTTTTAAAGGGGGAAGTCACAGTTGTAGCAAATGCTCCATGTTGGAGGGTGAATGTGAATGATTGGAAACCAACGTCCTTTTAAAGGGGGCATTCACAGTTGTGGTCTTTGCTCTCTCTCTCTATATATATATATATATATATATATATATATATTTATATATATATATATATATATATATATATATATATATATATATATATATATATATATATATATTTTTACACACACACACACACACTACACACAATAATAATGTTCGATTAGGCGTCTGAGGCCCCGTTGCGTCGGTCGGTCACATCCATGACCCACTGCTGTCAGATTCTCAATGACGTCGAGTGTCAGAAGGGAATGTGTTCTTGCCAGGAACTATTCTGCAGGGCAGTCGACTGGCGTCTTGACCACCTCAGCGCGCACAAGGAGGGCATAGCTATTGGTCAGTCAATCCTCACTGATGTCGTTTGCGCGGACGACATTGTCCGGTTCGGCACAGCCAGCCCTGCGCTGCAGCTCTCTCCGGAAATGTTAGACAGGGAAATGCCCTCCCTAGGCCTGTCTATATCCTGGGTCAAGACCAAAGTTCAGAACCTCGTTTACGACATTGCACCCCAGTGTATTGAAACCCAAGGTCACACTGTGGTGGCCACCACCGAATTCATACATCTCGGTAACATGAGATCATGCTATGATCTCAGCTGTCCCGATATATCAAGGTATCTGCTATTGACTACCTCCGACGTGTGTGGGGTAATGGTAAGATCTCCGTTGGAACAAAACTCCATATCTGCCAGTCCTGCGTGGTCCCAGTCCTACTTTACGGCTCCGAAACCTGGACATTGCTGAAACATGACATGTCGACAATGGAGGTCTTCCCCGTGCGTAACTAGCGGCGTATCTTGAACATCCAATAGCATGACTACATCCGCAACATAGAGGTCTCTGCTAAAACAGGCCTCCACTTAATCTCAGAAAAACTTGATCGTCGTCGAGTTTATTTATTCGGTCGGGTTGTATGGCTGGACCAGAGAAATAGTGCCACCCAGTCGAATCCTGGCGCTGGTGTCATTGTTTATATATATGTATCTTCTTCTTGGGGGTACAATAATATTTGTGTTTCTTGATATGTGATTCTTTATTACATCTATTCTGTTATATGTCTTAGCAATATTATTATTATTATTATTATATATATATAAATATATATATATATATATATATATATATATATATATATATATATATATATCTTCTTATATAACAAATCCTTCGTTTTTATCACGCGGCACCAATAATCTATGTCTGGTACCACAGCAAGTAACACTTACTATCCTGAAAGTTAATCCATAACCTTATATCATACCACATTGTCATGGTCACAGAAGATACTACAACAAATGACTTACAAGTCTCCTTGACGTCCTGTTAAGTAACCATGTGTAACAATAACAAGCAAACAATTGTAACAAAGAACACGCTAGAGACATTTACATGTAATCATTTCATAGAGAAAGCATAAATGGATAAAACACTTGTCAGAAAGTAACCGGACAGCAAAATCGACTCACGTTGGATTGAAAGATAACGGAAAATGAAGAGCTTGTGGTGAGAACAAAGATATGGCAAAGAACGGTGTAAGAGGAGGCAATGCTGCTGTATTCTAATTGTCGTACCACGAGGTCCAAAATAGATATTGGTGGATGGCCTCAATTATAGCTATCTGTTCCATGGGTGTAACAGGGTCAGTAAGGATAGCACACCGCCAACCCTGTTTCCTGATGCGACAAAAAACGACAACCACGTTAGTACAATTCAATAGTAGATAACTGACCAGTTCTCATCAGGCAGTACACCAATCAACTTGTTAGTTATAATCACATATTCATGGCTTACAATGTATTAGTGCAAGGAATTCTGTAATTTTTACATTGTTGTTCTTTATTTGTTTTGTTTTTTTTCTTGTTTGCGAAAATTAATTGGGGCAATGTCGTAACAATATGTTTTTGTGTGACGAAGCTAGAATAAGGTCGAGTCATCATGTAGCATGTCCTTTGTAGAACGTCGCTCCCATCACAGTCTGTCTGAAAGAAGCTCGTTCCCTTGCCAAAACACCAGCTTCCGCCACAGTCATACTCAGGCATTCCTGGATATCTTGGTGCCATCGTCTTCTTGGTCTACCCCTGCCTCTTTTGCCTGGCACCATACCTTCCATCACCGTTCTCTCGAGACTGTTGTGTCTCTTGATGTGACCAAAGTATTTGCATTTTCTAGCCAAAATGGAATTGATAAACCAGTTCTCCTCTATGCTCCACTCTTGCCGAATGTCTACATTTGTTCTTTTCTCTGTCCAGGGTATTCTGAGGATCTTTCTGTAACATTTTGACTCGAAGAATTCGATTCTTTGTCTAGAAGTTTTGGTAATCGTCCATGCTTCACAACCATAAGCCGCCACAGGAAAAACACAGGCTATCAAGACTTTTACTTTTATCGTTTTGTTGGTGCCCTGCCATAATTTCACTAGTCTGTTCAGTCTCTGCATTGCCATAGCTAGTCTTCTTCTGATTTCGAGTGGACAACAAATTGAAAGGTGGATTCCGTTCAATATTCATTGTTAGCACTTCCTGCTGGTTAGGATGTCCGTGCCGTGAGTTTTCACATATCTTTATTGTAAGAGTCACTTGTTGAACGCTTTCTTCATTTTGTTACTCTTCTTTTTTTCTTCTCATTCTTCTTCTTTTCATTCATTTAGTTTGATTCTGTAAACAGTAAACTCAGGTCAGGTCATCCCGTAACCTGTGAGGTCGTTGGAGCAGACATGAAGACATCCTCACAGCCCCACCTCATTCCTCTCTGTCAGCGGCCGCTACCTGCGCCTCTACTTGTCGGAGATTGGTCCTTTCTTTTATGTTGTCCTCTCCCACCTCTTTTTGGGACGACATCTTCGTCGTCTGTCTTGCACCATCCTGTGCAGGATCGTATTTGCAAGACTATTTGATCTCGATAGGTGACCGTACTAAGCGAGTTTCCTTCTTTTGACAGTTGCCAAGAGGTCTTCAAAAGGTCCTAATAATAGCTGTCCATCGTTGTCGATGAGGACCGCCGACATCATCCTTGTCACAGATTTCCCTGTTGGGTGTGGGTGCGCATGTGGCTGAACAGGCCAATGCGAGCACGAAAATATCAGTAGCGTGCGGACATTCCATGTTGCAAGCGTGATGGGTAGTTTTCGTGATCGTTTTCTGCCTGTTCCGCCGCTGCAGTTTGGGGGCCCTGCCAGTTGCGAGCTGCTAGTCAGGGTGTGATCTGTAGGGTGATGTCGTGAGTTGCGCAATGTGTTTATAGTGAGGGAGATGTGCGCAGGATCTTCCTCACTCTCTCGTCCGGACTCAACATGTTCTAGAGGCAAGACATTGTCAAGACTTCTAGTGAAGGGCTCGGATGCAGACAGTATGGTGTCAGCGTGTGCCTCAAGAGGGAAATCGACTGCGACCATGCCCGGCGCCATCTTGACCCAACACATCCGTCCATCATAGTTGTATAACTCGGAACAGTGCCATGTCCATAGTGCCAGTACGTCATTGTCCTCATAAAGTTCCTGCCTTGTCTTGGTGTTGCCAGTTCTTTGACCACCTTATAAGCTCCTTTAGCGTCATTTCTGTCTAATATCTCTTCGATGTTTGTACATTGTTCACATATCCAAGCTTCTTTTGCCTGTCTCATATTTTGTTGTATCGCTTTCTTGACTTATTTATATCTGCCGACCTCATCAGGTGGATGTTTTTGATTTTTCAGGGACCTTCTTCTGTCACAAAGGTCTAGAATTTCTTTGGTCACCAATGGCTTCTTTTTTGTTTGGGGGCATCACATGATCTCTGTTGCTGTATCTATGAGTGCTGAGTTAAGACACTGTATTACTGTATCGGTATCCAGTCCCTCTCTGAGAGCCAACAGTGGAGCAAATCTCCCTTCTACTCTAGATTGGAATACTTCGATGATTGTTGGGTCTTTTAGTTTGTCCAGGTCAAACTTTAGTCTAGTCACGTTTTTTAGTCTGTCCTTTTTTGGCTTTTCGGTTATCAGACTCTGACGTTGATCATAGAATGCCTCTATTTCACAATCTTCATAGTCGGCAGTGGGTGTCAAGCACTGTATTATCCTAATATTAAACGGCACAGCCTTTAGCCATAAGATGATAAAACGGCTAGATATTGGACGACAACCCAATATGCATCTGGATGTGTATTTATGTATCACTATCCCTACTCCATGTAAGTGTTTGTCCTCCCTGCCGCTGAAGTAGAGACTGTGGCCCTCCTCCGTGGTAAACTCACCAAAGTTTTTCTTTTTAGCCTCGCATATACCCAGAATGTCCCACCGGTAGTTCTTCCTCTTGTGTGTTAGCTCATTGATTTTACCACATGGGTTCAGTGCTCTGACGTTCCCTGTTCTTAATATGAGCTTGTCCTTCCTCAGCTTTATGGTTCCACCAGTAGCGCACTTATCACCTCCGCCCTGATGTGGGACGGCAGGCGCGATCATTGTTAACCCGGGCTGCAACCCAGCCGGTATAGTTGATTTTGCGTTAATCTTCATGGGTGAATCTTGGGTGGTTATCTCTTTGCGGAGCCCATCTCCTCTACAAGCCAGTGCGGGCCAACATCTGCATCTGACCTGGAGGAGCCAATCTCCCCAGACGAGTCATTGCCTCGTTTGCCTACAGCCTCGCGGCCATAGTTTCCCAGTGTGCACCCCGTGGAAGGGAGGTTGACTTGTGTGTTCACTTTATCGGCAGGCTACTTATTTCACTTGTCGCCCCTCAGGAGAAGAGCTAGCCGACCCCGACATCTCTGGGTTGCGATGCCGAGCGCAAACACATCATTGCACACCAATGACCATCGACATAAAAAAAAACATGACGAACTGAAATAAAAAGTTGACAACCAAAAAAAAAACTTCACAACCAAAATAACAGCTTGACGAACCGAAATAAAAAATGTTTAATCTAAATAAAAATTTGACACCTGAAAGAAAAAGCACGAACACCGAAATACAAACTTGACAACTGAAATACAAATACTTGACAATGGAAATAAAAACTTGATGGACCAAACTAAAAACTTGACAGTTGAAATAAAAACGATGAACTAAACCACAAATTTGACAAATGAAATAAAAACCTTGATAACCGAAAATAAAAACTTAATGTACTTAATTAAAACCTTGACAACTGAAATAAAAACACGACAAACGAAGTAAATACTTGATACATTTAAATAAAAACTTGACAAAAGAAATAAAATCTTGACAACCGAAGTTAAAACCTTGATGGACCGAACTAAAAACTTGACAACAGCAGAATCTGATCGTCTGGGAAGAGTGTTGATAATTCCAAACATCAATTTCATTATGTTGTATTCGATTATGACAATTCTCGTTCGCATTTCTTCCCATTTCAAGAATCGTCTGTGACACTGGGTTTTAAGCCAATGTTCTTCATCCCTGGAAGTTTTGAAGAAGGTTTACTAATAACCGCCTCGCTTTAGTGCAGTGAAAGGCTTCTCTACAGTTTCACCACTTCGGGAGTCACAGTGTCGAGCACCACCTCGTTGGTCAGGCTGCTGTAATGGGCACAAGGAGGATATTAGATCGGATCTTGGTCATTATTTTGCACATAACCCAGAGAAGAACTCGAGGTGACTTAATACAGTTTTATAAGATAATCAAAGGAAAGGATAAATTAGACTAACAAGTTTTTTTCAAAGCACAACCACCTACAAGAAGAAGAGGACATAGCTACAAATTAACTAAAGAAAGGTCCAGATTAGATATTATAAAATATTTGTTTAGTCGGAGAGGGGTGAATAATTGGAATGCATTTGCCACAGGATGTAGTGGAGGCAGGGACAATAAATGCATTTAAGAATAAATTGAATGCGCATAGATTTTAGAGCAATGAAATGCAAATGCAACTTATTGTATTCAGACTCTGCAAAGTCTTCTAAACCAGTATAAAAACGTTTAGTTAAGTTAAGATGGTAGCCTTCTCGCCATCCAACAGCTCAACTTAATGAACAAAGACGTGAATATACAAAGTCAGTGAATGAAAATGTTCTGCCTGTTCATGAATGAGTGATGAACATTGTTTCATTCAGTACGTGACTCATTTCTTGGTCACGTAATTATTTCTCAGCCGTGCACTATGTTTACGTAAGTCAGGCCCCAATTTTCAAGAGGCACGCCGGTACTGCTAGCCTCAATCACGAAATCTTTACAATCCTACTAGCGACCTGGTTAAACAAAGGCAGCTTCGAGTCCTGCCACATTCATAAAACCGTGAGAGATGACATTTACCCAAGCTAAGAGCATACTTTCTTTACGTCACTGGATAAAACAATTTCTTGTGACCATGACCTTGACATTTGATGTCAAGAACGTCAATAAACGCGGTCTACGAGTTACGACGTTTCGAGTTATAACGTTTCACTTGTATGACAATTTTTGTAAACTCTTATAATAAAGAAGTTGAGACATCCGCTTACGATTTCTGTGAATACTTTCTTTTTAAATTCTATTTTTGCATTCTCAATATGGAGAATAACCTGGAACTCGGGTTAACAAGACGAAGTCGCGCGGGTTGTGCAGCGTTCTCGTTTATTAACACGGTCCTGGACGGTTGCCGTGTCTAGCACCTGCGAACCTCCATCTTCAACTCCACTGTACTCCCTGCGATGTACTACGGTGGTGAGACGTGGGCACTAACAAAACTACTACAGGGCAAATTGAAGTGACCCAGGCCTCCCTTGAAAAGCTTTTGGTAGGAATCACTCTCTGGAACCAACGTATGCAAAGTCTCCACATTTCTGACATATGATGTTTGTCCCCGGTGAATGATGCGGTAATCCATGCAGACAAGACAAAACATAGATGGGCAGGTCACATGTTACGACAAAACTATGGTCGATGGAGCACAACGACAGTAGCCTGGTACCCCGAGGCAAGAACAGATCATGGGGACGACCTACAATGCGTTGGTCAGACTCCCTTGCTGCACGCTGCAACATCCCAGATGTCTCTAGAGGAGAAATCAACACGCACTGGACTTCGGGTGACCAAGACAGGGTCCGCTGGAAACAAAGTTGGGACCCGCACCTTCGCTACGGAACGGAACATCAAGATCAAGACCGTTTGCATTCGCCACTGATGGGTGCCAAAGTCAAATAGTTCAGAATTTTGTAGCACTTCTTAACCAATGACTACAGCACGTTTTAGTGTCGCGGCTCCGCGATTTAAAAACCACTGCCACAAATACTAATAGTTACACCACCCTGTTTTGCTAACATCACAAATTATAATTCAGTGGCATAAGAAGGCAATTATCTGTCGGAATAAACGAGCCAATAGCTACGTCCTCTCTTAATCTCCAATGTAACATGGGAGGTCATATATGGACTCTCTGCACAGAGCCTGGTCCCTGCAGAGGCTCTCCATATAAACCAAGCTGCATCTATAAAGTAGGTCATGTGTCTTTTCAATGCCCTTGTAGCGTTCCGAGGCCTGGACTGCCAAACAATGTGATTGGAAATGGTTCGAGGTCTTCCTAATAAGCAACTTACGTGCTATGATAGTTTCCTGACAAGACCTAAACACTAACATCAAAGTCTTCTTATGGATACAATTCGATAACATTTCCTCAATGCTGAATCAGCGCCGATTCTCTTTGTTTGGGCAAGTTATCCGCCTATCCCTCAGGACGTCCCCAATGGACAGCTTTTACATATATCTTTGGAGGTAAAAGACGGCACCCCTCATTGAGTCATCCTGGGGTCTTCCCGCGCAACGGATGTTTGAAACACGTCGCTTCCTTCCTTCTGCCCTGCAAACTGTCTGAGACTGGCATCAACCGTCGACTTTGACGGTCAGCACAACGGGTTCTGGATGATTAAACGTATTACTTCACTTGACTTGATTCCATTTCTACGCGGTCATGCGAATAAATAGGATTTTGTCCGGAAATTATCCCTGGACAGTTATACTTTTCTCACATTTAATTTCATGTAGACATTAACAATTTGGGAGCTACGAATGACATGGTAACTAGTAGGTGAGAATGAATTCGGCCAGACGGATCATATTTCTCCTGTCATTATTCCACTCGAAACTATTGTCTCGCTTCATTGACATCATCACATAATAACAAAATAATTGTCTCCAAATTGTATTACACTTACTTACCTTTACTTCTAATGGCTGAAATATGCAGAAGTTTAAGCAGTAGTTTTAAATGAGAACTGAAGCAAACTTTAACCGACATTTCAACTAAATATAATTTTATAACTTAACTTAACGTCTTTATACTGGTTTAGAAGACCCCGCAGAGTCTGTATGCAACCAGTTTCATTTACATTTCATTGGTCTAAAAGCTATGCTCATCCAATTTATTCTTTAAAACATTAATTGTCCTCGCCCCCACTACTTCCTGTGGAAATGCATTCCAAACATTTACCACTCTCTGACCAAAAAATGTATTTCCTAATATTTAATCTGGACCTGTCTTTAGTTAATTTGTAGCTATTCCCTCTGATTATGGTAGGTGGTTGTATTTGAAAGCCTTGTTATAGCTTACTTTCTCTTTTCCTTTGATTATCTTATAAACCTGTATTAAGTCACCTCGAATAATTCTCTTTTCTAGACACTGTCGGCCTGTTCATCTAAGTCAATCCTCATAATTATAATTATGGAATTCCATTTTTTTGTCACTCTTCTGTGTTTACTTTCCGGCTCTCCTTTGTGATAATGACTCCACACCTGTGCACAGTACACCAATATTTTTTTTTTTTTTTTTTTTTGCTTAAATGTTTGCCTCACTAGTTTCTACTGGCGGAGGCGCGCCATTTTCCACCCCAGACCGTAGTCAATTGGGCGATATCAGGACGCATAAACCAGTGCTTGGATGCATGTGTGCATCTGTATGTACCTATGCTAGGTTTGTGCGCCCTCAGAAGCTAGCCCAACCAAAGTGCAATGGAAGGGCTTTACCACGAGGGCGCGTGTGAAAGTTGTGCAAGAGTGTGACTGTGGGACAGAGTCAAATGAAACAGTCAGGTGAGAGAGAGAGAAGGAGTACACCAATATAGGTCTAACTAATTCTTTATATAGTTTGACAATTGCTTTCTTGCTCCCCTGTTTAATATTATTGTTAATGATATCTAACATTTGCCTTTCTCATTGCTACCTGGAAGTGCTGACTAACTTTATCTGTATGATCTATTATAAATCCTAGGTCCCTTTACTTTTCTATCATTCTAATATTATTCTGGCCCATTCTGTAATTATGTCCCATATTGGATCTACCCATGCGTATGAATGTACATTTATCGACATTAAACTGGATTTGCCAGTTCACAGACCATTCCCGATATTCATCTAAATCCGACCTACGATATATTGTCCGCGTCCGCTTTAGACGACACACTACTGCATAGTTGTGTGTGTATAATTTTATGAAGAGTTATACACAATTAAAATTCAAATAAAAACAACGAACTATATTTTACAAATACCAATATTAAAGATTAAGTAAAATTCATTAATAAAAATATAAAATTATTCACTAAAGCAAGAATGATACACTGCACACAAATTTCTATTAGAAGTTATTTTTGTATGCGTTTTTTTCTTTTGCCCATGTTTCATAAAGTACAATTTACTTCAATTTTACTTCTTATAAGTTCATTGTTGCTCTAAAGTCAAACTGCGTTGCAACATTGCTTGTAGTTCAGTCAATATTGATATTGTGATGTACTCAAATCATGCATCCATGTGTATCATCTATCTATATGTTCTGTCAAATACATCACAATGTACTTCACCGAGATTCGAATTCCTTTTTACATCTATTACCATAATTCACATTTTTGTAAGTTCTAAATTTATTGATACTTTTACATCTGCCGGTGTTAACTTTGTGGAAATATATTCATTTATTCTTTGTTTTGTTAACTGTGTGGGGAAATACTCAAATAATCTTATCCAATTTAACTTTATGAATAACTATTCAATCATTCTTGTCCTAGTTAACTTTTTTAGATAATATTCAATTATTTTTGTCCTAATCTAATAAATGTTGTGTGTAAATATTAAATTATTGTTATTTTTTTATGGTAAACATTTAAATAATCTTGTCCAAGTTAAATTTGTTTGTTAATAATCAGTTATTCTTGTCCTAATTAACTTTTTGGATAATATTAAATTTTCTTGTTCTAATACATTATTTAGGTAAATCTAAATTTTTTTTGGGGTGGTTAACTTAATGGTAAACTTTGAAATAAACATATCCTAGTAAAATTATTTCATAAATATTCAAGTATTCTTGTCTTAATTAAATTTTTGGGCAAATGTTAAATTAATATTGTCCTAGTTAATTTTGTAGATACATATTCAATTGTTCTTGCCCAGGGAAAGGCGTTGGCTAGTGGTTAACTGATGGTTCGCTCCGCAACCACAGCACCGGCTGTTGCCCTGTGGAAGCATAGCTTTAGAAAATGCAGGAGGAAGCAGACCCTATATAAAATGCATGCCGAAGTAGGATGCACTGGACCGACAGGCGCAAAATAAAAACATAGTGCAATGCACACCGCCTTGAGGAATAGATAAATAAGCCGAACGCAAATTTAAAAAAATTGTTTGACCTAGTTAAATTTTTTGGGTAAAATATTAAGTTATTGTTTTCCTAATTAACCTCTTGGATGAACATTGAATTTTGTTTGTGTCATATTTAGCTTTTATATTTGTAAATATTAAATTGTACTTATTTTTGCTAACTTTGTGTTTCTTATTCTTTACATTTTGTGAGTAAATATTCTATTATTTTCTGTTTTGTGTGTGTAAATATTCAATTATTTTCTTGCTTGTGTTTGTAAATATTCAATAATTCTTGTTCATGACAGCTTTGGTCAGAAGTCCAAACGTAACTCTCCTCATGCACCATCAAGCTACGCAACAAAAAGCGTGTGTGTCCTTATGTTAAGCATACACTTTCTGTGGCTATCTCGATTTCCATTTTTTTAGATAAAAAAGAAATACAAGTCATGAACCTAATCTACAGTAGTATCTGCTACAATTGTAATATGAAATATAACGGTAAGACTGGTTTTGAACTCAGTGTCTGGTTCCGTTAAAAATTAAATTGCGTCTAAAAACTAATAATAATAACTAAATAATACTAAATAATAATAACTAATAAATATATATATATAAATGATAATGATTGGCATCATGTCAGTCTCGAGAGACAATGGACTTCACGCTAAGAGAGGGGACCCAAGCATACGCCGCATGCGTGTGTAGTCTGCATATTGACGAATCATATCTTCCCCTGCCTGCAGCCCAACACGCAAAGCCTTCCTCCAGCCGGTTCTGTCTTTGGCAAGTTCCTCCCAGTTGCAGATGTCCATATCCAACGCCTTCAGGTCACGCTTACAAACATCTTTGTAGCGGAGGAAGGGTCTACCTTTTTTACGCTTGGCCGTGGTCAGCTCTCCGTAAATTATATATTGTGGTTTTTACCAGTCCTTCATTTTGCACACGTGACCAAGTCCGCGCAAGCGGCGCTGCCGGAGGATCGGAAAGAGACTGACAATCTTTGCACGGTCCAATATATATATCTTATTGAAGAGGCAGTGTGGCATAAGGAACAAAACGTTCGTTTAGGCAATGCCAAATCACCCGGTTCGAATCCTAACCTGTCTAGTTTGGCAGACATTGCATTTTTATCGGTGTGGTCGCTTCTAAACGAACGGAAAGAAATGGCATTATACCTGCAAATTAATTTATAACAGCCAAATGGGTGGCGTTTGTAAGAAGCGACGATCTGCAAAGGGCATGCCACTTACTTACATATTTTTGCAGTGTTTATAAATCGATGTCTTTGTACGTAATCATTTACATTTTAACATATGAAATATACAAAAGTGGTGTTGCATGTTGGTGCATATACTCATTCGTTTATTATTTGTTTACTTGTTGGACAACTTTGTCCTCGCTAGCATGCTGTGTTTCATGCGTGTTCGGCCACTCTCTGACACTTGAGTATTGTATACTTATATTTGCTTGTTTTGCATTTTATTTGCGATTTTGTTTGTTTGTTCCTCGTCCATGTGGCCTTATAGTATGTTTCGTTTTGTTTTTGTCCAAGCTCCGCCTACCTGTGCACCTTGTATTAATTTCCAATCTAATCATTTTGACCAGTTTGGCTTTATTTTGTTTAAATTTTTTTTTAATCTATATCTTTTTCATGTTTTGAATACAATCACAGCCACTCACTTCTTGGTAATGTTTGTCAATTCAGACTGTATTTTGTCGTTGTCAAGTGTTTTGTTTTTTAGTTTTGATTGATTAGTTGTTTTCTATTGCCTTTGTACAGACGAAGGATATGTGGTCGTATCGCGGCTTTCGTTTTGTTCCAACTGCAGTCACTGAGCCATTACTTATATTTGTTAAAATCATTTCTTATTAATGTTTTTGTTAAAATTCAATTATTCGTGTTCGTAGAAATGGAGTGAGTAGCTATTAATTTATTCCTCTCTTGTTATTTGTGTGGGTGCATATTAACTTATTTTATCCTTATTAATTGTGTGGGTAAATGTTCATTTAATCTATTCTTAGATAATGTATGGGAAAATATTCATTCATTCTCTAATTATTAAATGTGTATGTAAAAATGTATATTTTTATTTCTTGTTATTCGTGTGTACATATTAGTTTATTATATTCTTGTTAACTGTGTGGATAACTATTTACGTATTCTCTTCTTGTGAATTGTGAGAATATAAACATATATGTAATCTCTTCTTTGTAATTTATGGGGTAAACATGAATTTATTATCTTCTTGTTAATTGTGGAAAATAAACATTAGTTTATTCTCTTCTTATTAATTGTGGGATAAACAGTAATTTATTTTCTTGTTAACTGTGGTAAAATAATCATTAATTTATTCTCTTTTCGTTAATTGAGGGAAGACAATCATTACTTTTTTCTCATCTTGTTAATTGTGGGAAGGCAAACATCAATATATTCTCATCTTGTTAATTGAGGGGGTAAATACAAAATTATTATTTTCTTGGAAATTGTGTAAACAAATGTTAAGTTATTCTCTTGTTGTTAATTGTGCGAGTAGCAATTGATTTATTCTTGCCTTGTAAATTGTGTGGGTAAATATTCAATTTTTCGTTTTCTTCTTAACTGTGTTGGTGGATATTTCCAGTATTCGTGCTCTTGTTGACTTAATGTGTAAATATTTAAAAACGTTTTGGGTAATTATTTATGTTATTTTTGTTTTAGCTAGCTTTGATAGTGAACATTCAATTTGTATTGTTGTAAAAAAAAGTATCATAATACATATTCAGTTATTCTTAATTTAGATAACTGTGTTGTAAATATTCATTTTATATGTTCTAATTAACTTCGCTAGTGAATATTCTATTGTTCTCGTTCTTGATAACTCTGTTAGTTAGTTGCTCTTCGCAAACGATGAAGGCGACATCAGAAGACTGTTTTGTGTTGGATTATAGTGAATAAGAACTTGCGTTAGTCATCGACCTCACTCTCTGGTCCCCAGCTACATTGAAACAGTGGCAAGACATAAGTCAGGAGTCAAGACACGACTGGAGGAAATTCAGAATTCAGGCACTCTGCTCCACCCTCTCGTGAGACCAGGGGTTACTTGAAAACTTGTGAGATTCGATTGCCTTTCAGGTTCGGTTAATCGCTTTGATAGGTATGCTTGACCTCTTGACCACAGCGACCCACAGAATGTAGAGTCTGTAGACAACCAGTTTTACATCCCAGTCCGGAAGTTTCGTTATAATATGAACAGCGGACGATTGGGATTGTTATAGATTTAATAGATTTTCTTCAGAATATCTGCACAAAAACGAGTTAAGTAGAGAAATGCTTGTAATGTTGACGGCAAAATGATAGTTGACTAGTTCCCAATGATCTACAGCAGTCGATGACGTAGACAACAAAAACCGGATTGAATGGAACGTGGAACGTTGGACAGAATGAAAAGTAACGTACGAAACAAATATCACACAGAATAAAGAACACAGTGGAGGATTCCGATACACACATCCATTTCCAAAATTGATATTGATTGATGTTATAACATAAAATATTGTGAAAACCTGCTCGAGAGTTGAAAACATTATGATGACACGATATTGACTTCAATGACTACTAGTCGTTTATTGATAACAGTACACAAAATATGTACTTGTAAGTAAAACACACAGCACAATCATAAATATGGTGCACAAAACGCATTCACGTCATAGCAGCCCGTCATAGAAATAATGAATCGACACCAGACGATGGAAACAGATAAAATAACACAAACAATCGGACGATAGGTTGAAGCCGCCTGTAATGTGCTAGACCAGAAACTCACATCCTATCTATCTATCTAGATATCTATCTTCAGTCTACTTACGTCTTTAGACGTAGTGAGAAGGTGTGACCTTCTTTGCTTCATTTTTTTTTTTTTGTTGAGCGGCAAATATCCACTGGTGACTTGCCAGGTCAATCCCTGCATGTGTTAGCTATTGGAATATACGATTGCCTATTTGTGGGACTCGTGGTGGTAGAAGCGTAAATTAGAGCAAGGTAGAACTGTAGCCTGTCAGGCGCCATCTTTGCTGCTCAGCATAATCAAGACATGATGCTGTAGCCACAGAGTCCCCTTTTGCGACATATTCTCTGTGGGGGAAAATCTCTAGAATCATTTGAGTAAATTTCTAATTGTGAATTTTGCCCGAGTAGTAGCCACTAAGCCTACTCTATTTGTATATGCTTAATGAGAATATAGCTATCTTCAGTGCACTTATGTCGTTAGACGTTTGGGAGGTGTAATCTCCTTTGTTTCGCATATTTTAGCTGGTGAAAATCCATAGGTGACTTGCTATGTCAATCCAAGCAGCAGTTAGCCTCTGGAATATACGATCGCCTATTTTGGGGGATGGTGGAAGAGGATCAGTAAATTAGAGCAAGGTAGTCACGCAGCCTGTCAGGCGCCATCTATGCCGCTCCGCTAACCACATAACCAAGACCTGATGCTGTAGCCAGATAGTCCGCTTTTTTGCTACATATTCTCTGTGGGACGAATATTTGAGTTGATTTTTGACTTGAATTTTGCCCAAGCAGTTGCCGTTAGACCTACTATTTTTCTATTTCCAACTGCTAAGGTATTTTTAACGAGCGCGTACTCCACACGGGTGTCTGATCTCACTACTCAGAGATCAGGGAAAATGTTTACCTGATGATCCACGTGAAAAAATCCCGGTCTTCCCCAACTTTGATATATAATTGAAATAAACCAATACTTGGGGATTTCGTGGCGACGTGGTTAAGCCGTAGGCCTCGTTATCAGGTGGTGTGGGTTCGACTCAGGACTCCACAGTTTTTTTAACCGGTGCTTGATGCGGAATCCACTGCTTCTCGTAGCCACATTGACTTGTCACTAGGGTCGGGCGGCTCGAGACGAGAGAGTGAGGATAAAAAGTAGCGCAGTTAATCCCAACTAAAAATATCGCTAGGAAAATAAATTATGCTATCATCGTTTTCAATGGAAGGCGGCCTTACCAATAATAACCGATAATTATTGTCTTACCAACTTCGTTGGTAAATATTTAGTTATTTATGTACATGTTAGCTTTGTTATTAAATAAAGAATCAATCTACTCTCATTACATTTGTTGCGAAATGATCGATGACTTTCAGTTGTTATCACGTGATTTATTCAAGACGAAGGACGGTGAGGAAATTATATGTTGTATATGTCAATAAATTATGAATTTGCGATCCCCACAAATCTTCCCGGTTGACTCCAGCATGGCTATGCTTCAGCAATGGCAATAAACGCCGCCTTGATAGTTTTTATTTAGTAGATTCACAGTGAATAGATCTAGAGTGACCGGTTACCTTGGCTTTGACGTCACGAGGTTAGGTCAAGGGCACAGAGACTGGCACAAGATGGAGAGAATGTCCTAAGCGTCAAAATACAGACACTCGTTAGTAATCTACATCACGTCATTTTGAATGCACAGAGACGTGGGCAAATGGTACACTTTAGGGCAGTGGTCCTCACGAATTTAGAGTACCGACACATTTTGTTAAACTTTGGAGATTTTTTGTAAATCTCTATTTAGAATTTATTTGAGTGAGAACGTCACCAGAGACCAAAATATTATGTGTACAACAAATTACAAATTCGACACACTTCACGTGCCCGCGTGGTGAGGACAAAACAAAAACAAAGAAATTCGGCACGTTCGCATAGTCTCTTGTCTTCACGCGAAGTGCAAAGTGACGGCAGAGTACTTACAAAACTAAATAGCGATAACATATATTGTGACTACATCAGTCTAAGGTATTGACTACCACGCCTATGGCGTAGAAAGACGCCCGTGTGGTTATTTGAGCGTGAGTGATTATCGCTCTTGTGGTTAAATGATAGGAACTGATTGTTGCACGCATGGATATTTGAGATTGAGTGATTGTCGCTTGTGTTGTTATTTGAGAGGGAGTGATTGTCCCACGTGTGGTTATTTGAGAGGCAGTGGTTGTCACAAACGTATGATTATTTTAGAAGGAGTGATTGTCACACATGTGGTTATTTCAGATTGAGTGATTGTTACACTTGTGGTTATTTCAGATTGAGTGATTGTTACACTTGTGGTTATTTCAGATTGAGTGATTGTTACACTTGTGGTTATTTCAGATTGAGTGATTATTACACTTGTGGTTATTACAGATTGAGTGATTGTTGCACTTTTGGTTATTTCATACTGATTGCTGAACATGTAGAATACGGATACTGGATAACTTAAAATGCTCTAACATTCTTGATACACTTCATTGCCCTTGGCGATATACATTTTGAGGGCATCTGTTTTCGGGCAAACATAGTTTCTTGAAGGCTTTTAATCATTTAGTTCTGTTGCATCTATAAATATTTGCACGGAAACTAACAATCAGATAATCTTAACGCCTGAGATTCGACAAAATTGCCGCTCCAAAAAAAAAACGAGCAGGTATTGCAAGATTTTGAAATTATTATTCATCTTCTTCTTCTTCTTCTTCTTCTTCTTATTCTTCTTCTTCTTTTTCTTCTTCTTCTTCGTACGCAGTCAGAAAGAAACCATTATTTTTTCGAAAAAAGCGGCGGTCATGCTGAGGCTGTCGACACTGTCATAGAGCTTGTCTTGCAGTTCCACTGGTGATGGCCACATCTGCTCTCTCTGATCCTCGTATGTCGGGCAGTTCTGCAGCAGATGTTCAGCGGTCATTTTCCCGGTACCGCACGGGCATTCGTCGGTACCACCTATCTTCAATTTGTTGAATAGGTGGTACCTCAGTCTATTGTGGCCAGTGCGAAGTCTGAAGACAACGACCTGCTCTCTTCTGTTCAACTGGTAATAGGCATCGTTTTTGGTGTAACCAGTATGTTCAGTTTCCCATTTGGTCATGTATCTGGCGTTTTGAAATTCAAGTCAGGTCCCTTTGTCATTAATACTGTCTGACAATGAATATAGGTCAAAACTCTTTTTTAACGGGAAGTAATGCTTTTGTTGATCAGAGTGGCAGCTATTATGGGGGAGACAACAGGACAACTGTAACCTTTCAAGCATGTCATTAAAGACGAACCATATAGGGCTGTATATGTGCGATAGCAATCACGTCATGTACAGTCACCAGTGCTATTTAAACCGACAGGACAGTGATCAGATAAAGGCATCCTGTATGGAGGCCAACTGTAGAGGACGACTAAAACTTGACATAGGGCTAGGAAGAGGAGACTAACGTCCGGTCAGCATACTAAAAGTAATAACGTTAGTCGGTGTCAGGTGAAACATACTGATGTTAGTCATGGATCAGGTGAAACATACTGATGTTAGTCGGGGTCAGGAGAATCATACTGATGTTAGTCAGGGTCAGGAGAAGCATACTGATGTTAGTCAGGGTCAGGAGAAGCGTACTGATGTTAGTCAGGGTCAGGAGAAGCGTACTGATGTTAGTCAGGGTCAGGAGAAGCATACTGATGTTTGTCAGGGTCAAGAGAAGCATACTGATGTTAGTTAGGATCAGGAGAAGCATACTGATGTTAGTCAGGGTCAGGAGAATCATACTGATGTTAGTCAGGGTCAGGAGAAGCGGACTGATGTTAGTCAGGGTCAGCAAAAGCATACTGATGTTTGTCAGGGTCAAGAGAAGCATACTGATGTTTGTTAGGGTCAAGAGAATCATACTGATGTTTGTCAGGGTCAGGAGAAGCATACTGATGTTAGTCAGGGTCAGGAGAAGCATACTGATGTTTGTCAGGGTCAGGAGAAGCATACTGATGTTAGTCATGGTCAGGAGAAACATACTGATGTTAGTCAGGGTCAGGAGAACCATACTGATGTTAATCATGCATCAGGTGAAACATACTGATTTTAGGTTGGGTCAGGTACAATATACGGATGTTAGTCAGGGTCAAGTGAAATGTACTGATGTCAATCAAGGTCAGGTGAAACATGCTGATGTTAGTCATGGTCAGGTAAAACATACTGATCAGATTATGTTAGTAAGAATCAGGTGAAACATATTGATGTAAGTCATGGTCAGGTGAAACATACTGGTGTTTCTCATGGTCACGTAAAACATATTGATCAGATTATGTTAGTAAGAATTAGGTGAAACATACTATTCAAGACTCCACCTCACTTCCAAACAGACAGTTCATACTGGAAACAGGCTGTTTCATGGCAGTCTGGCTAACGAGTTGGAGAACTGCACTGTGATCCCCTATAGTGGTAAATTTACTGAGAAGCTTTAAATTGCAATATAGCTAGGAAGTAGTCGGACGATCTTCTGAAGTTTGGCTATGGATATGAGGAGAGCCACTGTAACCCGCAAATCAAACCAAGTCATAAGTACCTAATTCAAGTACGAGATGTATTAACAACAACAAAGAAGATAATGAAGAGTGTGCCTATCTTCAAGTCTCCTATAGCAGTATTCAGATGGTCAATCACAAATAGTATCCAAAAATACACGTTGGTTGAGAACAAGCAAAGATACAGTTTAATTTTACATTCTCGTGTAATGCTTCGTGTAACTGCTTATTTTTCATTCAACATTAGTATGCAATTTACTGCTGTCCCTCTTTCTGAGTGTCTTTCTAGAGAGTTGTATGGGAGATAAAAATGTGAATATGGCAACTGCCAAATTGAGATGACAAACACTGCGGCCTAACCCTTCCGTGGTGAAAGACTCTCGTGGCATTGCACACCTGTTTTGTACTGCTAAGAACATATGTCATTGCACATCGGTCAGACATACATGTGCTCATTTATTCTCCGCAAATTGCAAAGAGTGAAGATTCTTATGTTTTCCGCAACTCGCTAGCTGCACACACTCATACTCCGTCCCCTCAGGCGCCTGTCTCTCTCTCTGCTGAACCCAATTAAGATTTAAAAGACGTTATAATCGGTGCATCGTTGATCATCAATTGTAGTGCGCTAATGTAACGGACGCTCGTTGATCATCAATTGTAATGCGCTAATGTAACGGACGCTGGTTGATCATCAATTGTAGTGCGCTAATGTAACGGACGCTCGTTGAGCATCAATTGGAGTGCGCTAATGTAACGGACGCTCGTTGATCAACTTCAAAATGCCACTTCTAACCCTAGCCAACGATCTCACTACAGATGCTCCTAAGGTCAAGGTGTCTGCTCTCCTATGCTCACAGACTCCAGCTTGACCAGGACAGTAGATCCACACACATTCCAGCAAGTTCTTGGCCTCTCTGCTATCAACTGTACAACTTAAGCACTGAAAAAGGATATAACGTCTCCTGATCTTGGAACAGCTTTTAAAGTTTGCAGAAGGTTTTATAATCTATACCCGTATACGATTTTTATAAAATCTAATTCTATAGCACAAAGTGTATTAAGTGGTGACGTGTTAGAGACCCCATGGTAATGTGCCTCAATTGTTGCATGATGTCGGTGCTAGTTCCCTTTCTCGCTGCCTTTCCTTCCCTAACTGCCTATAAGGTTCCAATTTACTGCTAGGTCGGCCGAAGAGTGTCGGTAACAGGGATAGAATCCGATGCTATTGTCGTGAGACGGAACCTCTCCGACCACTCTGTATGCCTTCTAAAATTTAAAATAACAATTTGAAGTATTTTCGTGCAGAAATGTAAACATTAAAATGAATACTGATGATAAAGTATTCTCAATCTTCCAGAAGACCCTTACTGCTGGAGGACCGGGCATTTCTAGTAGTCTTCTACTCAGACACTTAAAAATTGTGAATAACGGTCGCAATAATCGGGAGAAGAAAAAGAAGACAAAAGTTATTCACAATTCTGAAATATCCAGTTTCATAGTAAGGCCTTTAGGCCACTCAGAATTTGTCGCGTTGCCCCTTTCGCATTTTGATCTGTTAGCATGAATAAGTCTCTATCTTGTATGACTTCAATGGTCCCGTTCACGATGACCCTCAATGTTTGCCTTCTCGCTGGAATGGGTTGCAAATAAAATCCGTGCGCTGGGTTTTCATTCATTGACAATGTTCTGTAGCGGGACCCGCTGTTTGAAGCTTTCTTATTGAGCTTGCAAGCGCGACAATCGGCTTTCTAGACAACTACCTAGGAAAGAAGAAGACCATGGCCAAATGTCATTTCAGTGAACTAGTAATGATGTTGATGGAAGTAATTCATTCCACGTCTTTCTAAGAACGCAACAATGAATGTCGGCAATGAATTGAACTCTCGTAACTGTTGTACTTTTTATTTATAAAACAAAGTAATGGCAACACCATTAATGACAAATACATACTAAGCACTCGGCAAAATATTGTTGCCTAATATTGATTTAATTGTGTTGGTCATGGAAAGCAAAGAAAGGACTTGCTAGCTTTTAAGCATGCCGTAAAAGGCCACTGAAATCGGAAAATGAGACTAAAGAGAGTTTTTACATTGGAGTTGTTGTTGCTGTTGTTTCGAACGTCTTCGGGATGAAATGAGTTAACTCGTGAAGACGTTTCTTCTGTAGCGGGTTACATGGGTTTTTCTTCTACTTCTTCTACAGTATTCATCCTACTGCCGAAGATGGATGTATCGGCTCGAAAGGTGCAAATATCGCAGTAAAACTGTAAGATACCAGCACAACGCATTCCGATCTCTGGACTACATCCTGCTGCTTACAAAGCCCTGTTCAGGGTTTGGTAGCGGGAGATTGAGAGCGTTCAGGTTTTGGTAGCGGGAGATTGAGAACGTTCAGGGTTTGGTAACGGGAGATTGAGAACGTTCAGGGTTTGGTATCGGGAGATTGATAACGTTCAGGGTTTGGTAGCGGGAGATTGAGAACGTTCAGGGTTTGGTAGCGGGAGATTGAGAACGTTCAGGGTTTGGTATCGGGAGATTGAGAACGTTCAGGGTTTGGTAGCGGGAGATTGAGAACGTTCAGGGTTTGGTAGCGGGAGATTGAGAACGTTCAGGGTTTGGTATCGGGAGATTGAGAACGTTCAGGGTTTGGTAGCGGGAGATTGAGAACGAACGCTGAAGAGGAAGAAGTATTTGTCCTGAAAAGAATGTTATTACGTTGTTTTGTAGTTTGGAGCAAAGCCGCGATACTTTCGCCTTTCAAATCTACACATCCGATTTCAGTAAAGCATTTTTGGCAACAGGTTTGTCTTTCTCTTCTATCCCTATTCTATTAGTCCTCTGCACGCGTCCAGCCTGATTCTACGGTTATCATCTTGAGGCGAAATAGGACCTTGATGAGCTTTGATTTGCTGAACCTGATACAACGCAGTCAGCTATGAGTCCCTAGCTGCTCTCATCTCTTCACTGCTACATCATCGACCACAGTGGTTCTTCTTCTATTTCAATGTGTACTTGAGAAGATGGGCCAGGGGTTTCCTGTATATAGTGCAATGCAATTTCCTGTATGTAGTGCAATGCAATGCTCCTCAGTAAGTTCATATCTTCTGAAATTCCAATGTCGATCCTGTCATGGTTAATCAGACTGATGGGACACAGTCTGTTTCCAGGAGCAGAAATGAGGACGTGACATTGGGCCTTCTTTCTTCTTCTTCTTTCATCCTCAGATCAAGGTTCCGGTTTCTCTTACAAAGGACACCGTTGTTTCACCTCCATACAGCTTTTGTCTCATATCTGTCTCGCGAGGCCAGTATTGTTCTCTCTTTTCCTGCGTGAGCGTGCAGCTTTGCAGGATGTGTTCCACGGTCACGATATGCTCCCCACAACGACACCTGTCATCTATCCCAATCCTCATTTGTAAAGATGATCCCTGAACCTGTTGTGCCCAGTTCTCAGTCTGAAGATGATGACTTGCTCTTCTCTTGTTACGTTCAAGTAGCTGTCTTCTTTACGGAAGTCGGGATGTTGATCAGCCCATTTTACCCTGAAGTTGGCTTTAATTATGGTCTTGGCCTCATTATATGTACTACTCAGGTCTGTTTGTTGGGATGCTCCTCCACTCTCTGCTAGTTTGTCTGCAGCTTCATTGCCTTCATTATTGCAGTGGGGATGGGGTCCACTGTATGACCAACCTTGGGTGTCCTGCTGAGAGCTGTGTCAGGGAGAACATACATTGCCCCTTGATCAGTATATTTCACCTGGCCATGTTTTCTCTTTGCTCTCTGTCAAAGTCCTTCATCCATACTTATCTTGTCGATCGTTGATCCTTCGTCGTTTATTTATAGGCCTCGTCATATTAAAATTAATTAGCATCTTGTCATGTTACAAAAATCGGCTACCGAGGGTTGTGCATGGCGCTGGTAAGCGCATCAAATAAAAAAAAGTGCTGTAGAAACTACTGCGTCCTCTCGATGTCCTCTTACCGTTCCATCCTTAGTATTGGATTACTCCTGTAACTGGATCCGTAGGAAAGCTTAGTTTGTTCGAGTAAAAAACTAATGTTAATATACTTTCATCTACACGCCACAGTCGACCCAGCTGTGAATTATTGATATCCTTCCATTTACACGCTCCAGTCGACCCAGCTGTAACTGAGTATCTGGTACAATATTAAGGAAGAAAAGGCCACAAGGAATGGAATTGTCCACATCAACCTCTAAAAAACTTAGGTATAGTTCATCACAATCTCTAACACGTAGCTGTCAGTCGTGTGTACTGTGGAATATCTTTACGTGAAAGCAGAATGTGCCAGTAAGGCTCAAACGGGAAATAAAGAATAGTTACAATGTAGCCTGTCACACATGTCGTAAGAAGCGACTAAAGAGAGTTGTGCATTGGACCAGGCTATGCGACTCCATTGTGACTTTACGCCATAAAAACGTCAAGATATATGGACATTTAATGACTTGCATTTTTGAAGAAATGTGTTCCACAGTGAGCTCAAATGGTTTTAGTTGATTGATTGATTGATTGATTGATTGGTTAATTGATGCCTTTTTTTCAGAGGGAGCCATCTGAGAAATAGTTTTGGTGCAAGCTATCTACTGGAGAGATAACTTTAGGGGTGTACCCTTCTTTCCTTTTGAAGCAATATCGAAACCTTGACAACACGTGACATTAGTCCGGAATACAATATGAATATTGGGATTAAAGTGTTCAAGAATTGTGTGTTCGAATGCTCCGTTTTTGTGACAAGCTTCCCTTCCATGTTGGCTGGTTTTCGCTTACTCTCATAGTATTTTCGTACATTTCCTTTTCACTAAATGCAAACCGTCACTTAAGCTGGCTTTTGCAGAAAACTAACATTTACTAGTAGTCATGCAGTGGTGGTTTATGTAGCAACTTCTTTACATGACGAGTTTGCTAATGATGGTACACAACACTCCTTTTTAGTCTCCTTTTACAACATTTAGAAAGTTACAGATGTTCTATTCTATCCCCTTCGGATGCTACTCAATGAACTGTGTGTGCATGCATAATATGCAGCCAGGTGAACAGGAACGTGACACAACAAGTAAATATAACCGGCCAGTCTATGATGTGGCGAACAAGCGATATGATGACTTTGAAGCTATTTCGTAAATTCACACTTCCGTCATGGTTAATAAACGTGTTCAAAACATCTTTTGTACTAGAGTAAAAGTAAAGTAAGCTAAACCATAGTATTACTAGAGAGCAGAAAAGAAAGAGTCAGAAGCAAAGAAGTTCACCATAGAATGAGAACAACACTTTACATCACTTTTATGGACTTAAATTTAATTAACATACATGACATATGGACAAAACAGAGAATTAACAAATATCACTTATATATACAAAATAGAAACTTAACATAAACAGATAATTCACATCAATCACATATATGGACAAACAGATAATTCACATCAATCACATATATGGACAAACAGAGAATTGACATACACTATAGGTAAGGACAAACAGAGAATTCACACCAATCACATATATGGACAAACAGAATTCACACCAATCGCATATATGGACAAACAGAGAATTCACACCAATCACATATATGGACAAACAGAGAATTCACACTAATCACATAAATGGACAAACAGAGAATTCACATCAATCACCTAAATGGGCAAACAGAGATGCAACTCGTTTGGACATAAATCAAGAATGCTTTCGAACATAGCAGCTTTGCTAGCAAATACAACCAGATGGCAGGCCTTTAAAACAGGAAGAGAACTTTGAAATTGATGGATTGGCGCTATTAAAGAAAGACTAAAGAGAAATGGACTGAAAAGAACACAGTCACACAGATGGAGATGAAAAGGGTATTGTACCTCTTCAGGGACGTACGAAGAGTCAAAACGGCTTATCAAAGCCAGATACATGACCAAATGGGAAACCGAACATACTGGTTACACCAAAAACGATGCCTATTACCAGTTGAACAGAAGAGAGCAGGTCGTTGTCTTCAGACTTCGCACTGGCCACAATAGACTGGGGTACCACCTATTCAAAAAAATTGAAGATAGGTGGTACCGACGAATGCCCGTGCGGTACCGGTAAAATGACCGCTGAACATCTGCTGCAGAACTGCCCGACATACGAGGATCAGAGAGAGCAGATGTGGCCATCACCAGTGGAACTGCAAGACAAGCTCTATGGCAGTGTCGACAGCCTCAGGATGACCGCCGCTTTTTTCGAAAAAATAATGGTTAATGTCTGACTGTGTACGAAGAAGAAGAGGAAGAAGAAGCAGAAGAAGAAGAAGAAGAAGAAGAAGAAGAAGAAGAAGAAGAAGCAGAAGAAGAAGAAGAAGAAGAAGAAGAAGAAGAAGAAGTAGAAGAAGAAGAAGAAGTAGAAGAAGTAGAAGAAGAAGTAGAAGAAGAAGAAGAAGTAGAAGAAGAAGAAGAAGTAGAAGAAGAAGAAGAAGAAGAAGTAGAAGAAGAAGTAGAAGAAGAAGAAGAAGAAGAAGAAGAAGAAGAAGAAGAAGAAGAAGAAGAAGAAGAAGTAGAAGAAGAAGCAGAAGTAGAAGAAGAAGAAGAATAAGTAGAAGAAGAAGAAGAAGAAGAAGAAGAAGAAGAAAAAGAAGTAGAAGAAGAAGAAGAAGAAGAAGAAGAAGAAGAAGTACCTCTTCAGGGCCTGTAAAAACAGAATAGAACTGAGATGTATGAAGAGTAGAAGAACATGAAATCAAAGATCAACTATTGGAGCAGAGTTTCCCCTATCCAGGTCATATCATAACGAAAGAAGGCAGATGTGAAAAAGAAATCAGAAAGAGAATGGGTATGACCAAGATCGTATTCAGCAACATGCGACACATACTGACATTCAAACAGATAATCAGAATTTGAAAATGAGAATTGTCAGGTGTTGCTAATTTAACAACTTGGAAAAGAGGATTAAAGCCTTTGAAATGTGGGTTTAAAGAAGGTTGGGTCGCAATTCTTGTAAAGAGAAGACAACAAATGTGGAGGTATTAAAAAAGAATTATTGACCGAAATCAGGGTTAGACAGTTACGTTATTTTGGTTATATAACAAAATATACCTCCTTTTTGAAGACTATTCTAGAGGGTAGGATGGAAAACAGTCGTTCTAGCGGCAGAGAACGTTGTAAGTGGATGGATAACATCAGGAGATGAACTAAAAAAAGCCTCTCAGATTGAAATATTACGCCAAGAGATAGAGTTTCTTTGGAGATCTATCGTAGCCGATCTTCGATGCAGAGATGGCACTTCAACTGAACTGAACAAGAACATAAACTTTGAGACTGTAAATAGTCAGACAACATCGCTTTAGCTTTATTTATCGTATATCCTTCTCTTGCTTCTCCAATATCTCGTTGTATCTTTATGCTACTCTTTTTGTTAATATGTACCTCCATTTTCTCCCTTCGTGGCATGTCACGGTCGACGTTCTCGCGCATGCGTGGTATCACTGTATATTTCATTAGTTCCCTCATAAGCAATTTAATTTCAAATTTACATCTACCATCGTTATCGTTTAGACAAATTGTGTGCGTTATTTGAGTTGTCCTTGGACTCCGATAAAAACCTTATAGTCGTAGCGTATAATGCTTGTTGTTGTGCCTGTATCAAATGTATCAGACTTGGATATGCTATATCAAAATTCAGCGTGCAGCTTAAAGGCTGTCATGATCTTTATTTAACCAGGAACAAGTGGTGTGTGATATGGTTGAATTTACCAATACAAATCAGATAAAGTCTAAAGTAGAAGCTACTACAACACGTTAATTATTAGTTATTGAGAAATAACTAAAGATCTTTAGAATAATAATAGACAAATTACCTGCTTTTCAATAAATCTTTTGATTAGGACCAAATGTTTCTCGTCCAAACCCTAATTAAAATCCTAAATGTTGTCAATATTTTCTTCTTCTTCTTTTTCTTTGGCGCTCATCCCGAAACTGACGTCGTGAAGTTGTACTGTACTTTACTGCAAGGTTGCAACACTGCGTCTTTCGGCCAGACACGATTTCAGCTAGAATTTTGCTGTAAAACTGAAATCTCTAATGTATTTGCCAGATTACACTAGCGCATGCTATTTACAGGGCCGTCAATTGAAAGCGGAATAGTTTTGGTCAGCTCTGGTTTGCTAAACTTGATGCAAGCAGCCAGCTATGAGTTACTGGCTGTGTCAGCTCATTCAATATGTTAAAGCTTATTAGCTATCGTTGGTAGTAAAGTGGCGACATAGATGGTACACACTTGTTCCATTGAGTTCAGTTCAAATCTACCCACCGAAGATTGGCTGGTAGTCAAGGAATGACATAGAGGGTACACACTTGTTCCATTGAGTTTAGTTCAAATCTACCCACTGAAGATTGGCTGGTAGTCAAGGAATGAGATAGAGGGTATACACTTGTTCCATTGAGTTTAGTTCAAATCTACCCACTGAGGATTGGCTGGTAGTCAAGGAATGACATAGAGGGTACACACTTGTTCCATTGAGTTCAGTTCAAATCTACCCACTGAAGATTGGCTGGTAGTCAAGGAATGACATAGAGGGTACACACTTGTTCAGTTTATTTCAGTTACCGTCTACACACTGAAGGTCGGCTATAATGGATCTCAAAAGACCGAATACCTCTTGTCTTGAATGGGCAGATATGCTTTTCCTTTGTGTATATCTGGATCATATCTCCCGCTTACAGCTATGTTTATCTCTGAAAGTCCTCCTCCCACTTACAGCTATGTTTATCTCTGAATGTCCTCCCACTTATAGCTATGTTTATCTCTGAATGTCCTCCCACTTATAGCTATGTTTATCTCTGAAAGTCCTCCCACTTACAGCTATGTTTATCTCTGAATGTCCTCCCACTTATAGCTATGTTTATCTCTGAAAGTCCTCCTCCCGCTTACAGCTATGTTTATCTCTGAATGTCCTCCCACTTATAGCTATGTTTATCTCTGAAAGTCCTCCTCCCACTTACAGCTATGTTTATCTCTGAATGTCCTCCCACTTATAGCTATGTTTATCTCTGAAAGTCCTCCCGCTTACAGCTATGTGTATCTCTGAAAGTCCTCCTCCCACTTACAGCTATGTTTATCTCTGAATGTCCTCCCACTTATAGCTATGTTTATCTCTGAAAGTCCTCCTCCCACTTATAGCTATGTTTATCTCTGAATGTCCTCCTACTTATAGCTATGTTTATCTCTGAAAGTCCTCCTCCCACTTACAGCTATGTTTATCTCTGAATGTCCTCCCACTTATAGCTATGTTTATCTCTGAAAGTCCTCCCGCTTACAGCTATGTTTATCTCTGAAAGTCCTCCTCCCGCTTACAGCTATGTTTATCTCTGAATGTCCTCCCACTTATAGCTATGTTTATCTCTGAAAGTCCTCCCGCTTACAGCTATGTTTATCTCTGAAAGTCCTCCTCCCGCTTACAGCTATGTTTATCTCTGGATGATTTTCCCTCCCTTACAGCGATGATTACCTCTGGATGTCATCTACCCACTTACAGCGATGATTACCTCTGGATGTCATCTTCCCACTAACAGCGATGATTACCTCTGCCTTACACCTGTCCTACCACCATTGTTGTCAAAATAGTGTTAATTGTGAGGGTATAACTACAATATCTTATCTCTAAACTCTGAACTCCTTCGTTAATTCTCTTTGCGTTCCTCATTTTTCTTAGACTCACCAGATGTATGCCAAGGACAATAAATAACACTTTTCTTTTGTTATGTAAAACTATATTTTAACCGCATTTTGAACCTGCATTTTAACTGTTTTTCATTCATTGTTGATATTGAGTTTTACATCAGTCTCAGTCTCACAAATATTCTTTAGAAAAATGGAGGCCACCGCCCATGCAGACGAGCGGCATACATTCTCCGGTCCTTTACCTAGTGTGTGCTTAACAGAACGAGGCTGTCCCAGGACGATACACTGGTCTAACTCTCGGGATATGTAGACAGTGTTTACCCAGGTTTGTAACTCACAAAGTCTATCGCGTGTTTAAACACGTTTGGTTGCGAAAATTCTAGAAAATATGTTAATCTCTGGTGGCGCCCAATAATTACTGTCGGAGCATGGGTGAGAGAAGGGAGTTAGATAGACAGATAGAGACAGATGGGAGATAGAGAGAGAGAGGGAGAGAGGGAACAATTTGAGGCAAATGTTATTGACATTAGGTAATGCAATGAACATATTCTTGTATATGGGAGAAAAAGTCAGAGGGACATGAGAAAAGGAATTGTAGAACATTGAAATATTTTTGTCTAAAATTAAGGATGGAGAAGAGGGTACTAATGACGGTGATGATGAGGAAGAGGATGAAATTAGTTCATAAGAAATCATTCATTTTACCGCTAGGCTCATCGGGAAGACATAGGGCCGGCATTACAGCTGGTCTCACTATAGGAAGCGGGATCAAGATGTTGAGCAGTGCATAGGCTGCAGTAGTCAGACACGCAAAACTGACTGCTAGCTTCAGGGCCAGCGACCCAGAATCGCCAAGACCCGACTACACCTCCACGCTGTGATCCTGGATAACAGGCTGCACAGGATAGACTGGTTAAGGAGAAGGGATCGAATAGGGAAGGCTAACCCGGTACTTAAAAATGCCTGCTAAAGACGGATGTGTCGAACTGATATGTGAAAATATCGCAGTCAATCTGTAAGCTTCAGCACAACTCGTTCCGTTCTTCGGACAGCATTATACAACGTGCAAATCTCTTTTCAGGGCTTGGTAGCGGGAGATTGAGAACGAACGACGAAGAATAGGATTGAAGGGCGCTTCTATCCGAGCAGTTATAACGATGGCTTCAATAACATGGAAACGGAAAATGGCTCATAACCGACTCCGTCGCTCCAAGGAAACCCCAAACGTGTTCGCTCCTTTCATTGTGAAAAGTGTCGACGACGGAGCACGAACTCCGTTGCTCCCTCGGCGGCTCCAAAATGTTCCCATGACTTCCTTAGGTACTAATTTACAGTTGGGTGTACTTAAAGAAGCGGTCATATCATGACAAAACCCCCGACATTCCTGGGCGTCCCACATTTAATCCAAACCTGGTACGTTGAGATTGTAAAACAGGTTGACAATCCCAAGGCCACAAGCTTCCCCACATCAAAAGCAATAACTTGGCATAACAAAATTGTTAGCCCTATATACAATCACCATAAGGCACCTTCTACAACATGCATGATGGGGAGGTGGAGGGATGGGAGTAGGCGTTCAGACTTGCGTCATGGTCAGGTGAAACACACTGCTAGGACTCTATCTCCTGACCACGCCACGCTGCTGGAAACATGTTCTGTCACAGAAGTTTCGCGAACGAGGTGACACTGGGACATCTACATTGGTGCGCTTACTGAGAAGTCTCGCATTTGACACAAGACAGGAGGACCCAGGTCCCCCTTCTAAAGTCCACATCGCCATATACGAAGAACCATTTCTGACTGTAACAACAGAAACGGCTTCAAGAGTTCAACTTCCCCATTGAGGCCGTAGCGGCGATGTAGGAGTTTACAAAAATCAGTGACTGATATCTGACTTCTTGCGTCATAGTTAGCCAACTAGAGATCTTTACGATTAATCAATGGTCGACCCTTGAAACAGGATACATGTGTGCAGGCTAGCTAGGAAAATAAGAAACAAACAAGGAACGCCATTCCAGCCTAACAAATATGCAGTGCATGAAACTCAAGCCAAGTGCTGCAGATACCTCATCCTGGATTACTACTACGACACAACTAAACAAAACGTCTTTTTTTAAGGACGAACAACAATGGCGAAGAAAAAGAGGAAGAAGAAGACAAAAAAAGAAGAGGAAAAAGAGGAAGAAATGAACTCGTACTTAGTTCCTAACATCGTCGACGGCAACAACGACTAAGACAATAAAGACATGCTTGGATGATTTCATTGGTTTAACGGTAGACACATTTACGGAAGATAGATTGAACTTTTCTGTGTATTGATCGATCTGTGAAACTAGACGACACGAGAACAAGGCAAGGTAAAGTCAAGCAGAGCTGAACTAAGGGGGTCTCTGTGCCTCGTGTTCAGACGGTCGGGGTTCGAATTCGAGCTGCGGCTGTCGGTTCATGATGTCAATTTTTCGGAGATACATGGGTTCATCACTGGAGATACGGAGCTCGGCAGGCGGGATACCTTTCTTCTGAGGGAGACTGAGCCATATTGGCGAAACCCGCAGAAATGGAGTCGAGCCTTTGCTTTTAACCTTCAACCTTTAGAGCTAAACTAATAGCACACTGATCTCCATCGTGAGAATACTGTAAAAGACATAATGGAGTTTCTATTTTTTGTTTGCTACGATCATCGTTTTTTTTCTAACGAAGCAAATACCTAATGACTCAGTGCATCTGAATTGTGTTAATGTGTTTTTGTCTAGTTGAGGTGTAGCTTTCGTTTTTCAAGAATTCAAAGTTTGGGGCAGTGATGTGAGGCTGCTCTATAATTAAGTGCAGTTGTTGTCTTGCCAATGAAGGTCGCAAGACGAACAAGCAACTGTGGATGTCATACAACTTTAAGGAGATGTACCGGCTTCCTGCTCACGTCCGACATTTGGTTCTTTCGCTGACAGAGCTTATACCCCCCATATATAGCGTCTTAATATATAGTTAATAGTCTGTTGAGTCTGAAATACAGATTTGGAAATCCCTCATGTACTAGAGTCAACTTCTGAAACCGACACGGTCGGTGACCCAGCTACAAATACGCACCTGACCTACGGTTCAATTAATCAATCATAGCCTCACGTACTTCTCCGTGCACAAACCATTGACCACATCTTGTCACCATATATGATTCTGGGCTACTCTTTCTGCCTCTTTACACGTGCAACCACAAACCATCGACCATATCTGGCCAGCATACATGATCCTGTGCTACTCTTTCTGCCTCTCTTCACGTGCATCCATTTAATCGTAGTTTCATCTCACATTCTCCTACCCGTGTAGTTTTAGGTCTCCATTCCATTCACTCTTCTTGCGGGTTCCATGCGAGAGCCTGTCTGCATATGTTGTACGTATTTTCTTCTCTAAATAAAAAAGTCACTTACGTTATGATTAGTGAAGGAACAGACAGGGAGGAAGGCAAGTGGCCACGGAATCTCACCCAAGCTGTGGTTTAATCGTGACCTACTCTAGACTACAGATGGCCATAGGTTTAATATCCTGAAGTCTCTAACTCTTCACTCCCGACCAGCGGTACGTCTGCTATAGCAGACTCCCTTAACCTTCCATATCATGCAGGAATGAAATGGCCGCTCGATTCTCAGAAATGTGGACAATAAGAGGATAAGCCGGAGATTGGTAATATATATTTTGTTTCTAAACACTTGCTAATTAACGATATTGTAATCAATAATTTGACGATGATAAATCAATTTGAAATCAATTACTCAAAAATGCCTGCTGAAAACGAATGTGCCAGACCGAAAGGTGCAAATATCGCAGTCAAGCTGCACACTACGACACAACCCATCCCATTCTCCGGACCACATTGTGTTACTTGCAAAAGCTCTTTTCGGGGATTGGTATAGATGGTTTGAGAACGAACGAAGAAGTAGAAGAAGAAGAAAAAGAAGAAAAACTAGAGACTAATTCATATTATTGTTGCTTTTTATTTAAATGAACACAACTTAGCATGTTTTTCTTTTCCACTTTTCTTTTCTATTATCATGTTATGGCTTTCAGCGTCAGATTAGAACGAGCCTGACTTTGTGCCTCATGCACAGTGGCATTCACTGTCTCAGATATTTCCGTAAGCCACTTTGTTCGTAGTCTGTGGCTTTGAATCCGTTGTATCTAAATATATTTGCTTGTTTTTCTGCCGTTATGAAGTGAAATTGTGCTACAGTTGTTTTATTGTAAATTCCTAGAATTCCGTCATTCCTGATAAATACGTTTTGTTAACGTCCGTTTCACAATCCTAACACACTGAGGTTTGAATCCTTGCGTGTCCAGTTTGCCAGACACGGAGTTTGTTTCTTCTCTACGTGCGGACAGTAATGGCAATCTACCGTACTGCACATCTGCCAAAAAACCTATAACAGTCAAATAGGTTAGGAGTTGTATGAAGAGATGTTCTGCAAAAGACATGCTACTTACATACAAACAATCTTCTTATATTTTTATTTCTATCCACATTATGTTATTTCTATCTTTGAAAAGTTCAGTTTTCTTTTGTGGGACAGATATATGTGTCACCAATGCTGTTGCCATTCACTATTTCTTCAGTACTTCCTTTACACAGTATATTCATCATTTTGCGTGTCTAGTGTTGTAGATCCAAATGATAGATTAGGTTGCGCACTTGTCAGGTATCCGAACTACTTTATTTTCTCCTTTTCTTTGTAATTGGCTTGGCTTGGCTTCGTTCGTTCTCAATCTCCCGCTACCAAACCCTGAAAGGGCTTAAGTTGCAGAATTTAGTCCAGAGAACGGAATGCGATGTGTCGTAGTTTGCAGCTTGACTGCGATATTTGAACCTTTCGGTCCAACACATCCGACTTCAGCAAGCATTTTTTGAGTACCGGGTTAGCATTTCCTCTTCGATCCCTTCTCCTTAGCTAGTCTGCCCTGCTGCAGCCTATTATTCAGGATCACCGCGTGGAGGTGTAGACGGGTCTTGGCAGCTCTGGTTCGCTGGCCCTGACGCTAGCAGTCAGCTATGGGTCGCTGACCACTGCAGCTCATGCGATGCTCAGCATCTTGATGCCTTCTATGTAATTCATGCAAATTGTTTTCAGCCACCTTCTGCTTGATTTCTTCGTTTCGTAATCTTTCCTGCCTTGTGTTAACGACCGCTTTTCTCAAACTCCTCATTTGGCATACGTTGATTTTTCTTGTATGTCCCTTGGTAAGAGTTCATGTCTGACGCTGGAAGCTGAGAGTTGGTAAACAAATAATATATATCAAGTCTCTCTGTCCCCACTGGAGGAAGGTGTTAGTACCTTAATAATGGTAAGAGATAATAGGAAACCATATTTTCTTTTTGGATTCTTGATTTGTTTTGTTGATACGCGTGTTCAAAAGGATGGGTACAATGATAGCTACCGTATAACTTTTTCTTGTCAGGTATCGTCGTGATTGTGAAAACTAGAGAGCTGTCTACCTTTACCACAGCAACTAAAAGTGTTAAATTGTGTCCCCTTATTTTCCATTTGCCATCAACGTGTTTCAGCTTGGTGCCTTCCCTTACCCGCAACTTCAAAGATGAGTCACGGATTCTCAACTATCCTAAGCCAAACATTGTAACTGCGTATGAAAAATCTGACACGCAGACGCAAAGAATTTTTAACAACTATTCCACAAACCATACATCCAGCATTCTCCCTCTCTCTTCTGTTTATATCTGGGGTGGTCTCTACTACATGTCAGAACCTAGAGGTCTAGTCATAAAAAAGCGGGTGTTGACAGTAAGCAGTATTCTTATATACGACCTCACAAGATTAAAGAAACTGTGTCTATTTTGTGCAAACATTTCAGTTACAGCTCAAATCAGCACTTCATTTGTGAATTTCTTCAGCATGTACTTTTTTTTATTTGTGACGTAAATCGATTTCCTTTTTTATGTTAACCTTTTTTAAATGAATAACTTAATTAACTTTTGTTTCCATCTACTTGTAAATATTTATTAATTTATATTTTAATTTATTGATATCGGCGGGGAAGGAGGGGGGTGTGGAGGAAGGAAGGGCGTCTAATTTTTCTACCTTCTTTTTCCTATCATTTTATTATTACTATGAATATTGTTTTATTATTATCATTATTATTTTGGTAGTAGATGTAGCATTAGTAGGTGCAGTAGTAGTACAATTAGTAGTAGTGGCAGTAGTTGTAGTAGTGGTAGTAGCAGAAATATTAGTAGTAGCAGTAACAGTAGTAGTAACATTAATAGTAGTATTGTCCATATTATTAATAATAATATTATCATTAGTATTGTTGAGGTCATTGATACTAGTAGTACTAGTAGTAGTAGTAGTAGTAGTAGTGGTAGTAGTAGTAGTAGTAGTAGTAGTAGTAGTAGTAGTAGTGGTAGTAGTAGTAGTAGTAGTAGTAGTAGTAGTAGTGGTAGTAGTAGTAGTAGTAGTAGTGGTAGTAGTGGTAGTAGTAGTAGTAGTAGTAGTAGTAGTGGTAGTAGTAGTAGTAGTAGTAGTAGTAGTAGTAGTGGTAGTAGTAGTAGTAGTAGTAGTAGTAGTAGTGGTAGTAATAGTAGTAGTAGTAGTAGTAGTAGTAGTAATAGTAGTAGTAGTGGTAGTAGTACTAGTAGTAGTAGTAGTAGTATTGTAATTATCATTCGTAGTATTACTATTATAGTTGTTAATATTATTATTAGCAGTACTGTCATTATTAATATACTTATTATTATTATTGTTTATTTTATTTGTATTATTTGTGATTATTATCATCATTATTCGTGATCATCAATATTTTTATTTGCATTATGTTTACATTCGCTGTCAAAATTATTATTATTATTATTATTATTATTATTATTATTATTATTATTAGTGTTAGTTTTTTTCCACTTGTGTTGTTGAGCGGCGAGGTGAGCTTAAGTCGTCTTTCCTGCCCCAAGTGCGTTATGTCGGTCAATGTGAGACCGTGTCGCTGCACAATCACTCCAATGATATATATCCACCTACCACACGGCAGCCCCCCTGCCCTGTAGCCAGATCTACCAGCGTTGTAAGCCATCAGTGGAAGTTGATGAGGGTACATTCTCATGAGATGACCAAACCAACTTATTTTCTGCCTGGAAATGTATTCGGCACAAGACGTAGTGCCGACCATGCTGTGAATGTCGTCGTTCCGCATTCTGTCTCTACTGGCAATACTGATGAACCTTCCTCAAACACTTCATTTCCTACGTTGAAATCTGCTCTCACGTGCCCTGGACATAGACCATGTTTGGAACTGGTAGCATAGTCGGCATAAATATACTGTTTATCAGCTGTTGCTTTGGTGACAAACTAAGGCTCGGGTGTCTAAGCAGTGGCGACAGCTGATAAGTCATAGCATATGCTTTCTGACATTTTGTCTCAATTTCCCTGTCGATCCTCCCGTCTGCTGAAAAAATTCTGCCTAAATACTTGAAATCATGAACTTGTTGCAGAGCAATGTCATTTAGACGTATCTTGAGTGACCCTGATGCTCTGCTCACCATAATAGTTTCTGTCTTGTTCTAGTTAATTCGCATATTGTAATATTAGGGTTACTGTCTAATTATAATTTAATTATTTTGGTAAATCTTACTATACTTATTATTAGTAGTAGTGTTAGTATTACTGTCATTATTACTTGCATTATTATTAGTATTAGTGTCTTTATTAATACTAATATTTTTTTCCTTCCAATATTATTTTCATTACTAATAGTAGTAGTAGTAGTAGTAGTAGTAGTAGTAGTAGAAGTAGTAGTAGTAGTAGTTGTAGTAGTAGTAGTAGTAGTAGTAGAAGTAGTAGTAGTAGTAGTAGTAGTTGTAGTAGTATTTGATTTTATTTAGCGAAATTTGTGTGTGATTTGATTATTGACTTCCCTTTCTGGATTCTACCGGTGAAGGCACGGTTTTTTGCCTACCAGAATCTAGTCCTTTGGGCGACATCAGGACGTATTGGCCAATGTATCGATACATTTTTTGTATTTGTTTGTAATTTTATCAACTAGGACAGTTTTTGCAGAGCAGAACAGTAGTTTTGTCAATCCTCTCTGTACGTGGAGAAGTGGTCATACCGAGAAAAATCCCCGACATGCAAAGTCAAACTGGACACGAAGTGATTTCGAACACGATATTTTGGGATTGCAAACCACTTTCCCTTCTTTAGCATATCTTCTTTTGCTTTTTAATATTCTGTACTTTATTACTGTTAACATAAGATTTCATATTATGAGTCGAAAGTTTATAAATGAGCAAGAGATTCCTGAATCATCTTCAGTGTTTCTCTAATATCTCTTCTGTTTCTGTTTCTCTTTCTTTTTTTTTCTTCTTGTTTTTAGTGGTTAGAAAAAATATTTTGGTTTTGTAAATTCATTTAACCTTTTCATATTATTTATTTCTGCTTCCTATGTTTTGTTTCTTCGTTATCTTCTTCTTCTTCTTTTATTATCATTATTATTGATATTATTATCACTGTTATTATTATCATTATTATTATTATTATCCTCCAACGTCACATTTTAAATACAAATTGTGTACAATGAGATGGTCAATGATTCTTTTCAAAAATAGTTTTTTTCTTTTATCTTCTACTTCTTCTTTTATCATTGAACTTAGTTTCCTCACTTCTAGAACGGGGATAAAGGTTTTCATTTCTTGTACACGGGGCTTTTAGTTTCCATAGGATGAAGAAACATTTGCAGCCCACCTTGGTGGCATCTTACGTAACGCCTAGGAGGTTGCAGTGTAACTATTCTTGGCCTTGATTTATAGCCCAGGTAAAACCCACGCATTTCTTCTTGTATTTATTCTATAAATTATTTGTATTTCTACCTCTTTTTCTACTACTTCTTCTTCTTCATTTTTCATCTTCTTTCTATTCTTCTTAATGACTTTATTGTAATATTTAGCTCACAGTTTTCTGTCCATAAGCTTATTAAAGGATTTTAGCAGATCATAAACTGATCTAAGTTATGAAACAGGATGTAACATACGTGGGTATGTCAGTAAGTATGTCACAAATAATATTGAAAAAGCAGAAAAAATGTAGTTGATAGTTTCTAAAGGTGTCATTATGTGGTAGCAGCATCCAGCTTTGTGATTACTGTAAGTAGTGGACACTTGGTGTTGCATGTAAGTGTGCCGTTCAAATAAAACAAAACGGTGTTGTGTTCACAACATGCACAATCAAAGAGCATTGTACTGTTAGGCGTTTTTTTTGTTTTTTGTTTTGATTGTTGTTGTTTTGTTTTTTTTAATTTATTTTATTTGGGGGGGAAGACACAAATAATTTGCTTCCTGTCTAAATTGCAACAGAAGCAAATGTGCGGCGTGTGGCGACGGCGATTCAAGCTGACGGACAAGTAACAATAGACAGTTTAGCAACTGTAATAGTAGTGTGTTCGCATGGTTTAGCCAATATCAAAAATGCATGATCCCAAATTGGCGGGAAACGGTTGGACAATGAGGAAGAAATTGAACGGTAAGTCCAAATGTGACGGAGGCAGCAGACCAAAGACTTCCATGCTGCAGGTTTTGGTGAGACAGCAGACCAAAGATTTCCATGGTGCAGGTTTTGGTAAGACAGCAGACCAAAGACGTCCATGCTGCAGGTTTTAGTGCAATGATTAAACGATTAAACAAGTGTATCAATGTTGCTGGAAATTATGTAGACACATGAGGGACAATGTCAGTGCAATAATAACTTGTTTTAAAGTTTGCATCTCATTAACTTGCAATCTATTTGTCACCCATTTACTGACTTGCCCTTGTTAATACGAGATACAGCCATTAAGTAACAGTAAATTTGTTATAACGTGCATGGAAGAGTTTGAACAAGAGAAAAATCTTATTTCAGAACACAAAATAGCGCTTCAGCAATACTATATGTACGGATTGGGGCAATATATAGTACAACATGACTACTCCACTGCCGACTTGCACCATAGAAGAACAACGTTTTTTGTGGGGGATAGGGTGGGGTGGGGGAGGGGGTCAGATAGTGTGCAACCTTCTGAAATCTACATAAGTATGAAGGTTAGGTAAGGAAACAATTTTTTTAGTAAGATGAAAGTGTAAGAATGGGTAGAAAGATTTCAAAACAGAAGACAACACCTCATTGATGAACCGTGGTGGTGGTAGACCAGCAAGAGTGGCGACTGGTGCAGTGATACAGCAGATCCAACAGGTGAGTCATAATTTATTTTTTTAAACCGTATATTTCAATATGTTTCATGGCACTGCTCACAAAATTGTTCATGATGACCTAGGTTTTTGAAAAGTGTGTACTTAACGTCGTTATACTGGTTTGGAATACTCAGCAGAGTCTGTATACAACCAGTTTTATTTACATTTCCTTTCTCAAAAAGCTGTGCTGCGCATCAAATCTATTCTTTATAACTGTCGAGCTGGGACTGACTAATTTCCTAAGCACTTCATGATGGGGGAGAAAGCGGAAGGCATACATCAGCCAGCTAAAGGCAATAATTATACAGAGCTAATTATCATAAAGTAGCAGAACTGGTAAGGAATGAATCCTCTGGAAAAGGAGCCAACAATATCCATTGGAACAACTAATTAAGAGAAGAAAATTGGGCTGGATAGAACATACGCTGCCGAATTCGCAGTTCAACATAGCTAGATAGACTCTTACATGGAATCCTCAAGAAAAGAGAGAAAGGGGTAGATCCAAAAGTACGTTGGGAAGAGAATGTGAGAAGGGGCTAAAATGAAATGTTTACACCTTTGAGAGAGACAGAACGAGCAGTACAGGAACGTGCATGCTGGTCGGATGTCGTCAAATACATATGTACCGAGAGGAGAAAAGCGCTTTGATAGATTGATTTTAATTATCAAGGTAAGTGGCGAGAAACCGAAAGTTGTGAACAGATTCAAGTACCTTGGCAGTACACTGTTCAAAAGCGTTGCCATTGATGATGAGGTGAACAATAGAAGCTCCAAAGCCAGCATCTCCTTTAACAGACTTTACACAAATGGATGACATCGAAGTAGCATTGGTTCCTAGACGAGGTTGATGGTTTACAGAGCTGTGATACTTGGAAGAAAATGTGACTCCTTAGCAAGCCGTCAATGGCTCTAGGAAGAAGATGTGACTATTTAGCAAGCCGTCAATGACTCTAGGAAGAAGTTGTGACTACTTAGAGGTCGTCAGTGGCTTTAGGGAGAAGCTGTGACTACTTAGCAAGTCGTCAGTGGATTTTCAATCTGCTCCAAAGAAACTTCCTGATGAAATACGAATTGGCACTGATACCGACCAGGTGATAGTGATACCGACCAGGTGATAGTGATACCGACCAGCTGATAGTGATACCGACCAGCTGATAGTGATACCGACCAGGTGATAGTGATACTGACCAGGTGATAGTGATACCGACCAGGTGATAGTGATACCGACCATGTGATAGTGATACTGACCAGGTGATAGTGATACCGACCAGGTGATAGTGATACCGACCAGGTGATAGTGATACTGACCAGGTGATAGTGATACCGATCAGGTGATAGTGATACCGACCAGGTGATAGTGATACCGACCAGGTGATAGTGATACCGACCAGGTGATAGTGATACCGACCAGGTGATAGTGATACTGACCAGGTGATAGTGATACCGATCAGGTGATAGTGATACCGATCAGGTGATAGTGATACCGACCAGGTGATAGTGATACCGACCAGGTGATAGTGATACCGACCAGGTGATAGTGATACCGACCAGGTGATAGGGATACCGACCAGGTGATAGTGATACCGACCAGGTGATAGTGATACCGACCAGGTGATAGTGATACCGACCAGTGATAGTGATACCGACCAGGTGATATTGATACCGACCAGGTGATAGTGATACTGACCAGGTGATAGTGATACCGATCAGGTGATAGTGATACCGATCAGGTGATAGTGATACCGACCAGGTGATAGTGATACCGACCAGGTGATAGTGATACCGACCAGGCGATAGTGATACCGACCAGGTGATAGTGATACCGACTAGGTGATAGTGATACCGACTAGGTCATAGTAATACCGACCAGGTCATAGTGATACCGACCAGGTCATATTGATACCGACCAGGTCATAGTGATACCGACCAGGTGATAGTGATACCGACCAGGTGATAGTGATACCGACCAAGTGATAGTGATACCGACCAGGTGATAGTGATACCGACCAGGTGATAGTGATACCGACCAGGTGATTGTGATACCGACCAGGTGATAGTGATACCGACCAGTTGATAGTGATACCGACCAGGTGATAGTGATACCGACCAGGTGATAGTGATACCGACCAGGTGATAGTGATACTGACCAGGTGATAGTGATACCGACCAGTTGATAGTGATACCGATCAGGTCATAGTGATACCGACCAGGTGATAGTGATACCGATCAGGTCATAGTGATACCGACCAGGTGATAGTGATACCGACCAGGTGATAGTGATACCGATCAGGTGATAGTGCCCCAATTACTATTTTTTTAAATATAAATGCACTGATAACAAGTGGAGACACCCTGTTTCTTTTTCACATCAACAATTTGTCTAAAAATAAAATGACGGTGTGCTACGCTAGACTTTACCTAAAGGGCCACGCATAACAGAACAAGGATGTGGGAAGAGCGATGCCTGGTTTTTGTGTCAATGATCTATTGAGATTTCTTACAAAACTTACTTAGTTGTCCCATACAAATAGCCCATCACACTGTGAGTTGCTCTTCTTCGTAGTTTTCTCTTTAGCAAGATACTTTATATGTCCATTAAAAAATGGGTGGTCCGTCTCATGCTACTACCGTAGACTTCTCTCAAATAGTTTAATGAAGGTCATACCGTCACTCTGCTCTTTTCGAGAAGCCATATTGTTTAAAGAATACTTTTACTGCATGCTATATATTATATCTGACGAACAAATGATCGCAGTCTCAATATTGTCACTTGTTGATCTCTTCTTTAAATTGAATAGTAAATTGACGCCATCTCGATCGGAATACGTACGAGTAGGATTAAGAGATGTGAAATGCGCTGTGTGACAAGTGCAGCCGCAAAGACAGTATGTGACTGAATCCGCAACACACATCCAGGCAATAGTGAGTACAAATCCAATTAGTGCTTACATTGGCGACCAAATAATCAAATGGTTTGGTCATTTTGTCAGAATGCACTTTGACCAGCTTGCAGCGAGATCAAATTATATCAAAGTCATCGGTTAAGATACATATGCCGATGTCGACGTAGGTGAATCGAGGGTGTTTCTGATACTCTCAGGAAGTTCCATCTAACGACAGAACAAGCCTCAGACCTGATGATAACAAGAAATCCACGCATCCCGCCTCTCTGCGACGCGTCATTGCTAGGGCAGTAAAACAAAAGAAGAAGATGATGCAATCTGATTTAACCAGATTCTAGATAATCTCAATAGCATTGTCTTGTGCTAATGTGTCTGCCTTCATTTTTGTGTGTATATTGCTGTAGGAACGCAATGTATTCTAATGGTATATAACTTATTAACTGATTCAGTTACTACGATACGCTATGTGATGACTTATGTTCATGGTTTCTGATGATCTATTTAGCTGGTTAGGACTATGGGATGACTTATTGTTATGGTTTGAAAGGATCAATATAACTGGTTAGGACTATGTTATGGCTTATGTTTGTGGTTTCTGAGGATCTATATAACTGGTTAAGACTCTGTGCTACCTTGTCTTGGGATAGCATTAGTTTTCTACGACTGTTGCAGATGACCTTGTCACCTCCACTGTCAAAAGTAACAGTAGCACTTCCTGTACAGTTGTTCTTTCAACAATCCCAGCTAATCTCTGTTCTGTTCTACTATGTCAGCATTCCTAGCTAATCTCTGTTGCGTTTTGGTCAGTCAGCATTTCTAGTTAAGCTCTGCTTTGTTCTGTTCTGTCAGTATCACCAGATAAGCTATTTTGTGTTCTGTCATGTCAGTTTTCCAAGCCGAGCACTGTAGTATCCAACTCTTATATGAATCACAATATGACCAGACCCATGGTTGTACAGTCCATCTAGGAAAATTAAAAAACCTCCTAAGCCCTTAAATCATTTTTTAAAACCTGATTGGAAGGTTACAGCGGTTATATTCAGTACAATATGGATACCACTCAAGTAAGAGACAGATTGTAAGATGACATTATCCATTCTTGGAAATCCTTCTTCTTCTTCTTCGTTATTCGTTCTCAATCTCTCGCTACCAAGTCCTAAAATTGCTTTGTAAGTAGCAGGATGTAATCCGAAGAACGGAATGCGTTGTGTCGTACTTTACAGCTTGACTGCGATGATTGCTTCTTTCGGTCCGACACATTTGACGCTACCAGTCAGATCTGGGTCGCTGGTCCTGACGCTATCAGCCAGATCTGGGTCGCTTACCGCTGAAAATCATGCACCGCTCGGCTTTGGGTCGCTTACCGCTGCAACTCATGCACCGCACGGCTTTGGGTCGCTTACCGCTGAAACTCATGCACCGCTCGGCTTTGGGTCGCTTACCGCTAAAACTCATGCACCGCTCAGCTTTGAATCGCTGACTGCTATAGCTCATGCACTGCTCAGTATCTAGATCCCTCTTGGAAATTGACAGAACATTATTTCTGGGTTAACAACATCGTTTGTTAGACGTTAGCGCACAGTGAGCGACACTCGGAAGAAGCCAATCAACTCCTTGAGGACTCAGGTCAACCTTCATGCGCTTGGAATACTTGGAATACTTGGAATCCTTGTATTCAAACACATGTTATTGTATGTTGCCAGGTAGCCGAATGTTTCGGCTATACGTAGTAGGTATTTTACAACCTGCTGTGGCTTACTAGACCTTGGTGAAGGTACACATAATTTGGGTAGATTATCAATCTATAATTTTTGAATTTTTTCGCGCACCTGCCTACTCTTTTCGATGTCTAACTGCCAAACGATTGTTAACATGCTCGATACTGTACACGGGAATCAGATATAGCTACCCAAACATCAGGGGAATTTATACCAGAAAATGTACGGGGGAAAATCCAGGTCTCCACCGTGATTCGAACCCGCAACCTCCTACACTCGAGACAGACACTTTACTTCGAGACCACTGAGTACCGCTCTTTCATTAGCACGATCGATTAATGAGGAAAGCTGCTGCAGCTCCTTTTCAGGGCGCCCAAAACAATAAAGTTGCTTATCGTGGACGTTCAAAAACAACAACAACAACACCGTTCCCCAACAGCTGGCGCTGCTTTTATCATCACCACCTCATACGTCAGGTACCCATTTACAGCTGGGTCGACTAGATGAGTGTTTGTACCAGGCACGAACTACGACCAGGATTTTGTTCTGTCGGCAAGCTGTGACCCCAGTATTGTAAATCAGCTCCCTGTCGACTAGACTACACACTCACCCAATTCGGTAAAACTGTAACATTTTGTCTCCTGTGTGGAGCACGATAGACATTAAATGAGGAGAAGAAATAAGCAACAATCAATTGACTATAAATGCAATATTCGAACGTATACAGAGGTGTGTACATAATGTGGATAGCTTGGTAATGTACACCAGATTAAAACATAAACCCCAGCTGTACGAGAACACAGGTCGTCGCAGCCTGATCGATAGTGATTGGTCAGATGTTTATTCGATTCTTCACCACTACCTTGCTAGTTAAATGACATTGTGTCTTCTTCTAACTACCCATCTATTTAGGTTTGCATCGATCTACCTCTCTCTTTCTTCCTCAATATTATTACACGATTTTAAATAAAATTAAAATGTACATGTTGTAAAGAGAATATATTTGATGTTATGTTGGAAAAGAATTAATAAAATTCATTTAAAACCTAAATGACTTTGTAAAACTAACATCTAGGGCTCTCTTAATGTTGTCCTAAATCTTGTTGCTCTGCTATAAGGCTTCATTGTCTTTTGGAAATAACCTACACGTACATTTAATCTGACAGATCCAGACGTCTGTAATATTTTTCCCGGTTTACAGACGTTTTCCATTCCACTGTTTGACGTGAAGACATCTCACTACTGCGGCAATGTTTAGTGTCAACGAGAATACTTTCCATTTAGAACTACAGACGCTTAGTCCAAGGGTACTGAGTTCAAATCCCAAATTTCCAATTACCGAAATGGATCAGATGAGGTTGCACTAGTGTATCCTTTCTGTGAATATCAAGGAAAACTGACTGCCATGGACACATCAGTGTGTCTTGGAACGGTTGAAGTACCAATACCACTAAGAAAATGTGAGAGGTGGATATGAGAGAGAGGTCGCTTGATGTTTAAACGGAGGTAACAGGGTTGTTTTATTTTAGGCCACTCTTTCTTAACTAGTTGTCACTCCAACAGCTCGCAGTTCCAGGGGATGGTTTACGGCACAAATAGCCCTGAAGGTTAACAGAACTTTGAGGCTTTGGTCCTTTTGTTCTGCATCTTGATTTTCACCAAATGAGAATCTATCTATATCTGTGCATGCATCTATCTTTCTATCCAATTATCTTTCTATCAAACTTTCTTTCTATCCAACTATCTTTCTATCCAACTATCTATCTATCCAACTATCTATCTATCTAACTATCTATCTATCTATCTATCTATCTATATATCTATCTATCTATCTATCTACATAGCAATCTATCTATCCGTCTATCTATCTATATATTTTTTTTCTATCTCTATATCTATATGTCTGTCTGTCTGTCTGTCTATCTGCCTGCCGGCCTGTTGATCGATCTATCTATCTATCTATCTATCTATCTATCTATCTATCTATATATCTATCTATCTATCTATCTATCTATCTATCTATCCATCTATCTATCTATCTATCTATCTAACTATCTATCTATCTATCTATATCTATTTATCTATCTTTCTAAATAGCTATCTATTTATCTATCTATCCATTCGTCCATCCATCCATACATTTTTCATCCATCCATACACCCATCCATCAATACATCCATCCATCGATCCATCTATCTATCTGTGTATCCATCTATCTATCTATTTATCTATCTGGATGTATGTCCGTCTTTTTTGTCTGTCTGTTTGTCGGTCGGCCGGTCGGATATTGGTTGGTCGGCCGATCAGTCAGTCTATCGGCTGTTGGTCTGCTAGTCGTCGGTCGGTCGGTCTGCCAGTCGTCGGTCGGTCGGTCTGCCTGCATGCATGGATATCTGTCTGTGTGTATGTGTCTGCTCATCTGTCTATCCTCAATATTTGGGGGGCAACCTAAAATAGATAATGGAACTAGTCATCCTGGGTCTCCTATATTTGATCTAAATTTGTTTTTAAATTTATAAGTTTTTAGTATTGGTCTGGTAATGTGACATTGAGAACTGCCACTTGTGACAGTCGACCTCTGAGAGTTACGTAAGTAGCTATATCCAATTACACCCACATTATAACTACACCCACATTGTAACTGCACCCCCATTGTAACAATAACCAATATTAAACATATACTAAACTCACCCACGCCACGTGGTACAGTACAGCTGATCATTTTTTTTCTTGGACAGAGCGACCGAGTGGCTTCGTAACATGCCGATATGTCTGGAGGACATGGGTTCAAATCCATGTAAAAACGAGATTTCCTTTTATCTTTGTAAAATCAAAATATAACATTTAAACTACCGGGACAAGTGGCACATATTTCTCAGGTTGACAGATCTCCGCTATCCTTAACGGGTCGTAACAGTGGATAAACACCGCAATGATACGTATCTTTTAAAATATACCTGTACAATACACATCTACACCAACGTGTTACAACTACCTGAAATATATAATTGTGCTATTTGGAATCCTGGTATTCAAACAGGCATGTTCATGTATGTTGCCAGGTAGCCGAAAGCTTTAGATATATGTAGTAGGTATTTTATAACTTCCTACAGCTTACTAGGCCTGTGGGCCGATTCAAATAATTTGGGTAGATTTTTAACTAGAGTTTTTGAATTTTGTCAGAGCAGCTGCCGTTAAGTCTACTTTAAATTGTTAACTGCCAAGTGATTTTTAGCGTGCTCGACACTGAACACGGACGTCCGATCTCACTACCCAGAGATCAGTGGAATTTTTACAAGAAGCGGACACCTTACCTTGAGGACACTGAACTCCAAGCTGTGCGCTCATCCTTAGTCATCCGATATAACTATCATATTTACATAATTGTGTTACACCCAGCAAACGTCCACCGTTCTACGAGGCGTGTTCAGAAGAAACCGAACCTAACTGCACCAGGTTAATATACGTACGATGCGCATGATAACGTCAATTCTGGTGTAAACAGCACATAACAATCGTCACGTTTGCAAATTGTCATTTTCCTCTGACTCATAGTTTTCTCAGCAGACCGTTTAAAACTGGTCGACATCCTTCATCTGTTAGAAACTGAAACACCGTTCGCTGATCAACTCTGAACGGATTCCGAATCACACCCGCAAGTTTTCAACGGAAACGTTTTAGTCGTAGAATATTTGAAATTTTGCAAAAACTTGACGGTTTATATCTGCTGTTTACATGAGAAGTGACGTCATCATGCGCATCGTACGTATATTCACTTGGTGCAGTTAAGTTTGGTTTCATTTGGATACGACTTTTATCTACCGCAACTAAATAATTGTGCTACGATCAGCCAACGCCATCCGCTATAACTAACACTGTTACATAATAATACATAACACGTACACCTTGACATATAACTACCATTGGACTGACAATGCAGCAGGTTGTAGAGATAATCGCAGGCAGTATCTCATAGCTGGCTGCTTGCCTCAGGGTTAGCGACCCATAACTGACCAAGACCCCATTCTGTGTCCAAGTGATGGGTCAGTGAACAGACTGCAACCATGCAGCCTGGCTGAGAAAATGGGGATCAAAGAGATAAGGTAAACTCGGTCTAAAAAATGATGTACTAAAATCAGATGCGTCGGACGAAAGATGCTTTTAATTTAAGATTTATGTGATCTACGACACGTCACAATGTCGTTTTCATAAGGCACGTCAAATAACAAAAATATATAACTACCCCTCTTACACATGTGTACTACACTCACCCACATCATCAGTCCCGTCACATAATTGTACTACACTCACCCACATCCTCAGCCCCGTTACATAATTGTACTACACTCACCCACATCATCAGCCCCGTTCCATAATTGTACTACACACACTCACATCATCTACACTGTTACATAATTGTACTACACTCACCTACATCATCTACACTGTTACATAATTGTACTACACTCACCCACATCATCTGCTCTACACTGTTACATAATTGTACTACACGCACCCACATCATCTACACTGTTACATAATTGTACTACACTCACCCACATCATCTGCCTCATTACATACGTGTACTACACTCACCCACATCATCTACACTGTTACATAGTTCTACTACACTCACCCACATCATCAGCCCCGTTACATGATTGTACTACACTCACCCTCATCATCTGCTCTTGTTACATAATCGTACTACACTCTCCCACATCATCTGCTCTTGTTACATAATTGTACTACTCTCTCCCACATCATCTGCTCTTGTTACATAATTGTACTACACTCTCCCACATCATCTGCTCTTATTACATAATTGTTCTACACTCCGCCTCATAATCTGCTCTTGTTACATAATTGTACTACACCCTCCCTCATCATCTGTTCTTGTTCATAATTGTACTACACTCACACATATAATCCGCCACAACTACCACTGTTAACCAAATGTTATCATATGAATTGCAATGTGACTGGAGATTTAGTCTCACGACAACTCAGAGTTCTGGTGTCATTTGTCGACATGCTCCAGTCAACCCAGCTGAAAACTAGTTACCTGGCTAACAGCAAGGACATGCAAGCAGGCAATTAAAGAAACTGGTCACCTCACCAAAAATAAAACTGAAACCTAGTACAACCAAGTCTCTAGCACTTCATCTCCAACAGCAACCAATTCTGTTCCATCGCATTCTTCGCATAACACCAGCAGCCACTTTATTAAACGTGTTTTATTACAAATTACCAGCTTCGTCATTTCTCGTGTATTTATTACAATTTAACAGCTTCGCCATTGCCCGTATTTTTATTACGCATTACCAGCCTCGCCATTATTCGTGTATTTATTACGCATTACCAGCGTCTCCATTATTCATGTATTTATTACTAACTACCAGCTTTGCCCCTACTCGTGTAATTATTACAAAGTGTCAGCATCAACATTACCCGTGTTTTTATTACAACTTACAATCTCCTCATAACTCGCGCATTTATAACAACTAACACCAACAACTTCATTAATCGTCCATTGTGCAAAAATTATCTGTCAATACCTTTCGCTCTCGCCTCTATTGCTTCCCTTCAAAATCTAACCTCCCCCTCCCACCCCCGCCCCCCTTCCTCCAATTTCCTTCATCTTCCTCCCCCCCCCCCCCCTCCCTTCCCCGGTTTCTCTCAGTTTAATTTTACTTCCTTCACATTTTGTCTGCCCTTTTGACCCAGTTTTGGTGACCTTCGTCACACGCCCCAAAAGAGTGTATATCCACGCCTTTTCTTCTCTGCGCAGTCCAAACCTCTACATATTTGTTTGTGTGCATGTTTGTGTGTGTGCTGTGGGGGGAGGGAGAAGTGGATGGGCACGTTTCATTCACTCTTCTTCCCAGACAAAATCTTGTTTGGCCTGGGTGTCCAGATTTTGCTTTGTGTGTCATCCGCCACTTGCAAGCCTCGGTTTGTTTTGGCCGCAATTTGATTTCCAACAGAGACTAAGAGCCAACACCTTATGCCTAGTTGGGCGACACAAAAACCCACGGGTTCAAAATCCCGAGCCACGTTTAGACATTTGTTTGTAACCTCAATAACACAGGTGTGCCAAACTAAATATAACCTGTAACAAAATTAGAAGATCTATGTTAATCTCACGTACCCTGTTTTCAGATTTTCATTAACACGTTCATGTTTTTTAACCTGTTCTGCATTTATATTGGACTTATACTTCAACCCAATGGTGTCTTCAGCTGGATTAAGCCAGTACATAGCGGACACATCAGTTAGTGACGAAGTGTGAGAGACTTCAATGTACGAGGTCCCAAATACAACTAATGGTAGCCCAATAACACACATGCTGTGGGGGATGAAGTGTAAAAACTCTATTGTGCTAGACAGCAGAGATTTATGAGATAGGGTGGCCAGCTCATTTCCTTCTAGTTTCTCTTACCTGATATTAAACTAAGCATCCATTTACAGGTTAGTCGACCGGATCGTGTCACTAGCGGGGATCAGACGTTGTACATTTGCTGAAAAAAACGAGCGCACTACTGCCAGCTACTCAAGCCCTCTACTGCCTTGCAACTTTATCTCTACTACCCTTCTCTAGCACTCTCTACCCTGCTACTCTGGGCATCTTTTGTGCCACTACTCTAGCCCTCTACTACCCTTCTCTAGCACTCTCTACCCTGCTACTCTGGCCCTCTTTTGTGCCACTACTCTAGCCCTCTACTACGCTGCGACTCTAGCACTCTTCTGCCTGCTACTCTGGTCCTCTACTGCACTACAACTAGATTTCTACTACACGCTACTCTAGCACACTACTACCTGATATTCTAGCTCTCTACTACCTGATATTCTAGCTCTCTACTACCTGATATTCTAGCTCTCTACTACCTGATGTTCTAGCTCTCTACTACCTGATATTCTAGCTCTCTACTACCTGATATTCTAGCTCTCTACTACCTGATATTCTAGCTCTCTACTACCTGATATTCTAGCCCTCTACTACCTTGTTAACCTAGCCCTTAACTACCTGATATTCTAGCCCTCTATTACCTTGTTACTCTAGCCCTTTACTACCTGATGTTCTAGCCCTCTTCTACCTGATATTCAAGCCCTCTATTACCTAGTTATTCCAGCCCTTTACTGTCCTGCTTCTGTAGCACTCTATTACCCTGCTAATTTAGTCCTATATTGCCCCTTTGCATTAGCCCTCTACTTCCCTGTTATTATAACCCTCTACTACCCTGCTACTCTAGCTCTCTCTTGCCCATTAAACTAGCCCTCTAGTTCTCTATTACCTTTCTACTCTAGTCCTCTACCACCCTGCTACTCTAGTCCTCTACCACCCTGCTACTCTAGTCCTCTACCACCCTGCTACTCTAGTCCTCTACCACCCTGCTACTCTAGTCCTCTACCACCCTGCTACTCTAGTCCTCTACCACCCTGCTACTCTAGTCCTCTACCACCCTGCTACTCTAGTCCTCTACCACCCTGCTACTCTAGTCCTCTACCACCCTGCTACTCTAGTCCTCTACCACCCTGCTACTCTAGTCCTCTACCACCCTGCTACTCTAGTCCTCTACCACCCTGCTACTCTAGTCCTCTACCACCCTGCTACTCTGGTCCTCTACCACCCTGCTACTCTAGTCCTCTACCACCCTGCTACTCTAGTCCTCTACCACCCTGCTACTCTAGTCCTCTACCACCCTGCTACTCTAGTCCTCTACCACCCTGCTACTCTAGTCCTCTACCACCCTGCTACTCTAGTCCTCTACCACCCTGCTACTCTAGTCCTCTACCACCCTGCTACTCTGGTCCTCTACCACCCTGCTACTCTAGTCCTCTACCACCCTGGACTCTAGTCCTCTACCACCCTGCTACTCTAGTCCTCTACCACCCTGCTACTCTAGTCCTCTACCACCCTGCTACTCTAGTCCTCTACCACCCTGCTACTCTAGCCCTCTACTATTCTGCTACACTAGCCCTCAACTGCCCTGCTACTTTCGCACTCTTCTACTACTACACTGCTACTTTAGTCCTCTACTACTCTCCTACTCTAGCCCTCTACTGTCCTGCTACTCAAAAAACTCCGGAACTAAATGAAGGTCAAATAGAGTTTTACATGAGAACATACTATACGTGTTCCTGTATCTTACATGAGAACATAATATACGTGTTCTGGTATCTTACATGAGAACTTAATATACGTGTTCCGGTATCTTACGTGAGAACATAATACACGTGTTCCGGTATCTTACATGAGAACATTACATGTTCCTGTATCTTAAATGAGAACATTACGTGTTCCGGTATCTTACATGAGAACATATTATACGTGTTCCAGTACCTTACACGAGAATATAATATACGTGTTCCAGTATCTTACATGAGAACATAATGCACGTATATCAGCGTTTTGTATTAAAAGTGTTTTTAAAAAACTTTCTCTTCTTTCACATAATATATTTATTTACCTCTGACGAGCTCACTCGGGAGGAGACCAGTGATATCCATCTAAGTACCTTTTCCTATTTGTTCATATCTCTTTTCGAGGTATTCACTCTTTCCTCTATGATTACTTAACAATCTTTGTTGTTTATTGTCCCCGATGAAGGCTTTTATGTTGTAACGTAGGTTTTGTTTCTGTTTTTGTATTTGATTTTATCTATAAATGTTTGTTTTATTACATCGTCTAGGAAAGGAGAAATTATGGCTCCAAACATCCTGCTGCCTTGTAGGTAGATTGGCGACAGCCAACAACTAGAGAGAAGTTACCCTAACAACAAATTTGCCGAAAGTGGATGTGCTGGGCCGAAATGCGCAGAGATCGCATTTTTAACAGTTAGCAGCTACTGCTGTCTCGGATAAAGTGTTCATGGTGGCGACTATATTGTGCTAAGCTCCAGATTGCAAGAGGTGAAGGGTGGGGAAAAGGGGGTGGGGGTATGGTTTACCTTACTGGTTGCCTTTCCTTCCCTGACTATATGTCATGCCTGCATTAACAAATGTCCCAATTGCAGCTTGGTCGACTGGAGCGTTCTGCTAGCGGGATCTGAACCGCGCACTTTTGCCGTGAAAAGCGAATGATCTACAACAACATTAACCAGACAAATATGGCAGTAGAGCTGTGTAGTACGGCATGTGTGTAGTACGTCATTGTGAAACTAACGCTGGGAGCAAACGACTTTGAAGATGAACACTAGAATCAATAGGGATCTATTTACCTTGAGTTTGAAACATGCACTTCTTGTGAATAATTATATTTTGATTTTAAAAATAATTTTTTGTATTTGGTAGTCGGGCGGCGTCGGGGGGGAAATGAGTGGGAGAATGAGGGGGAGGGGGTGACCTAGAGCTTGTGAGCTTGGTTTATAGTCCTAGCCCACCGAGTTCAAATCACGTCACGCTCAGCTTGTCATTGAGCTTTTTAAAGGTGTAATCGCGTCTTTCAGTCAATCAAGCTGTAAACTGGTACTTAACGAAGTCGAGGTGACATTTGGAAACCAAATTGTGATAGTGTCGGTTCTAAAATCAATTTTCCAATATCATATTTTTATATGCTTAATGAGAATATATCTATCTTCAGTCCACGTCGGGAGGTGTGACCTCCTTTGATTCATATTTTTTAGCGGGTGAAAATCCACCGGTGACTTGCCAGGTCAATCCTAGCATCAGTTAGCCCCTGGAATATACTATCACCTATTTTGGCGACTGGTGGAGGAGGATGCGTACATTAGAGTAAGGTAGTCCCGCAGCCTTTCAGGCGCCATCTATGCCGCTCCGCTAACCACATAACCAAGATCTGATGTTATAGCCACACAGTCCCCATTTGCGACATATTCTCTGTGGAGCGAATATCCCTAGAATAATTTGAGTAGATTTTTAACTTGAATTTTGCCCATGCAGTTGCCGTTGGACCTACTCTTTTCGATTTCCAACTGCTAATGTATTTTTAACATGCGCGCCACTGCATGTGGGTGTCTGATCTCACTACTCAGAGATCAAGGAAAATATTTACCAGATGTTCCACTTGAAAAAATCATGTTCTCCACTGTGATTTGAACCCTCGTCCTCCAACACCCGAGGCGAACACCTTACATCGAGACCACTTGGTCCCCCGCGTTATGAGAATTGTATGACGAAATGTTTATTCTTCTTCTTATTCATCGTACGCAGTCAGATATCAACCTTAATTTTTTCGAAAAAAGCAGCGGTCATCCTGAGGCTGTCGACACTGCCATAGAGCTTGTCTAGTGTTGCCACTGGTGATGGCCACATCTGCTCTCTCTGATCCTCGTATGTTGGGCAGTTTTGCAGCAAATGCTCAGAGGTCATTTTCCCGGTACCACACGGGCATTCGTCAGTGCCACCTATCTTCAATTTGTTGAATAGGTGGTACCTCAGTCTATTGTGGCCAGTGCGAAGTCTGAAGTCTGTTCAACTGGTAATAGGCATCGTTTTTTGTGTAGCCAGTATGTTCGATTTCCCATTTTGTCATGTATCTAGCTCTAATAAGCCGTTTTGACTCTTCGTATGTCATGCTAGTATCTGGTTGTGGTAGTCTTGCACCTTCTTTTGCCAGTCTGTCTGCCTCCTCGTTGCCTTGGATGTTGCAGTGGGGTGGAACCCACTGCACCACCACCCTTTTTGATGCGGACTGCTGGCATAGTTGACAGAGTACTGCTCTTAAATCATTAAGTTCAGTATTTTTCTGGCTTTTTAGTACTGTGACTACGGCCAGAGCATCTGTAAGTAGGACTATATGGCTTTGATTCCTTTTACCTGTCACCAGAAATGTTTATTCGATACAATTGATGTACATTGTGAACTATGTGAAGATGTCTGTCCCAGTAAATATGAGACTCACATACATGACAATGAGTAGCATGAAACACTCTGCAGTCAATCCATATGGTATATGTGTCCTCTTTGATGTCAAAGAACGGACATGTTTGTCAAAGTATTTCTTACACCGCACTGCAAATAAGGCTGTTGATTTTCATTGTCTAAATCACCCCGCACACAAAACAAGAAGGAAAATGTGTGTTAACATTATAAGTTGTCGTTCTTAACACAGGAAAATGTTTGTGTCGTTTTAGTTCACCAGGCTGTACATGATTACATCCCTTTGTTAGGGTAGTTAGGGAAGTTACAGGCAGGGAATGAGTGTTGCCACCCAGATAAGTACGTATCGTGCTGTTGTGATGACTACCCCTCTGTACGCATGACAAACATGGACAGTCTATAACAGGAATGTCAGGAAACTTAATAATTTCCATGTAAACATCTCCGCCGACTGCCCAGGATCGGTTGACAGGATCGAGTGCCCCAATCTGTAGTCCTCAGCAGCGCTGCTGCAGAGAGCCCAGATCAGATGGACTGGACATGTTGTTCGCATATCAGATGAGAGCCCCCCCCCCCCCACCCCCCCCTAAACAACTGATGTGCGGTGAGCTCATGACAGGACATCGCTCACCAGGGAGACAAAAGAAACGATATAAAGACACTCTGAAAGCTTCTTTGAATAGTTTCTCCATCGATCTTGCTCCGAACAGCTCAGCCTGGCACACTATCATCCCACCCGGTATTTGCACTGCTGAACAGAGCGCCATTCGAAAGGAAAGAATGCAAGATTGCTCAACTACAAATGCGTTTCACGTGTACCCTTCGTGCGGTAGAGTTTGTCACGTTCAAATCGGACTGCTCAGTCATCATGCAGTTGCATCTGAATAAACGTGTCTGACGCTATCGCCATCTTTGCTTGCGATGGGCAACTAACTAACCTGGCAAGTAGGGAAGAGGACTTATAATTTCCCATCTTCCAAAAGCAGAGATCTCATACAGTAAAGTTCTTTAACACTTCATTGATACAAATGTAATCTTTTACCACCAATAACAATACTTTTACTGATACAACTTTCATCTTTAACAACAATAACCAAACTTTTGCTTATATAATTTCACTGTTTAAGTAATCATCTTTATCTAATTTTAGTAAAAACTTAAAGTTGTGTCGTTTTAACGTGTCAAAAAATCCTCAGTTTTCGTTTCATTACGTCATTTTTGAGTCAATTCTCTTCTACATTCAGGTCTTGCCGGATAGATTTGTTTCTTTCTTTTTTTTGTCCACGGGATTTTCAGGACTCTTCTAGCGCTGTGTTTCAAAAGCACAGATCTTTGCTCTTATTGCTTTTGTAATCGTCCATGTTTCACATCCATAGGCTGCCACAGGAAAAATGCATGTTCTTAGGATCTTTAGTTTTAGTTCATTGTTTGTATTATGCCATTGGTTCTGCATATTCCTATCATCTGCATTGCCATAATCAGTCGTCTTCTTTCTGCTTTTATACAGTCTCCATTGTTGTTCGGTATTGATCCCACATATTCAAATTGTGCAACATTTTCAATCTCTTCGCCAGCTATCTCGATTTTAGCTTGGCGTTTTGTCTTATCAGTTGTCATTATCTTTGTTTTCTTTGATAAGACAGGCCAAATACCTGTTCGAGACACCTTGTGTCCACGACAGCCGAGCATGATTTGCGCGAAATTACACTCTCTCAAATCGTTCGCGCTTATGAACATTTAACCAACACTAGCATTGTTGTTGGCAGTTTTCACACCTTCTCACCCGGACCGGACCGACCAAACAATGACTGTCTGTCGGACTGTTTGTGTTAACAGGCTTGGCTTTGTTTTTGTCACTGGGCGCCAATAGGAGGCAATAGTGTTCGAGGTTATTGCTATTTTTATATCTCATTATACAAGCTACCACCTTCTCCTTTTCAGAAGAGAAAGGTCATATATATCTCGCTTCTTCCTTTCTGCATCTCTTTTGTGCGTGCGTGTGTCCATGCGTATGTGTGTGTATGTGGGTGTGTATGTGTGTTTGTGTGTGTGTGTGTGTGATGGAGGGATAAACTGAGGCAGTAGACAACGTCAAAAAATAATTTGGTTGGATAGGAGCAGAAGGGGATGGAGAAGGGTTAAAAGGGGGGAGGGATTGGGACGTGTGGATTACTCGTCATGCAACTCGTGGGTCGAACTTGCATTTGTTTGGATCCCCGAACCAGAAAGGTCGCACGTACCCATATGCGAAATGGACCCAAACAAAATGTGTGCTCAAGTCGGATGAACTAAACCGTAATGTGAAATATACAGCACATCACACACAGTGTAATGAAACAAGGCGAGCGAGTATTTTGCATATGTGTTTGAGTGCTGAAAGCAGCGAGTCAATAACACTACAAATATAAAATTGCAATGATAAAAGCGGCGAGTGGAAGACATTATCTATAAAATATAGTAAAGATAAAATCGGCGAGTGAAAGACATTATCTATAAAATATAGTAAAGATAAAATCGGCGAGTGAAAGACATTATCTATAAAATATAGTAAAGATAAAAGCGGTGGGTGGAAGACATTATCTATAAAACATAATAAAGATAACAGCGGTGATAAACGCAGTGAATCGAATACATTATTTACAAAATGTAGCAGAGATAAAATCAATAAATTGAAGAAATTGGTTATAAAATGTTACCGTGATAAGAGCAGTGAGTGAACTAAATTATTTGTAAAATGTTGCAGTGAGTGGAGATCTTACAAATATGAAGTAAGAATAACAAATGCAGTGAGTGTAGATCTTACAAATATGAAGTACGAATAACAAATGCAGTGAGTGGAGATCTTACAAATATGAAGTAAGAATAGTAAATGCAGTGAGTGGAGATCTTACAAATATAAAATAAGAATAGTAAATGCAGTGAGTGGAGATCTTACAAATATGAAGTAAGAATAACAAATGCAGTGAGTGGAGATCTTACAAATATAAAGTAAGAATAGTAAATGCAGTGAGTGGAGATCTTACAAATATGAAGTAAGAATAACAAATGCAGTGAGTGGAAGACATTACAAATAAATTGTGCGTCTAGATAAAAGCATAGAGTGTAAGAAAATACAAATACAATGTTTGAGTGATAAAAAAGTTGGAGAAATTACAACTAGTATGTTAGAAGTATAAAATTAGCCAGTGAAAATTAAATACAAATAGGTTGTTTGAAAGATAAAACAAAATGAATGCTGTAGAAAACAAATAAAATTGAGGAGTGAAATAAAAATGCTTTGATAGCTAGAAAAACAGAACACGTTTTCTGAAAAAACAAAGAAATTACAAAAGTTAGAAACAAGATTTTGGAATGATAAAAACAGCCAGTGATAAAAAACATTACAAATAAAATGGCTGGATGATAAAACAGTAAATGGAAAGGTTTAATAAATGTCACAGTCCCACCTACAAAAAATTCAGCATGTGGAAAAAATACGATCAACTATAAAGGATAAAAACAAAGGGTAGAAACGATTACAAAATAATTTTTGAGGGATAAAAAGAAAACAAAAATGGAAAATATACACAAATTAAACGTTCAAATGACGAAGACAGCGAATGGAAGCATTCAAAAAGAAAAGTTAATTCTGTCAAACGACTTTTTCCCATTGCTGGGATAGTTGAGGGTTTTGAAGGATGAGGACTACATACCGCTTCGCCACTGCTGTCGCCACATCGTGTGCTGGCTATATTTATTTATTTTACCCCCAACAGAAAAACAACATATGCCATACCGGGATTCGAACCGCTGCCCTCCTTTTCGGCAGGCAGGCCACGAAATCATTCGGCCAAGCGCTCCTAAAAAAATAGTTTTCTGTGCTAAAATCAGGGAGTGCAGAATACAATAAAAATGGACTACAAACTTTAATATGTACAATTAAGTTAGAGGGGTAATTGGAGCTTCTTATTTTTCAAATCCTATGATACGGAATAATAATATAAAGCAGATTACTACGAAGAACAAATCCAGATAGATAAAGATAATAAAGATTAAGGAAAACAAATACAACATGTGAAACAAGGATGAGAACTGTATGAAGACACAACACATGCGACAATAATGATGATGATAAGAATGATGATGCTGGGGATGGTGATAAGGATAATGATGATGCTGGTGATGGTGGTTATGAGGTTAGTAAGTATGACGGTGCTAATGTTATGGTGATGGTGATAAAATGATGGTGTGATGGTTCGATGATGAAGATGTCAGTGATGTTGGTGATGTCAGTGATGTTGGAGATGCCAGTGATGATGGTGATGTCAGAGATATTATGAACGATGAAGATGTCAGTGATGTTGGTGATGTCAGTAATGTTGGGGATGACAGTGATGATGGTGATGTCAAGGATGATGGAGATGTCAGTGATGTCATGGAGGACGGTGATGTCAGTGATGATGGGGATGTCAGTGATGATGGTGATGTCAGTGATGATGATGATGATGTCAGTGATGATGGTGATGTCAGTGATATTGATGATATCATAGATGTTGGTAATGCCAGTGAAAATCGTCATTATAGCGATGATCGTAAGGTTAACGAAATCAGTGAGTATGGTGATGTCAGTAATAATGGTGATGTCAGTGATATTGGTGATGTCAGTGATGTTGGTGATATCAGTGATATTGGTGATGTCAGTGATATTGGTGATGTCAGTAATGTTGGTGATGTCAGTGATATTGGTGATGGCAGTAATGTTGGTGATATCAGTGATATTGGTGATGTCAGTGATGTTGGTTCTGCCAGTGACGATGGTGATGTCAGTGTTTATGATGATGTCAGTGTTTATAATGATGTCAGTGATGATGGTGATGTTAGTAATGATGTTGATGTCAGTGATGATGTTGATGTCAATTATGTCAGTAGTGATGGTGATGTTAGTGGTTATAGTGATGATAGTTATGATAGTGATGATTGTGATGTCAGTGATGATGGTGATGTCAGTGATGATGGAGATGTCAGTGATGTCAGTGATGATGGAGATCTCAGTGATGATGGTGATGTTAGTGATGATGATGTCAGTGATGATGGAGATGTCAGTGATGACGGAGATGTCAGTGATGATGGAGATGTAAGTGATGGTGGAGATCTCAGTGATGATGGTGATGTTAGTGATGATGATGTCAGTGATGATGGAGATGTCAGTGATGATGGAGATGTCAGTGATGATGGAAATGTCAGTGATGATGGAGATGTCAGTGAGGAGGGTGATGTCAGTGAGAATGATGATGTCAGTGATGATGGAGATGTCAGTGATGATGGAGATGTCAGTGAGGATGGTGATATCAATGATGATGGTGATGTTAGTGATGATGATGTCAGTGATGACGGTAATGCTAGTGATATTTGTTATGCCAGTGACGATGATGATGTCAGTGGTTGGGGCAATACACTTGACATTTGACCAGAATAATACAAAATATCATGGGTGGCGAAATAGAATGCAGATATCGTAAAAGAACTGGATATCGAGGAAAATTAATTAATAAACAACATTTTGTCTAGAAAAGTGATGTGTTTTGGCCACATCAAACGCTATAATGGCCTAGACAGAACGATACTGGAGAGTAGGGTGACAGGGGCAGACTGAGGAGAAGATGGAGGCAAGACATCATGGACGCCCTGAAGATGACAGAGACGGGAGCTCTGGCCAGAGATCGAGAGTTTTACAGATCGGCTGTTGTGATAGTGTGGTTCTACAAAAGATCTGCTACATGATGATGATGATGACGAATACAAAAATGCAATTCATTCATTTTAGGTCGCTTGATAAACTAAGTATACAGATGGATTGCTTGTACATTCAAGCTAACTTTGCGGCACCATAGAAACATGTCTGCCAGTTATGAAGTGGATACCCAGCTCTAAATGTAACTCTAGTTTGATGTCAGTAAACAAACCGACGCCTGGTGTAGGTTAGGCTTGAATTGGAAATGAAGTATATCTCTTACACTTTCTGCACTTAGTTTTCAAATTATTTCAGGGGAGGAGAGAAAAAATTGAAATAGTGCGAATTGATGTGAATTATTTAGGTATGGGATGTAAGCGAGAACTATGAATAGAGAGGAGAAAAAATATCAATGGAAGAGAATAAAGTGGCTACTTCGGAGATTCTTGGCTGGAGGCTGCTCGCACGATTATAGAGGGTCAGGAAAAGTTTAGAAAGTTAAAAAGAACGATCTAAAAAAGGAGAGTATATACATGTATATATTTAAGAGAAAAATAAATATATATATATAAATATATATATATATGTATATATATATATACATGTATATATATATATATACACATATATGTATATATATATATATTTATATACACAAGGCTTGTCATAAGTCTTTACCCTGACTATGGAGGAGTGGGAGGAGAAAGTTTAAATTTGGCACATGCGTGGCTCATGCAATTTATACTGGACTTGAGAAGTATTAATTTCCCTCCTCGTCGGGTTTACCCGGTATAGTGCATGGCGCAACACACCTTATTGACCTGATCTGCTACTCTAACGGTGTGTCAGAACAAATGGAGAAATCAGAGGTCAGAACTGTGATAAAATTCTTGATCAGGGAAAAACACCTGCAGAAATACACAGGGAGATGGAACCGGTGTTTGGGGAATTCTGTCCTTCGTATGCTTCTGTAAAAAACTGGTGTAGGCAGTTTAAGTGTGGCCGTTCCCATGTTGCTGATCTTCCCAGATCAGGAAGACCATCCTCAGAGCGCAGCGATGAAAATGCTGCAAGAGTGAAGAAAATTATTGTCCAGGATTGGAAAATGACAATTGCAGAGATATTTAGGTCAACAAAACTGAATGAAAGTACAGTTTTTAGAATTTTACACAACAGACTGAACATGGGAAAAGTGTGTGCCCGCTGGGTCCAGCGTCTGTTGACATGTGAACAGAAACAAACGAAGGTTGATTGCTGTGGCCAGTTTATCAAAATGCGTCGGTCGAAAAACATGTTACCGACCATGGGTGTCAGTAGATGAGACTTGGGTTCATCAATTTGACCCAGGTTTTTTCTTTTCCCAAAATTTAAAAAAAGCAACTGAAAGGAAATCATTTTGACAGTGACGAAGATGTCATAACTGGTTTAATAGGTTACTTTATTCTGAAGATCTTTTCAAGGTCACGCAGAGAAAGCAGAAATGTATAAAATCAGGTGGTTGCTGCATTGAAAAGGAATAAGCACTGTGCCGAATTTCTACTTTGTCTTCCTACTCCTTCATGGTCAGGATAAAAACTTATTACAAACTCATTATATATATATATACGAGGCGTGTTCTGTTCAAATGAAACCGTACCAAACTGCAACAGATGAGCATACGTACGATGCGCTTATGGCGTCACTTCTGGTGTAAACAGCACACACCAACCGTCAAGTTTGCAAAATGTCATTATCAACCGACTCATAGTTTCCTCAGCAGACTTGAAAACATGGCGGGTATGAAACGGAATCCGTCCAGAGTTGATCAGTGAGCGGTGATTCGGTTTCTAACAGCTGAAGGATATCGACCAGTTGACATTCATCTCAGAATTCTGTCAGTGTATGGAGACAAAAGTGTATCGAAGACAACAGTGAAGAACTGGACAACGATGTTTAAAGAAGGGCGTGAGTTGGCGCAACAATATGCGGCTGACCTGGTCTCGGAAGATCTTTCGTTCACTCGCTTCCTTTTTTAAACATCGTTGACCAGTTCTTCCCATCTTTTTGGGACGGCTTCTTCGTCGTCTGCCTTGCATATTTATGTGGTGGATCGTATTTGCAAGACCATCTGATCTCGATCTGTGACCGTACCAAGTATACATATATCTACTACCAATACGGTCACTGTCAATAATACAGCTTGGATTTAAACTAGTTATTATTGTTACACTTATTGTCATAGCTACGATTGTTGTAGTGTTACTCAGGCTGAAACTGTTCATAATGTGGCGATCGGAACTATATTATTTTCGTTCAAAAATTAAATAATAAAATAGTGCGTGAAACTAAGTGATGCTCCAGAATACACTGATCACATTTGGAAGTGAAAATATATTTTATTTTTCAGTGAGATAATGAATACACTTGAAGGTTCAGGGTAGGCAATGCGAATATATAAATGTCACGCCTGAATCTGTTCTAATCAAATGTATGAACTGAAAATAGACACCGTGATTGGGCAGGAAGTATTAACGAAATCATTTTTCGAATTTTCAGCTTATTTAAGACCGAGTAACAAATTACATTTCTCGCAGTCTTCCATTCTAAATCTTTAAGAGAGGTATCCAATGTCAGATGGGTGAACAGTAGTTCGTGGTTTTAAGACCAAAGGGAGGTCAAACTAAGACAACTTGGCGAAGAACCGCCGAAATGTAAATCATTAAACAGGGCAGGGAAACCGTACAACAGATCACAGCAGACTGAACAGAGTGAAGGGAGTTTGTTTCTGCCCTAAGAGATGTCACCAGGCGTCATGTTCACGCCTTGCCGCTCATAGAACAAGGACCTAAGATGAAGACGATGGCACAAACCTGGCCCATTTTCCTTTAGAAACACGACCTCCACCGTTCTGTCACTCATCAGCCCTAGCAACAATGCAGTAACTGTTGTTACCAGCAAGATTTAGCATTCGTTTGGTTTGAAATCCTACATGTCGCTTACGGAATCTCTTACTAGGGAAGAAAGAATAGTACCAGAACATCCTGCTGGGCATGCAGTAACAGGCGACTAAGTAGATTTGTGTTCATGTGGCTGACAACCTCGTTATGCATGGCATTAGTTAGACCTCGATTGAAGTAGTGTGTACAGGTGTGGAGTTCTTGACGTAAAGGTGATATAAATATACTGGAAAGGATACAAACAAGAGCGACAAAACTGATAGTGGAATTCCAGAATTACAGTTATGAGAAAAGATTCAGAAAAACCGGCAAGTAGTGTCTAAAAAAGAGAAGCATTCGATGTGAATTAATACAGGTTCATAAGATAATCAAAGGAAAGGATAAAAACAGATTATAACAAGTTTTTTTTTCAAATACAGCCGCCTACAAAAACAAAAGAGCACAGCCACAAATTAATTAAATAAAAGGTCTAGACTAGATATTAGGAAATATTTTTTTAGTCAGAGAGTGATGCATGTTTGGAATGCACTACCACAGTAAATACTGGAGACAGGGTCATTTATTCCATTCAAGAATAGATTGGATGCGCATAGTTTTAATATCAAATAAATGTAAAAGAAACTGCTTGTATACATTCTCTGCTGACGCTTCTAAACCAGTTTAAAGGCGTTAAGTTAAGTTAAGCAAAGTAAAACAATGTACCACAGAAACCACAATCAGAATAAACAATACGACACAGGCTTCATGTACGGGACTAAATCTATTCACGGGTCTATGCACTGTTATTTGCGAAAACAACAAAAGATTCAGAACGGCTTTTCTCTCAAAATAAATATTAACAATAAGCACAAGAAACGAGTAAGCATCAAAACTTGCATTAACAGAATATGCTTTATTAAGGTTCATTTTTTATAATATATGGTATTTTTTGTATGAGCGAGTAATGGGTTAAACAATATAGGGTTCGCATTATCTTCTGGGACAGACGTGACACGCGACTGAGTAAGGTTTTGAATGAGGTTTTAAATTTTGTTTGGCCTTCTCATTATTTGAAAACCATTTGTAGAAATCTAATGTCTTTATACTGCTTTTGAAGATTCTGGTAATAGAATGATAGAGTACCAGAGAGTCATCATAACCTTAGGCAAGGAATGCAGAGAACGGAACAAAGAGAGTGCAAAGCACGAGTTAAATCAGCTGATAACTGAGAACACCCAGGAGAGTGACGCTGTCATATGCACTGACGGATCAGTCGTGCGCAGTGGGAGATCTGGCCGGGGTTTCTCGGCTAGAGTGAGAGGAGAGGTCGTGGCTGAGCGCAGTAGGGCATACACGTCAACAACCTCCAGTATGAGAATGGAGACGGAAGCAGTGACCTCAGCACTGAAATGGATATCTGAGACTTATATAACAAAGACTGTCATCGTGACAGACGCGCAAGCCGTACTTCAGAAAGTACAGAAGGGATGGCTTAGGTACGAGTGGATAGCTGCTGTTGAGACCTCAAACCTCCAGGCGCTGACCTGGATCTACTGTCCTGGTCATGCCGGAATTCAGGGCAATGAAAGAGCTGACATCTTGGCTTCACGGGCTCCCATCATGGGCACATTGGTGATGGACAGAAGTGACATTTTGAAATCAATCAATGACCACTTGATGGATGAGGACACCGCAATAGATGAAGCAGCAATCCACAGACTGCAAAGTTTCGACATTAAACGAGGTTCGAGCGGAGTGGGGCGCATGGGAGGACGGTGCAGGAGAGTGTACAGCCAGCGAGCTACAGGGACCATCAGCAACCATACCTTACGCCATTTGATGAGAGAGACTAAGCACCTATGGGTATGCCCTGAGTGCAGTGACGTTCATTCTTAGAAACAGAAGATTATGTAGAGTCTGTATAAAACCATTTTCTTTTAAATCCACTTGATCTTCTTCTTCTTCTTCTTCGTACGCAGTCAGACAGTAACCATTATTTTTTCGAAAAAAGCAGCGGTCATCCTGAGGCTGTCACCACTGCCATAGAGCTTTTCTTGCAGTTCCACTGGTGATGGCCACATCTGCTCTCTCTGATCCTCGTATGTCGGGCAGTTCTGCAGCAGATGTTTAGCGGTCATTTTACCAGTACCGCACGGGCATTCGTCGGTACCACCTATCTTCAATTTGTTGAATAGGTGGTACCTCAGTCTATTGCGGCCAGTGCGAAGTCTGAAGACAACGACCTGCTCTCTTCGGTTCAACTGGTAATAGGCATCGTTTTTGGTGTAACCAGTATGTTCGGTTTCCCATTTGGTCATGTATCTGGCTTTGATAAGCCGTTTTGACTCTTCGTATGTCATACTAGTATCTGTTTGTGGTAGTCTTGCACCTTCTTTTGCCAGTCTGTCTGCCTCCTCGTTGCCTTGGATGTTGCAGTATGATAGGACCCACTGTACCACTACCCTTTTTGGTGCGGACTGCTGGCACAGTTTGCAGAGTGCTGCTCTTAAGTCATTAAGCTCAATGTTTTTCTGGCTTTTTAGCGCTGGGACTACGGCGAGAGCATCTGTAAGCAGGACTATATGGCTTTCATTTTCATTGTTTGTCACCATTTCTTCCACTGCCGCCCTCAGTGCCTCTGCCTCCGCTCTGAAATTGCTTGTGTACTGACCAGTAGCGAATGACAGTGTTATTTGTCTGCCATTTGGTAGGTTCAGGAATGCTCTTGCCCCTCCGTTCTGTGTAGTGTTTGTTACAGAACCGTCGGTATATGCATGGGTCCAGTCCATGCTTGGGTAGCTTTTCGATATGAAGCTTAGGGTAGTATCTCTCCTTTCTTTTTCAGTCTGGCAGTTTTTGTTTCCAATACCTGGTATATTTTCTACCACCTCTGGAAATATATCCTGCCTCCAGGTAGGTTTTCGTACAGTAGTGCCACTTGATCTAAAAGTAACTAACCTCATCAAATCAATTCTTGAATGTATTAATTGACCCTGCATCCATTATTTCCTGTGGCAATGCATTCCAATCATTCAGGTAGTGAAACTGTACTCCTATCAAATGGATTCAGCATGCCGTTAAAGCTTGTTAGGATAAACAAAATACATCATTGTATTTATTCTGCCTCATCTGGAGTGACAGGAAAACGATGATGAGATTCAGACATCTGCCGAAAACGGATGTGTCAGACCGAAAGGTGCAAATATCGCAGTCAAACTGTAAACTAGCGACACAACGCATACCGTTCTCCGGACTACATCCTGCTACTTGCAAAACTCTGTTCAGGGCTTAGTAGCAGGAGATTGAGAACGAACGCAGAAGAAGAAGAAGAAGAAGACATTAGCGGTTGGTGTATTAGAGTGTTTGCTTCTCACGGCAAACGTACCGAGTTCAACACATAGTCTTGACGACATACTTCAAGTAGCTCTGCTGTAAATAGGTATCGTCATATAATTAAGAACGGTAAAAAAAAAACAGGAACTGATCACTACAACTACAAATAATAATGATGTAATGGTTAGTGAAGTGTCACATCAGGGTCAGGCGAGAGAAACTGATCAAGGTGGGAGCGAAGTGTAAGGTTGGGGTCAGGTGAGAGATGCTGGTCAAGGTGGGAGCGAAGTGTAAGGTTGGGGTCAGGTGAGAGATGCTGGTCAAGGTTGGAGAAACGTGTATCGTTGGGGTTAGGTGAGGCGGACTAGTCAAGGTGAGAGGGAAGTGTCACGTTGGGGTCAGGTGAGAGATGCTGGTCAAGGTGAGAGCGAAGTGTAAGGTTGGGGTCAGGTGAGAGATGATGGTAAAGGTGAGATAGAAGAGTAAGGTTTGGGTCAGGTGTGACAGATTAGTCAAGGTGAGAGAGAAGTGTCCCGTTGAGGTAAGGTGAGAGATGCTGGTTAAGGTGGGAGAAAAGTGTCACGTTGGGGTTAGTTGAGACGGACTAGTCAAGGTGAGAGAGAAGTGTCCCGTTGAGGTAAGGTGAGAAATGCTGGTTAAGGTGGGAGAAAAGTGTCACGTTGGGGTTAGTTGAGACGGACTAGTCAAGGTGAGAGAGCAGTGTCCCGTTGAGGTAAGGTGAGAAATGCTGGTTAAGGTGGGAGAAAAGTGTCACGTTGGGGTTAGTTGAGACGGACTAGTCAAGGTGAGAGAGCAGTGTCCCGTTGAGGTAAGGTGAGAAATGCTGGTCAAGGAAGTGTCACGTTGTGGTCAGATGAGAGATGATGGTAAAGGTGAGATAGAAGAGTAAGGTTTGAGTCTGGTGAGACGGACTAGTCAAGGTGGGAGAAAAGTGTCACGTTGGGGTCAGATGATACGAACAAATCAAGGTGGGAGCGAAGTGTAAGGTTGCGGTCAGGTGAGACGGACTAGTTCAAGTCGGAGCGAAGTGTAACATCAGGCTCAGAGAAGACATACTGATTCAGACCTACCAACGGGATCAAGATGCTGAGCAGCGCATGAGCTGCAGTGGTCAGCGACCCATAGCTGACTGCTAGCATCAGGGACAGCGAACCACAGCTGCCAAGACCCTTCCACACCTCCACGCGGTGATCCTGGATAACAGACTGCAGCAGGGCAGACTGGCTAAGGAGAAGGGATCGAAGAGGGAATGCTAACCCGGTACTCAAAAAATGCTTGCTGAAGTCGGATGTGTTGGACCGAAAGGTGCAAATATCGCAGCCAAGCTGTAAACTTCGACACAACGCATTCTGTTCTTTGGACTACATTCTACTACTTAAGCCCTTTCAGGGTTTGGTAGTGGGAGATTGAGAACGAACGAAGAAGAAGAAGAAGAAGAAGAAGACCTACCAACATCTCCGTTTCTCGTCCACATCGCGCTCCTGGAAACAAGCTACTTCACAGCAGTCTGGTCAACAAGGTGGGGTTCAACACTGAGACCCTAACAGAGGCGAGATTACCGAGAAGTCTCGCATCGAACTACAGCCTGGAGTACCCAGGACCACCTTCTCAAGTGTGCCACGGGATGTAGGAAGAGCCACTGTAACCGGCTGTTAAGAAAAAGTCGTCTGAATTTAAAATTAACTCAGGGCGACAACAATATCCTCAACAAAACGAAGTCCTAATAAAATGATGTTTCCTAAACTTCATCCCAGACGAGTTATTTGTTTACGGGACAACCTTTCTTTCTCTATTTTCAGTCGTTTGAGCTGCAGCCGTACAACTTGTTCCAGTGCTTTCAATCTTGTTCGAAAATACTTTGCCTTTATGTTACCGGGTCCAAACAGAGACCAACTTATTGTAACACTAAATTGCCAGAAATGTCGTCGGAGCCTTACAAGACGGATCGGGCATGGAGGTTAGATGCCTTTTTCCGTAAAAGAAAATATGTTTCTGCATTCCATGGTAGAATGTAAAGGTAGTCCCATAGAAAAACTGGGGTCAGGGATAAAGTGTTTGAGACTTTATTGCAAATTCCCATTTTCATTACATGAGTTGGGTGGCCTAATCCTTTTTTTTGTTGTTGATTATCTTCCAATTACATGACGTTAGGTACCAATTTATTGAAGGGTCTGTTAGAGAGTGCCAGTAAGTGGAGTTCAACCCAATACCTTGGGTGTAATAAAGGAGTGCTCTACCCTTACACTATTCACGAGAAGTGTGACTAAGCCAAACAAGAAAAACACTACATTAACTATGTAGCCGTCATGGACTATATGTAACGTTAGCAGTCACTGAGTTGTGTGTGTTCCTGCAGGGCCTTACAGTAGCAACCATGCGTGATGTCAAAGTGGAAGTTCTGCTGGCTTATTGATAATACTCACTCTACTGGGGGTCACAGAACACGTGCTGTGTATGAGATTATCTTAATGAGGCGTGATAACTGAAGACGAATCTCACACAACTCCTGACAGACACTTAGGAAACCACATACCCACGTGGCTAGGCAAACCCAGAGGTTTGTTCTGAATCGGAAAGCACTTTCCTGTCCAAGTTGCTGAGACATTATTCTCAATATCCATGCAACGTTATTTTGTTGAAAATTAAATTAAATGACAAACATTTTGAAACTATCCAGCACAGAAGACGTCTTCACAAAACATAGCCGGAAACAAAGTTACCCCATGGGAAAACCACCCACGTTTTAAATTCACCGGTAGCAGCATGACCAAAAATGACGAGGCTCTTTGTGGAGGGTTCAAAAGCTGCGCAAATATAGCCAGATTTTGGCCAACACTGCACCCGGTCTAATATTGGTCTTTATTTTGGTCGTTTTTCAATCTGCGGTCTTCATAAAATATGTCCCTTCAGGGAGATGAGAAATGGAAAGCTAATTTGTAAACAGTAGAGTGGAAAAATCATTCTACGTGCTTGTAGATCTATAAACGATAGTGGAGAAAAAATAGAGTGGGCAGGGAGTAACATATTCTGAGTAGGAGTGTATCGATGTTTGCTTGGATAGATTCATGAATTTCAGTTCTGTAGAAGTCTACTACCAACTGCTTCGTTGTCAGCATTACATCTCTAACCCTTTCTTCACTCTACAAACAAATTAATTAACATTGGATGATGTAGAAAAGTCGTGCATTAATTCAGTTCAGTTTAGTTTCCACCCATTCGGGCCGGTGGTCCTCGCGTTAAGTTGCCTTTCCTAGGTTAAGTGTGTTGTGCCTGTTAGTATTAGTCGTATGTTAGATATACATCTGCAACGAGACCTCCCTCGTGTCCTGTAGCCAGATCGACCTATGTCGAAAGCGAGTAGTGGGAGTTGGCCATGTCTCATTTTGATTTGATGAGCGAATCATTGTATTTTATGTCTGCTAATGTACAAAAGAACACGATCCTATCATTGTAATTTATGCTTGCTAATGTTCAAAAGAACACGATACTAGCATTGTATTTTATGTCTGTGAATGTACTAACACAAGAACAAGATCTCATATAATTTTAATTTATGTCTGTTAATGTACACAAGAACACGATCATATTGTATTTTATGCCAGCTAATGTACAAACACAAGAACACGATCATATTGTATTTTATGCCAGCTAATGTACAAACACAAGAACACGATCATATTGTATTTTATGCCAGCTAATGTACAAACACAAGAACACGATCATATTGTATTTTATGCCAGCTAATGTACAAACACAAGAACACGATCATATTGCATTTTATGCCCGCTAATGTACTAACACAAGAACCAGATCACATTGTATTTTATATCTATTAATGCACACAAGAACCAGATCACATTGTATTTTATGCCCGCTAATGTACTAACACAAGAACCAGATCATATTGTATTTTATGCCCGCTAATGTACTAACACAAGAGCAAGATCCTAACATTGTATTTTATGTCTGATGTTAGGGTGTTTGAGCAGTGGTAACAATTGATTGATTGTCGTACAGGATTGTCCCACCTTGAATGGATTTCTATATCAAACTTTCAATCAGGTGTAAATTTTTTTTTTAGTTTAGTCGAAGAATCAACGTCATTACACACAGTTTTACCCACAAGTGTTCTGTTCGTCTACACTCATAATTTTGAAAAATCTCAGCACATTGCAAGAACTCCGTAGCACCGGAGAAGGATACCGTATTGGATAGATTCTTTATATAATTTTTGAATTTTGCCTGGGTAGCGGCTGTTAATCCTACTCATTTCGATTTCCAACAGCCGATGAATTTTTAACGTGGCAGACACTGTCCACGGACGTCCGATATCTACTACTCAGAGATCTGGGGAAGTGCCAGAAAGTCCACGTGAAAAAATCCTGGTTTCCATTGTAATTTGAACCCGTGAACTCCAGCACCCGAGGCCGACGTCTTACCTTGAGACTACTCAGTCCCTCACGTGTAAATATACTTCTTTGATATTTGAACTATTGGGCCTGCCTGAGGTTGGAATTGATTACATTCATGCTAAGTTGACCAGGTGTTCATCTAATGTTTTTTCCTTTGATATAATCATCTTCATAGTATGGCTTTCACAGACTATGCAATCCGCATTCATATTATTTTGTGCTCTGCCTTCATCTTCGTACATTTCACTTTGGTTGCCATTAGGTTCCATTACTGGAATTGCAATTTGACTGGCCTCTTAATTTGCCAATGTAAATGATGGTTCGATTCCAACTTGTGTCCAGTTTGGCAGGCACTGGGTTTTTTTTTCTCTGGCTAATGCTCCTCTACGTACGGAAAGTAATGGCAACCTACCGTACTGCACACTTGCCAAGAAACTTATAACAGCCAAATAGGTGGCCGTTGTAAGAAGCTACGTTCTGTAAAAGGACATGCGACTTACTTTTCTTTTAAATGATGAACTGTGTGTAGTGATATTACTTCTAAACAAAATAGTGGAGCGAAAATAAAGTGCATGATAAAATAAATATTGAATCTAAATTTGAAAAGTATATGTAACATTAGCAACGATAAAGAATACTGAATAGAATATAAAATGTGCGATAAGTCAAGGTATATTTATAATATAGAATCGACAACAAAATGTGCTATAAGTCAAGATATATTAATAAAGATATTATAGAATGGAGAATAAAATGTTTGATACATCAAGATATATATATATATATATATATATATATATATATATATATATAATATAGGATGGAGAACAAAATGTGTGATAAATTAAGATATGTATGTATTTCGGAAAGGGTAATAAAATTACTCCATTAGTTAAAATATCAAATATAAACAGAATGTACGATAGGTATCTTTGTATAATATAGAATCTATAATAACATCCACCATCAATTACGATATATAATATTTCATATAAATTAACATTCGTCGTCAACTACGATTTAAAATATATTATTTTAAGTAACCTATGTCCTCAATTACAATATGTAATATATCATTCAAAAATCACTTGTGTCTCGTCAATTACGGTATATAATAAAGAATATAAAACAAATGTTACCAGATGTTTAGATATATATTATAGTGAAAAGCACACAACGAATTCCAAAATCAAGAGAGAGAGAGTACGTAATGTATTAACCAAAAAGTATCAAAAAGATAGATAATATACGTATCAATCAAAATATATGACAAATCGAGATAGAGAATGGGGTTGTTTGTTTTTAATGCTTGATAAGTTAAAGCACAACAAAGTGCAAAATACATGATGAAATTACAACACCGAACATAACAATATACACAACTTTAGCTAAAGATGTAAAGACAGAACATACGACACACACTATTGATTTGAATGCAACAACAGGCACAACACACAAAATTAACGGAAAATAACGAACTGCACCCATTATACAGATCCGGATTTGGAAAAAACAACACACAAAAAATAACACAATAATCATCTGGAAACAAAAAATTAAATTCACCGTTAGACAAAAATACAAACCATAATGATGATCAGTTCTAGCCAAACCATTCGACTTATTGTAGTTTTCATTGGGGGCTACCAAATATGTAGCTTACATGCTCTGTTTCTGTCTTTTTAATATTATTTGTTATT